>CM062100.1:17500-584207 GCA_031163375.1 Conogethes punctiferalis
GGTTAGGTTACTAGCTGCTACGAAATCCGAACCTAACCTAACCTGGCGGGGGGGTTAGGTTACTAGCTGCTACGAAATCCGAACCTAACCTAACCTGGCGGGGGGGTTAGGTTACTAGCTGCTACGAAATCCGAACCTAACCTAACCTGGCGGGGGGTTAGGTTACTAGCTGCTACGAAATCCGAACCTAACCTAACCTGGCGGGGGGGTTAGGTTACTAGCTGCTACGAAATCCGAACCTAACCTAACCTGGCGGGGGGGTTAGGTTACTAGCTGCTACGAAATCCGAACCTAACCTAACCTGGCGGGGGGTTAGGTTACTAGCTGCTACGAAATCCGAACCTAACCTAACCTGGCGGGGGGTTAGGTTACTAGCTGCTACGAAATCCGAACCTAACCTAACCTGGCGGGGGGTTAGGTTACTAGCTGCTACGAAATCCGAACCTAACCTAACCTGGCGGGGGGTTAGGTTACTAGCTGCTACGAAATCCGAACCTAACCTAACCTGGCGGGGGGTTAGGTTACTAGCTGCTACGAAATCCGAACCTAACCTAACCTGGCGGGGGGTTAGGTTACTAGCTGCTACGAAATCCGAACCTAACCTAACCTGGCGGGGGGTTAGGTTACTAGCTGCTACGAAATCCGAACCTAACCTAACCTGGCGGGGGGTTAGGTTACTAGCTGCTACGAAATCCGAACCTAACCTAACCTGGCGGGGGGTTAGGTTACTAGCTGCTACGAAATCCGAACCTAACCTAACCTGGCGGGGGGTTAGGTTACTAGCTGCTACGAAATCCGAACCTAACCTAACCTGGCGGGGGGTTAGGTTACTAGCTGCTACGAAATCCGAACCTAACCTAACCTGGCGGGGGGTTAGGTTACTAGCTGCTACGAATCCGAACCTAACCTAACCTGGCGGGGGGTTAGGTTACTAGCTGCTACGAAATCCGAACCTAACCTAACCTGGCGGGGGGGTTAGGTTACTAGCTGTACGAAATCCGAACCTACCTAACCTGGCGGGGGGTTAGGTTACTAGCTGCTACGAAATCCGAACCTAACCTAACCTGGCGGGGGGGTTAGGTTACTAGCTGCTACGAAATCCGAACCTAACCTAACCTGGCGGGGGGTTAGGTTACTAGCTGCTACGAAATCCGAACCTAACTAACCTGGCGGGGGGGTTAGGTTACTAGCTGCTACGAAATCGAACCTAACCTAACCTTGGCGGGGGGGGTTAGGTTACTAGCTGCTACGAAATCCGAACCTAACCTAACCTGGCGGGGGGGTTAGGTTACTAGCTGCTACGAAATCCGAACCTAACCTAACCTGGCGGGGGGGTTAGGTTACTAGCTGCTACGAAATCCGAACCTACCTAACCTGGCGGGGGGTTAGGTTACTAGCTGCTACGAAATCCGAACCTAACCTAACCTGGCGGGGGGTTAGGTTACTAGCTGCTACGAATCCGAACCTAACCTAACCTGGCGGGGGGTTAGGTTACTAGCTGCTACGAAATCCGAACCTAACCTAACCTGGCGGGGGGTTAGGTTACTAGCTGCTACGAAATCCGAACCTAACCTAACCTGGCGGGGGGTTAGGTTACTAGCTGCTACGAAATCCGAACCTAACCTAACCTGGCGGGGGGTTAGGTTACTAGCTGCTACGAAATCCGAACCTAACCTAACCTGGCGGGGGGTTAGGTTACTAGCTGCTACGAAATCCGAACCTAACCTAACCTGGCGGGGGGTTAGGTTACTAGCTGCTACGAAATCCGAACCTAACCTAACCTGGCGGGGGGTTAGGTTACTAGCTGCTACGAAATCCGAACCTAACCTAACCTGGCGGGGGGTTAGGTTACTAGCTGCTACGAAATCCGAACCTAACCTAACCTGGCGGGGGTTAGGTTACTAGCTGCTACGAAATCCGAACCTAACCTAACCTGGCGGGGGGTTAGGTTACTAGCTGCTACGAAATCCGAACCTAACCTAACCTGGCGGGGGGTTAGGTTACTAGCTGCTACGAAATCCGAACCTAACCTAACCTGGCGGGGGGGTTAGGTTACTAGCTGCTACGAAATCCGAACCTAACCTAACCTGGCGGGGGGTTAGGTTACTAGCTGCTACGAAATCCGAACCTAACCTAACCTGGCGGGGGGTTAGGTTACTAGCGGGCGCCGCGGCCCGGCAGCCCCGCCCGCGCTACCACAGCCGCTTGCGATTCATAAATAAAACATTATCATTTTATAACATACAAGTTATTCAACGATTACACTTGTACGAACCACTATTTTGGTAAAATATTCTTATTTAATGGTCGCCACTTTTGAGTAAACGGACCTCGCATTTCCTGTGAGCCGTAGCCAACGTATGAGTAATCGTGATACCTTTGCGTCTCCAGACATCAGAGTACACTCCCGACGCGAATTGTATCGCGCCGGGAGCGTACTCCGATGCCTCGAGACGCAAAGGTATCACGATTACTCATACGTTGGCTACGGCTCCCAGGAAACACGAGTTCCATTTACACAAAAGTAGCGATATAACTAAACACCTTCAAACATTACAATTTTCAGTCAGAACATTTTCATAAGTATAATCCGAAACTCATGTTCAAACATGCAGGTTCAGTAGTAAAATAATTACAGCAAACCGGGCACACCTGATAAATAAAATTTAAATTACATTAAATGAACATCACATCACAACTCTACCGATGTAACCGATTCACACTTATCGCGAGTTCGCTTCACTCCCAGGACACTACTACAACAAAAGTACGTATTAACTGTGAACTTTTATAACTGGATGCGATAGGCGCATAACCAATGCAGATATACTTTGCTCTAAAAGTTTTATTTTGATTAAAGATTCCTCATAAGAAATTAAAATTTGCAACGCACTATGAAATTTTTATAACCCACCTCGACATACTTTTGCAATCACATTACAATATACCATAAATATAATATAAACGCTTCAATATTCACTGTCAATACAAATTAGTAAAGAATATTTTCTCAAAGCTTACTTATATGAACTATTATATTAGATATCATCATGCCTCTACCTAAATTGACTATTTTCCAAAGTGATATCCCGATCTATTGTATTACTTACATAATGTTATTTATAGCCCACCAAGCAACTTAAATACAAGAATTTTAGCCGGTCTTATCGCCATAAGCGTTGTCTTTCAGATGACTCCCAGATAAAGGATAACCAATTTGTAACATTGAATAGTTATGGGAATCATCTTAATGGTCTCCTTATTATAAAATACAAATTATTACGCTGAACAATTTGAATTTGTTTAGGATTAGTTTTTTAAATAAGTAACAACACACACATAAGCAGCTGCTGATCGCATGAGTGCGTACATACAGCTACATTCGTACATACTCATCTTTCATACTTTGCTGATGCAAGCTCGAAATGTTCAAATCAAGTCCACATTTACAGGTCCATACATATTTACAATGAAATCCCCACAAATATTTTCAAAAACATATTAAAAACTGTATTATTAGATAGGTGTTATTATTCAGTTAGTGACTTTACGATAGACAATTCCCTAAAATTGAGATATCCGAATTACTTTACATAGAGACAGTACATAATAAGTGCTACTTAATTACATTCAACCAACATCAGCACAAACACACATCAGCGCCATCTACAATGTCGTACACTGCAACAGCCTATCAGGGTCATGTGATTTACTTTTAAGGCATTAGCTTGTACGATCCATTCAATGTATGGTTCCTTATCCTTTCAATGTATTTTTGAGTGACATGTTCTGTATTAATTAAGATGGATTATTATTATTATTTTTTCGTGTACTTTTAACTTGACCATAATTTAAACAAAATTTCTTTTTTCGTATGATGTACCTATTAGAAATTTGATTGTTCCATTAATTTATTGCATTACCTAATTGACTAATAACTGACTGATATGTAATTACCTTTGAAACTTATTTTATAAGCGCTTTGGAGTATTTCTGTAAGCTTGTAAAATGCTTGCAAATAAATAAATGGTACATGTGCAATGAATAAATAAATGATATTGTCCTGGGAAGGATTCGAACTCACGATACCGAAAGTAAAGCCGCCGCCAAACGAACCAATGGGTCAGTCGAATAGCATTTACTAGTGTAGATACCACATTAATTATTGCAATATCAGAAGAGTCCATAAAGCTGTTATGGGCTCTTTAACTTGGCTCATTTTAAAACCAGTTGCAGAACTTAACAGTTTAGACAAGTCATGTAAACATTCATTTTAATTACTTACATTTGAATTTATTTTTTATGCTATTTTAAAATAGTGAAACATGAGTCAAATCTTTTAATCCTACCGTGTTCGTGACAAATAAATACATTGTCATTTATAATTGTTATCATAATGAATGTATTTTATGCTACACATTCCAGGTAAATACGTTTCCGTATTTTAATGTTGATTACTTATTCTGTAGGTAGGTATTTTAAAATATTACAGTCTAGGATATACAAAAAAGATAACGATACGATAATTAAATGGATACATAATAGATATAATATACTACTTAATAGCTGTCTTGATTACCATTATATGTAGATAGCTTAGGTACCAATTTAACCAATAAGTATAAATGGCAACTATTCACGTTTAGTGAGATCTCTGTTACATACATAGTTTAAAAAAGTAACTTCTTTCATTGTTCTATGTATACCTACAGCATTTACATTAGATACTTCAATTGGACCATAAAATGTTGTAAAGAAAGTACATAATAACTTTAAATCTGAACACAGTCATGAATTATTTTCTCCCTAACATAAGAAGTTCTGCAACGAATTTAAAAATGTTTCTCACTATGTTATGGACAAATATTCTGTAATAAAATAACCAACATCTGCAGAGTCCCTGCCGCTGGATGTCGCGTAGACCAGTGTCGCGTCGCGTCGTTTCGTGTCGCGTCGTGTCGTGTCGCGTCGCGTCGTGTCGCGTCGCTGCAAATCGCGTCAAACAAATACTCGTTAGTACGCAATTAATATTTCCACAAACGATGGCCTCCGTCCCGCGTAATATGATTACATTACCGATGCAATTCCCGATCGGACAATTCAGAGAATCTTAATCGGGGTCAAGATGATCTGGGAGACGCATGCGGCCGTAAGTGTCCTTGTGTACCTACTTTTACTTAGATGGATAAATATTGTATAAGGCACAACAAATAAACATTTTCAGTAAATAAGTAATATTGCAAAAGTAAAATGTATCTAGTAGTGTGTGATTGTTATTTGCACACACATAACCTTGGCCTCTTCCACAATAGTTGTTACAAAAGCTCAACGGCCGAGTTACATATTGTTATGCCCCAGATGACAGGCTCGGTGGCTCATTTGGTAGTGACCTCTGCCCTCTGAGCCAAGGGTCGTGGGTTCGATCCCCGCACATTACAAACATTTGTGTGCATGAACATGTTTGTTTGTATTGGTCTGGGTGTTTTCTATGTATAATATGTATTTATTTACAAAAAAAAAATGTATCGTCAGTAAGTTTATCAGTTGTCTAGTACCCATAGTACAAGCTTCGGCTTAGTTTGGGGCTAGATGACGCTGTGTGGCCCAGCGTGGCATGTCTTGGGTTATTTATTTATTATTTAGATTACTTTGACAGGCTCACTGGCTGAGAGCGGCCAAACGACCAGGCCGGTTACCGAGTCAGGTCTAAGGCGGCGCACTGGCGGAGAGACGGCAGCGGCAGGACTACCGGCAGGACACCGCCATCACCACCTGCACATAATACGTGACAAGTTTTAATATAATCATAAGTAATCATAACATAACTGACACTTATAAAGTGACTGCTCACTAGGTCACTGAGACCCCTCTCAGTCGAGGGTCGAGAATGCCTCTTCATTTGAACTCACAAATAACACAATGTGCTATTTTTCAATAATAAGTTTTCTGTATAGAAAGTATTTGTAAAGTAGGTACTTAATGTAGGAGAGGAGGCAGTTATGAAAATTTTATGTGAACATGAATGTGCTAGTCAAGTCATCATCATCCTAGCCTTTTTCCCGATTGTCTCAGGGTCGGCTTCCCAAACTGAGAGATTTGGCGAGGGCTAAGCTTTTACACAGAGCGACTGCCATCAGACCTCCGCAACACTTAGGGTAAGCTATAGGTACCCATTCCCAGTTTAGGCGTCAGAATTATCATCATCTCTGATATGATGAAACGACTGCTATCTGAGTTGGTAAAGATAGCACCCGGGACCAACAGCTTAACGTGCCTTCCGAAGCACGGAGGAAATCGGTGTCAAATTTTGGTCACCCATCATCGGATTGACCGCGCCAATGGTTGCACAACGTTGCGATCATTGTTACAAGCGTACAAGACCGCGGCGCCACCGAGCTCCTCAATGAATGTGCTAGTCAAGTATCTTGTAAGAATTACTTGAGTGAGCCAACTCACCTGTTCAGATGATGTTGACGACGGAGACTGGGCGCCGCGTGCGCAGGCTGCTGTGCTAGGACTCGTGCCATCGCCAGACCGTCACACACCACCCACCCTGAAATTTTTGTTATATGCTAATTAAAACTAATGAAAAGCATAGTTTCTTTATGAATAGAGTATTTACTTTATTGGCATATACTCAATTATTAACATGGGAGCTGAACGAGGAGTCACAGAGGCAATGCAATTGTGGCTGGCCCTCTCAAACTATGTCACACATCACCTGTCCATTGTGCCCATCAGAAGGATCTCGACCAGGCAACTGACAGTGGTGTATCAGTTGCTAGGTTTTGGTCGGGACATGTGTGATCTCGTTTAGTTTATTGTTGACACGAAAAGAATGAAAAAATATCTGCACTAACCACATAAGTAGTGTGTACTTATTGTTACAAAATTAACCCAGTGAGCCAAACCTGGTATTGTTGGATCATCATCTGACTGGTCTTGGTCATATGTCGGTTAGTGTAAGGGTTTACACACTTGGCTGCAATGTTACCTTCGTACTGCTCATTTTGCTGATAATCTTTAAGAAATCGGCCCAATATTCAGCATACATTTGCTTCCTCAATTTTTATCTGATGGAAAGTAACAACACGCCATAAGATGGAGCATGCTAACTCAGGTAAAGTCTATTCACTATAGAGAAAGTGGCTGATAAGAGTAAATTTACCTGCACCAGGCATACAGACACGCGTCAGACGGCAGGCAGTGTGAGGTGAGATGCATGCAGCATGCAGCATGTCGATTCTCTATCCAGAATGCTGTTATACCTACAAGAAAATTAGTTACTTAATATAAATAATACACAGAAATATATCTGAAAGTCTATACAGGACTCACTCAGCACTGCAACTTTAAATAAAGTTTATAACAGAATTTTTAATTAATTATATGTTCCTGAGCTCAAACATTTGTTTGTTTGCACTCAATGGACACTCTCTAAACTTGTGCAATATTGTGCATGCAGATGAGAGAAACTATTAGTGTTTGAACTTTGAGTCTGCCTGTAAGAGAGGCATACAGAGTCTTCACTTGAATTGAGCTGCCCATGCGGGGAAGGACCTCCACCCAATAGAATACTGCAGTCAAATGACCTCTGTGTCAATGTCGCGTTTCTGCAAGTAAGAAGGGTTTCCGGAGCTCGTGGGGGGTTAGGGTTGGGCCGGCCATGGTGGCTTCCCTACGCCTGATGGAAAGCGAAAGAGAAGCCCAAGTTGCTGTGACAACTGACAGGTACCTGACCAGTTACTTGCCCATTGTCACAGCGAAACATTAATTGTCAAGCTACAATAAAAAAAAAGCAATGATTTTAAACAACATAATATTTAACAATGTGTAAGTAATTGAACACACTCTGACCAACACTTTGTTTTCATACACAATTACACATTGCATTGTCATGGGGGTAAAAGGGAGCCGACATTCATAATTTCCCTATAAGCCAACCTTACCTGCCCGTGGTGCATCCTGCCGAATAATAAACAAGGCACTGGCAACCGACTGGTGGCGGTATAACCATCACAATTGAAGGCGTAGCTAAACCACCGGCCGATGACGGGCAGCAGCGTCACTGGAGCGAGAAGCTACGCCCTGCGATCGCCAACTCGCCTGCCCAGCGTGGCGATTATGGGTATATCCTCCAGACGTTTGCACTAAGTGGCGAACAGCTGGAGAGGCCTATGTCCAGCAGTGGACTACAATAGGCTGCTGATGAATGACCTTGTTTTCTTAAAAGAGCCGGAAACATCTTCAATATTTACAATGTCCAGTCCAGTCCAGCAAAGTATCTATTATTATATTTATTAGGTACTGGATTTATTTGTGGACTTATAAACAAACTTGTAGAAGTTGTAGATTAATGGAGGGAATGATGAAGTTCATCAAACTTTAAAAACTACGACATGATGGTGTATTCTGTCAAAATTTCTTTCAATATTTTAACGGCCTGGGGAACTGTCAAAGGTCAGCAGAGCTACAAAAAACGTGGGGAGAAATACATGGCCATGGAATTAAAATTTGGCCATAGACACATAGATATTTAAAATGGCAACAATTTCATTTTCTGCCAATCAATAATTTCCTGCTAGGAACTCTTTATTTCGGGTTTTTTACATGGTGTTATCATGAATAAGATCTATCGTAGCAGTTCCTGCAAAATAATTTACAAGGTGTTCTTACTATGTTTGGCAGAATATCTAGTATCGGTATTATAATCCGCTAGATGGCGTGGCCATATATTTTTTCATAAAATACTTATTCAGCTATGTACTACACTTATTACATAACATAACTGTCTGCTGGATGCTCTTCATGTTTAATTTAGATATATTTTATCTTTTCAAGGCAAACAATTGCAGCGCATTTTAGCTGCACATTAAAAAAAACCAGTTAAGGAAAATAGGATTTGTTTGATCTATAACTATGTTTTTACAAACTGGGTTAGATGCGTTTGCGTTGTCTCTTTTGTCTCTATTTTAGATAATGCATGTTTGTTTATGTTGTGCAATGCCAAAACATTGCTAGGCGTGCAGGGCGTGTGTGTCGTTCAGAAGAAGCGCGAATCGTCGCGCCATTGATAAGAGGTACCTATGTACTGTACCTACATTATCTATGGAGCGATCTCCTAATCCGCGTGTCGCAATCATAGTCGCGGCGCGATAGCGGGAGGGCGATGGCTGTGATACGCCATTATCTATGCGCCATAAACTAGGAGCTCCCACATGTTACGCCATCCATTTATCAGCTTTTATAATTAAGGTGCTTAAGTTACTAAGCAGTTGTTGGGCCAATTTAGAAAAACTTTTCTAAATAGGTATCTATTTTTAATTTCTGGCCGACGTCATAGATAATATGCGCTAAAATAAATTTCAGACAACCTGAAACTACTACCACAAATTGCAAATTGGTCGATACTTAATTACCTAATTCATCATCATGTCGTATGGCTACCTAATAAAAGACAATATTATTAACACCCAGACAGAAAACAAACACATGGGTTTAACCACGGTTTAACCATAGTTTGAGGTTGCATTGATACCTACGAGACTATGAGATTGAAAAAGTAGGGAAATATTTATCCGAATGGAAATGTAGAGTGCCATGACTCAAACCATTGCGAAATATCTTTGAATGAATGAATTAATGAAATAACTTGCATTGCTAATTGGGTACATAATTAATTAATGATAGAACTACAATAACTTAACATACGGACTTTATAACTAGCAAAGGGTAAGCTCATCTTCGATAGATAAAAGTTAGTTGGTTATCATCACATAACAGGTTCTCACCAGCATCGTAGCTGATGGGCGCTGCGCGGCCGCGACCGGGCGTCCTTGCGCCGAGAGCCGGCCGCACTGACTCACACCACACGCAGTGAGCCGACTCCATATTACTCTTAAACTACTAGAAAATGTCTATAAACAGGTACTATTCGAACTGTATTAAGTTAGAAGTTAATTACCTCGTTCGCGATAACTTTCAGGAAATTTTAAGATTCTGACCCAAAAAAAAACGTTAAGTTTTACCTAAGTATCCTCTACTTAGGTAAAACTTAACGTTTTTTTTTGGGAAGGAACTCCACTCTATAGAATACCGCAGCCAAATGATCTCCGGGTCGTGTTTCTGCTGGTGAGTAGGGTTTCCGGAGTTCGTGGGGGGTTAGGGTTGGGCCGGCATGGCAGTGGCAACTGACAGGTAACTGACCAGTTACTTACTTGGCCGTAAAAATGTAAATATGTATTATCTATATATATAAAAGGAGAAACTGACTGACTGACTGACTGACTGACTGACTGACTGACTGACATATCAACGCACAGCCCAAACGGCTAAACGTAGGCACTTGAAATTTGGAAGGGACGTAGCTTAGGTACCGTAGGGGTGCACTAAGAAAGGAATTCCCGAAATTCCCACGGGAACGGGAATTAGCGGGAAAATCCTTTTGTATGAAAAATCTAAACCGCTTAAGTTAGACGCTTGAAATTTGGCATGCAGGTACCTTAGTAAATATAAAGTTTAGTTATGGCTGTATTTTGAGAAATTCCCACGGGAACGGGAGTTAGCGGGAAAAAACTTTTGTATGAAAAAACACGCCACGCGGACGAAGTCGCGGGCAAAAGCTAGTTAAGTATATTTTTAGTTACCTACCTATATCATTTTATGGTACATTGTATTCGATTTTACTGTAAGGATTTGTTGAAATGCTTGTTCTGATGTATTTCATATTCATATTCATATTCATTTACAGTAGAACCTCGATAACTCAAACCTCGGTAACTTAAAAACCTCTATAACTTAAAAAAATATCATGTTCCCTTCCCATCAGAGCCCAAAACCTCTATAACTTAAAATGCGCAACCTCTATAACTTAAAGAAATAATTCTGAATTGGCTCTCAGTAACTTAAAGAAATGTTTCCTCAACCTCTATAACATAAAATTGTTTGTCAATGAGTCAATTTAAAGGGTGTGCAAACAAAAAGTTTCGGAATTTATAGCTTGCACGTGTACATTAGTTAAATTGATAACGTAAACAATACAATATTGTCACCTATTGTTTGCTTTAAGCCAACTTGGCCTACTTGGATCATAAGTTTTTAATCACTGCCCTGGAAACATCGCTTTACCTACTGTGTCATAAAACAGACTTGAAATGAGTTCAAAAAGAAAACTAATAACACTTACATACACTGATAATTAAAAGCTATAGAAGCAGTGAAAATGTATTGAAAAGGAAAGAAATTGCGGCTCAGTTTGGGATACATTATAGTACATTGTCAATTATCATAAAAAAGAAGCTGAAATCTTAAAGAAACAAGAACCAAGAGAGAGTCTTCAATGTAAAAGACGAAATTCCCTAATTTTACATACTTTTTACCCTATTTTAACCTATCCCTAACAGACCCTTGATAACTTAAAACCTCGATAACTTAAAAAAAAAGTGTTTCCCTTGGACTTTAACTTATCGAGGTTCTACTTTGCAACCATATTCATACATAATTAAACAACTTATAACTAGTGTAGAATATAGACCCTGTTAGGGTATGGCAAAAAATTTGTTACATTAATATAAACAATTATATTACTAAGTACATATATTAATTGGCAGCAATGGAAGTGTGACGGATGAGGAATAATAATAATTATGTATTACTAAAGTATTCATTAAGGCTATAATAACATTTTAGAAGTAGCATATTTTTCAATTTTTTAAGGAAGATTCTTGTGTTCTGTTCCATTCTAATATCATTAGGTAAATTATTAAAGACTTTTATTGCACTACAATATGGACTAGAACTATATATAGCTAACCGACTACTTGGTATTTTATATTTATATTTATTATTTCGTCTAGGGGTATGCAAACCTGACCATGTCGCACTATCAAAAAGCTCCTTGTTATTTTTGATAAATTTACATATTTCATATATATACATAGAAGTCAGGGTGAGAATTCCCAGTTTAGCAAAATGAGGCCTACATGTGTCTCTGCGTTTAAGGTTGACTATTATTCTTATACATCTCTTTTGGAGTATAAAGAGGTCGCTTACGTCTGTACTATTACCCCAAAGTATTATACCATAACTAAGCCACGAGTGGGCATACGAGTAGTAAGCAGTGATAGCAGTTTTCCTGTCAGTACTTATCTTCAGTTCATAGAGGGCATAGGTAAAGCTTGAGAGTTTTGTTTTAATCTTCTCTACGTGCATTTTCCAGTTTAAGTGTACATCTATTTCTATTCCTAACAATGAGCAGCTGTTTACCTTTTCTAGATTGACATTTTCAAACATGACATTAACATCTAAGGGAGATTTTTGGTGAGGTCGGAATTCAATTATTTTTGTTTTCGAAAGATTAATTAAAAGATTATTTTTACTTAACCAATCTACAATTTTTAAGAATGTTTCTTGTATCTTTCTGTGGAAGTCAACTGATTTTTCAAATTTGAATAAAAGTGAAACATCATCGGCAAAAAGAACGCATGGGGTGTTTATTATTTTAGGGAGATGGTTTATGTATATTAAAAATAAGATACCTCCCAAAACACTGCCTTGTGGTATTGAGCAATTCACAGTCAGCGGATCAGATCTATAGGTAGTCATTTTACCAGTTTGTGGGTCACGGTAATCAATTTGCACGTATTGGACTCTATTTTTTAGGTATGAACGTAGCCATTCATGAGCTTTTCCTCTAATTCCTGAATGATATAATGTACTTAGTAAGGTTTCGTGTTGAACCCTATCATAGGCCTTTGTCATATCCAATAGTATTCCTATAGCATACTTGCCCTCATTAAAATAATTTAATATCTGTTGTATATATTTGTAAACAGCCAAGTTAGTTGATCTTTTTTTCCTAAATCCATATTGATGCTCATCTAAAATGTTGTATTTCTCATAAAAGGAGTATAACCTGTTCGACATTGCCCTTTCAAATATTTTAGAGACAGTTGGAAGCAGGGCAATTGGACGGTATTTACTAGGATCCGCTTTATCTCCTTTTTTAAATGCTGGTTTTATGATTGCAGTTTTTAATAAATCAGGAAAGGCTCCTTCGTTAAAAGATTGATTTATTAAAATTACAACGGGTAGGGCCAGTTCTTGTGAACATTTTTTCAGTAATGTGGATGGCAATTCGTCAATTCCAAAACTATTTTTGTTCTTAAGATTTTGAAATAAAGTATTTACTTCTTCAACACCTACTGGTCGCAAATATATACTATTTTCAATGCTAGCAAAAAGAGTTTTTCTTTTGTCATTTTTTCCTTGATTAGATAAACCAGTCGTAGCAAAAAAGTTATTAAAGATATTGGCAACTTCTACGGGGGATTCGATAAGTGTGTTATTCTTATTAATCTTTATATTTTTGTATGCCCTTTTGGAGTTTTTATTTGTTTTATTTTTTATAATGGCCCACATTGCTTTCGTCTTATTATCAGCCTTACTCATTTGTTTAATATATAATTTTTTCTTAGATATAGTAATTGCTTTCTTTAATATTTTCTTATAGGAGTTGTAGTATCGCTTTATTATTTCATTATTTGTATGGTTTATCATTATTCTTAAAAGTCTTTTATGCTTGCAAGATATCTTTAGACCCTTTGTAATCCATTTTGGATGTTTGCTTGTTGGGTTAGACTTTATTTTTATTGTCTTATGAGGGAAATGTGAATCTAATAGAGGTTTTAATTTATTATGATAGATTATATAGTTTTCATTTATGTTATTATCTCCTTTTAGTAGGGTTTTCCAATTTATTTCTAACAACTTACGTCTAAAATTATTTATTTCACTATCTGAGAATATTCTTTTACATATTATTTTTACTTCTTCAGTTTTGTATATGTGTTCTGTATCTATAGCCACCATTACACCATTATGATCTGACAAACCTAAGTCTTGGACGTGTGTTTGTGTCCATTTAAAGTTTGTAAATACTAAGTCTATACATGTGGCTGTAGACGAACATATTCTTGTGGGTAGTTTGACTTGTTGTGTAAAATTATAAGATAATAAAAGGTTTTTAAAATCGATTGAAATTTTTGTATTACTTAACATATCAATGTTGAAATCACCCCCTATTAATATGTTTTTATTTTTATCATGTTTTAGTTTGTTAAGAAGCACATTAAATGACTCTAAGAAAGATTCCGTCTCACGCCCATTCCAATACACACATATAATTAACATATCTAAGACCATTATTTCAAGACAACAGTATTCAACAATAAATTCTATAGAAAGATCTGAAATGTCTTTTCTTTCACTGTATTCTATATTTTCCTTTATTAATATCGCCACTCCTCCTTTTTTCCGTGTTTTCCGACAGTAGTTAGCTCCTATTTCATATCCACTTATGTGTAAAGCGTGTAATCTATCTTCGGTTAAAAAAGTTTCGGACATACAGATCACTTCTAGCTTCATTTCATGTAATATGTGTTCCAGGAGACGTATTTTATTGTTTAAACTTTGCATATTTTGGTACAGTACAGTAAGTTTATCCACGAAAAAATCCGTTTGCCTGGTCACCTTCTGTTCGCTGCATCATCTTTGGTAACTCTGATTGGCTTAAGTTATTTATACAGTTAGATTGAGCATCACTAAGTTTACTTCTTTTCATCAAATTGTGAATGTATTTGGCACGTTGATTTAACATCCCATAGTGAAACTCGATTCTTAGTATTTCCTGGTGGATATTTTGACATAGATGTCTTAAGTAGTTTCTCGGGATTCCCAGGTAAGAGTAGCGTAAGTCAACGAAGTTTACGTGCGGAAGTTTGTGGCTCAATGATCCAAAGACCTCGTTTATTTTAAACACATTCAGTTTTGTATACTTGCGTGGTTCACATAATATGATATTCGTGTTTGATAGTTGGCTTAGATAGTAGTACAAGTATGAACTCAGTTTATCAGGATTATTGTCATTTTTCCCAGTAAGGATTAGGATGTAATCATTTTTATTGAAATCAGAACATTCAGATATTAGATATTCCAGCACTATGTCTGTAGTTGCTCCTGGTTTTATGTTGCTAAATACCTTATATCTACCAGAAAGCACACTAGAAAGTCGTCGACAGACACCTCGACCCTGATCATCTCCGAAAATATAAACTCTGGATGTGCTGTTGAGTTTTGTTTGTTCTGGTTGTGTCCTGGGTGAATTTTCTTGATTGCAACTTATGGTATGATTGGAGTGTTCACGATTCACATGTTCATACGGTGTCACATGGTTTAAATATGAAGCCGATGGGTGCTCATATCGTTTCTCTTCGACTTGTTTTATTGCACAATTTTTATCCGAGTTTGATAAGGATGAGGAGTCCGCTGACGTGACCGATTTGCATGTCTGGGTTAATGTTTTTATTTTTATTTTACATTCGGTAATTTCTTTTTGGAGTTTTAAGTTTGTTGAGACAAGGTTCTGGACTTTTTCTTCAGACGTTCTCAATTTTCTTTCCAATTTTTCTATTTTATTTTTCATGTATTGTACATCTTCGGTTTTATTTTCAATTTGTATGTTTGGACAGCTTCGGTTCAACATTGTTTCTAACGTAGAGGAGGTATATTCGGTGTCTTCATTGTCAGATAAGGTGTTAGATAACGATTCAAATGAGTTGTCTGTTGAGACATTTATTTGGTACTTTTTACGCTGTGCAACATAATTCGTCGGGCTATGGCTATCTAAATTGGTTTCAACATGGATTAGCTCCCAACAGGTATTGCATTTCCAGTTCAATTTGTTTTCAGGTGTCATAAGGTAAAATCTCTTTTCAGATACGTTTGTGCATTGTAAGTGGTATTCACCTAAGCACTCTTTACATTTCAAATATTGTCGATCTGCGATGTTATTATTGCATTTTTTACATTTTAGCGCCATCTTGCGGTAATGTGCCGTACTTTATTTGAACAGGGTATTAGGAACTATCCGTGCTTTGGTTTAATAGGTGCTTTTTAGTAAAGTGTTTAGTTTGGCTACTAAACGCTAGATGTCACTAGTGAAAATGGGTTCAAAAAAAGTATTTTATTTCGGAATGAACATTTGGCGGTATTTCGGCTTCAACAGATTTTGCAGAGAAAAATCTCGTTAGTCTATTTCAAATGTTTTCGCACTGTTTACTTGTTCTTCTAGTCTTTTCTATCACTACAGTGAACACTAATATTTTTCAAGAGTTTGTTTAGGGATATATTGACATTCTAAAGTAATAATTTGAAGTTTTAGGTTCGCCGTTTCACTTTTAGTTTTTACACTGTTTACTTGATAATTTTTACCACAAACGCTGTCACTTCATATTTGTCACTTATATAGTTAGTTTATATAAACTTCACCGTGGAATTTCTTGATTTACTAATTATTCTTAAATTTACGATACGCAACCAATGTTTACTCGTTAAACATTGGTTTATATTTGTAAACGCGGATCCTCATACACATATAGATGCATCCCCAGAGGGCCGCGGACCTCCGTATATTTATGACTAGCTGTGCTCGCGACTTCGTCCGCGTGGAATAGTTATTTTTTCCCCGTTTTTTTTTACATTTTCCATTATTTCTTCGCTCCTAATAGTTGCAGCGTAATGTTATATAGCCTAAAGCCATCCTCGATAAATGGTCTATTCAACACAAAAATAATTTTTCAATTCGGACCAGTAGTTCCTGAGATTAGCGCGTTCAAACAAACAAACTCTTCAGCTTTTTAATATTAGTTAAGATACATGGCGCACTTATGGGTGGTTTGCTGGCTTCGACTGAAGTGCGCCTGCGCAGCGAGGATCACGTGCTCGCAGTCTCGCGCACACTCGGCGTCAACTACACCTTCGCTTTCTAATGGTATAAGAAACCCATGGTGATGACGACCCTGACACGCTGCCCGGGCCACAGCCGCGCCCGTGTGAACCTATGTTGATAACCACATTAAAATTTCAAGTACATAGGTATAATGGAATTACCACAGTTTTGCCCGATTAGGTAGGTACTCCACAGAGCTGTATCAAGAATAGTTCAACGGCCTATTTTCAAAATTAAACATTCGAAATCAAGTTCTTTGCTCGTCCGTGAAACGCGTCCTAGTAAATGCGTTTAGCGTAGCCTCGTAGGTAATGGATGTGACGGTTTTGATGTATATTTACAACATCATCATCATCAGCCCGTGTCAGTCCACTGGACATAAAGGCCTCTCCTAATGTTCGCTACCTATAAGTATATGTATTTACAACAAGTTGATGATAATTGTACTTAAGCGACAACTTTACATTGCCCCAGACAGAATTTTGAACATTCAGGCGATACCAAGGGCTGGCACTATTTTAAGCGTAATTACAGGTGGAACAGTCAAGGCACCTAAAAACTCCATTGTGTAATGGACTTTACTGCAATAACTTAAAGTGCATTTGTCAGTAGAGTCAATCACACAGACATGCCTTGACATTATGCAATGATTACACGGGTGTATTTTGAACTACGCTCATAGCCCTCCACAACCCTCCACAGGACAATAGTCCAAACAAATTGCTGGTAATTATAACTAAGCTACTATTATTACGAACTTTATTACGTCAAGCTGCTCTGCTAACCATGACACACAAATGATGTGACATTATTGTTAAATAAGACACGGTTCGAATTAGGTGCTACCTCTAAACCCGTGAGTTAGCCCTATTAAATTAATATGTTTAGATACCTACTTAATATGAATTATTCAGCCTAGCATCAGGAGTTCCAAAGAAGCCTTTAGTTATGCCTGTTATCTATTCAGCGACTAGCAGTAGAAGCTGAGGTAGTGCAACTATGTTTGCTTATCTCTATAGAAATCAACAACGTATTACAGAGTTTCAAATTAGTACATACCTAGGTAAGGTTTTATTAAAGCATCTGCAAAGATTCTCCCCTCATTGCATAGTGACTAGTTTAATTCTTAAAACATTGGAGGTCATTCCGTATTGCATCATTCTTTATCATTAATATACTAAGTAAATATCTCACGGAAACGCGGTGCGCGGGCGCCGCGCCGGTAGAGTCGTCTCGCTCGCGCTAGGGCACGTAGAGTCCTCGTACAATATGTGTTATAAGTAATAAGCACCTAAATATATCAGATCACAACGCACATATTGAGTCAATGTCAACAGCTTAGACGACACGTACCTACAAAGTAAAAAACTTAACTACTTGTGTTATGAAAAACAGAATCAACTAACATACCCACCATAAATGTACCTATATTTTAATAAGTACACTCAACACCCAGACACAGAATAAACATAAGTGTTCGATACGTAAATGTTCCCCGGGTGGGGTTCGAACCCACGGCCCTTGGTTCAGAAGCCGAAGGAGCCGCCGGACCAGTTGTCTCCCACGATGACCGCGCGCCCGCGGCGCGTGCGCGTGACCTGCAGTAGTTGTAGCTAGTAGTGAGGTAGCTGAGCAACACTGTAATCCGCCGTTTTGTAACAAAACGACTTATCTAACGAATTGAAGTAGAGATTGTCTTCTGAGAACTGTCTTCGGCTCGAATTGAGCCGCCCGTCCGGGGAAGGACATCCACCCTACTTATAGAGGGTACTCTTGCGGTAGCAGCCAAATGACCTTCGGGTCGTGTTCCTGCCGTTGAGTAGGGTTTCCGGAGCTCGCGGGGGTTTAGGGTTGAGCAGGGCATGGCAGTGACAACTGACAGGTAGCTGACTAGTTGCCCGTTGTCACAGGGGCATGGGCTTCTATTTCCCTTTCCAACAGGCGTAAGGAAGCTATTATATCAAACTACTATAAAAAAAAGTTATTTAAGTACCTACTTACCTTACTTTTAATTTAAGATACCTATCTAGGCTATAATATAATCTTAGCTAGCTTAAATAGGCTTCATCTAAGTAAGCGTACTCCATCCTAGACCACATCATCACTTAACAGGTGTGTTTGTATTCAAATGCTTTTTTAGAATTTAAAAAAAATCTTTATGGCACATCTAGCCACATGGTGATGTAGCGAGTCGTTCGGCTGCGCGGCGGCATCGTAACGAGCGCGATAACAAAACGCTATCGGCGCGCGGCCTTGCGCCTGCGCACGCCGTCGGACATCATGTCAATACCACTAACTTCACCGCGCCGCCACACAATAGGAGCGCCGCGACGATAGGTAGGTACATACAAACAAATACATGCCCGCTAAATAAGCAACACACCAACCCACCTTTTATTTAAGGAGGGGAATGCATTAGCCACCATACCGATACCATTATGCCGAATCCGTGAGAGTCAGCGTGGTATATGGGACGCACACCTCCCATATTCGAAGGGCACCCTCTAAGCCCCCCTGTGTCACCAGTAGGTAACAAGCGGCCGGCACTCCTGGCTCGCGGAGAACAAGTACCCCAGTGAGCCAGGGACAGCTGTGGGGAGCAATAAAGTGCTCCCCGGGCGGACCTTGAGCTATGGTGTAAGTAGAAGCTGCTCTCACCACTCTGAGCTCAGAGGCCATACCATGTTCACCATCCCACCAATCCTTTTAACAGGGAACTAGAGAACATTCATAACAGTAGAGTTTGACCTGATCGGGAATCGAACAATATTGCGTGATCCGCGCTTTTAGACGCCTTACATACATAATACGCCCACGAGGTCGTCACATTTGTCATGCTCGACTGTGCTCGACAGAATCGGTAATGGTGTCTATACTTAGGAAACATTAAGTACCTACCTGTTTTATTAACACATAGCGGTCGCAAGGTGATATTTGTTTGTATAATTACCTCTGTGTGTCTCTTACAGACTTTTAGTGTATTATGTATTCAATTAGTTACAACTAAAACTTCAAGATAAGTATGCCTATTTATATTATATTTCCACATTTTACAGTTGATCAACTAAAAATAGTACTTAAGTATAAATATAAAAAAAAATACTGTCCAGTCCTTTGTAAGTCTCTTTTGCAATAGCAGCAAGTGCGATCGCTGGGCAAAGGTCACTTTTGTTAATAAAATTATGATGATGTGTATAAAGTTATAAACCGTCACATCATCATGATTTTATTAATCTAATCATAGCTTTTTCCGTATCGAAACAGGATTTTTATACATTTCACGTAATTATAGTTTGAATGCAACATAATTTGGAAAAGGTGACAATTGTGCGGTAGGTTTCAATATTTTTATTTCTATGTACCTTCCGTTAGCGTAAATAAACGCAGGACGTCAACGAAACAGTCGAACTGTCGAACACAAGCATCCTGCGGTCACGTCGTTTCTGGAGACTGTGAAGGGACAAAGCGTGATTTCTTCGTATCTGTCTTCGTAGACGTGCTGTCCATACCTATTGTGCGTTTTGAAATAGACTTTGTTCGACAAAATAACTAGCGAGTTATGGATTGTTTGCGGATATTGGGCTGAGAGCGGCGAGGCTAGCGTCGGCCGGGCACACACCAGGACAGCAGCGGGACCAGGTCAGTGTGACATTAAGCAGATTAAGTAAGATAGCTAGTTGTTGTTTTTGTGTGTTTGTCTTCGGCGCTTTCGCAAGCGTAAATCTCAGCAAGCATATTATGCGATCCTGCGCTTGATATCTATCTAGCCGCTTAGAAGACCGACCGGGAAGATATTGTGCGTACCGTGCCCTGTTGGAAGACACATGTCTCCTCCTTATTTGTCTACTTTTGTCTTAAATGCTCACTACTACGGTAGGTACCTATACATCTGAAAAACAAAAATAACACCATATTATCTCTGTAACTACTTATTATAAAACAAAGTCGCCTTTCGTGTCTATATCTTTAAAACCACGCAACGGATTAAGATGTGTTTTTTTTTTAAATAGAGTAATTCAAAAGGAAGGTTTATATATGTAATACATGCATATTATAGTAAAATACTGACAATTTTAGAGACGCGAAGTGATACGCGAGCTTTAAAACTACGCAACGGATTTTGATGCGGTTTTTAATAGATAGAGGGATTGAAGAGGAAGGTTTATGAGTAGGTCGCTATTCAATAATGAAATTGGTTTCATAGATTGACTTGTAACTACTAATACCATAAACAAAAGTTTGCTCGTAGTCCCAGACGCGGCGACGACACCGACGCCCACTGATTACATCTTTCGGTTAAAAGGTTACGATTAATTAGCATGGAACAACAGACCGCAGCCATAATTTACCATAACAATAGCTGTTCAATCCGAATACGTCGAACACACGGAAACGTAAAAATAAAACCTACAGATGACAGCCCCTCGCAGTAGTGAGTTCCGCTCGTTACGACACACACAACTAATTACTTGTTAGTCATCCATTGAGTACCTATACGTATGTGTAATTAGAATTCCCATGCTTTATCTGTCGGTTTATCAAATAAACAGTTAGTGCATTATTCATTGCGATTCCGGGCGGTTCTGCCGCATCTAAGGTTATCGTTGCACCAACTCTATGTTTCATTTATGTAATGACTTTGTTTTCTATGGCCATAGGTGTGATCTAATTGTTTCCACAGTATAAACTACAAAATGTCCACACAACTCTTTTCTATGTAAGGAACATTCAAGATCTGAAAGTTCCTAGTTCGACTTCCAGTCGAGTCAATTTAGGAAAAGACATCGCGACTGTATCTTTTGATGGTGTTGGCTTAGAAGTTTGATTTTTCACAGCTCAAAGAGAAAAGGTGTCTTGACATACAGTCAGACGGCCGAATACCAACTTGATTCTATATGGGTTCCGTGTTTTCGTGTCGAGGTAAATGCTGAGGCCTGAAAACAGGCATTCCGTACTTTGAATACTAGGAAAAATACTAGATTTAGCGTATCTACAATTATTATTCTTTTGGTTATTTTAAGAGATCCTATTGAGGCTAATAAACGAACTAATTACGATTGATAAAATGATTCCTCAATGTGATTAGATAACAAGTTATCACGCGTGTTACTACTGTAGTCATTAGACAAAGTTAGTGATTGTGGATAGAATGCGGTTACAATTTTTAATCTAGACTAATATTGTAAAGAGGAAAGATTTGATTGTTTATTTGTTAGCATTGAATAGGCTCCGAAATTACTTCACCTCTTTGTAAAATTCTTTCACTCTTGGGAAGTTTCACTATCTCCGGTGAACATAGGCTATATTAAAGGTTGACTTGTAGAGAATGCCTACGCGGCATTAAGTTCGCCTTTTGTACATACTCTTTTTTTATTGTGCAATAAATAAAAATAAAATAGTTTATTTCTGCAAATAGATTCTAGAGACTTTTGCACGTCAAACTTTTTTCCTACCAAAGACTAAATAAATAAATAATTAGTTAGGGGTTAATTGTTTATCTTGTGATACTTATAATATAGGCGGTCTTATCGCTAGCTATCACTACAATAAGTACTTCAGGTACCTTATATTTCACGAATAACGACCAGTACGCGTTGTTGTGCCTGCCTTCACACTTATCGTGTAAAATTTTCCAACTACAATAAGGCAAATTCTTTGACGAATCACAAATGATTGTGTCGTATGTACCTAGGCTACATAAAGCCTTGTGTTAAGTATCTGCACACTCGTACTAGGGATGACGCGGGAGAACAATCAAAGACGCTAGTTCGTTGCGCACTGATGTAATAATAACAAGGCGCGGGCGCGGGGCCCGCTAGGGAGGGGTGCGGGGACGCAGCCACGCGCACACTATGCTACGCGTACATTACACTTCCTTACCCTATTTTTTCAATTAAAAATAACAAAATGTAACACAACATAACCTAAAAATATAACCTACAATTGCTAATTGCAAAAAGAGCAATGCTGGCGGAGACCCCGAAAACGACTTCTCAAAATAGGGCCCCGTCTCTGGTTGTCCGTTGTTGGTCCGTCTTCCGATGTTGGCTCAAAAGCCTGGACTGGAGCCTGTGGCGCTGGGGAAGGCGGCGAATCACTCTGCTGCAGCGGCAGCGGCGACAGTGGTCGCGGCGGGGACGTCGGCGGCGGCGGCGGTGTCGACGTCACCAGCTGCGGCGGCTCTAGGAATGCTCCGTGACCCCCATGACCAGCCCAGCCTTTATTTAGCATCAGCTGGTTGCTGTGTCTTTTATGTATTGTTACATTGTCTTTTTCTTTTACCAAATATACCACCCTACCTAATTTTTTAAAAATTGTCCCCTTGGTCCATACGAATTGCTCTTTATTACTATATTTCTTAAAAAAAATTTCTTCCTTTTCTTTAAACTGTCTAATGTTGTCTGTCTTAGTTTGCGTAAACTGGTTATTAGAAACGTGATTAGATAACGCCGATGACGTGGGTGACGATGACTTTGGATCACAAATATCCAAACGCGATCTTAATTTCCGACTGAAAACCATTTGAGAAGGTGAGAGACCCGTGGTAGTGTGAACGGAGTTGCGATAATCCATCAAATATTTTAATAGTTTGAGCTTACCGTCTTTATTAGGGTTGCTATTTACTAAGCAAGATTTTATCCCCTTTTTCACTATTTTAACGAAACTTTCCGCCTGGCCATTGCTGGCTGGGTGATAAACTGGTGATGTAATATGTTTAATTCCATTCGATATACAAAACATTTGAAATTCCTGCGAACAAAAAGCTGTGCCGTTGTCACTCGCCAACGTTTGCGGCATTCCGAACCTTGCTATAAAATCGCAGAGCCTCTCAATCACCGCGCTAGATGTAGTTGTATTTGACATATGGTATACCTCTACCCATTTGGTAAATGCGTCCACTACCACTAAATACGTATAACCTCTAATTGGACCCAAGAAATCTATGTGAATGCGACTGAACGGGCCTGGCGGCTGCTCCCAGGGTGCGGGCGGGGCGCGCGGCGGAGATGGACGCAATTGGATGCATATATCACAAGAAGCTATCACTCTCTCTATGCAGTCGTCAATACCAGGAAACCAAAATCTTGACCGGGCCTCAGCTTTAGTTTTAACTATGCCCAAGTGTGACGAGTGAAGCTCTTTTAAGATAATCCCTCTCAGATTTTCTGGTACGACGACTTTGTGACCTCTCATTACGCATCCATTTTCTACGGACAATTGTGACTTGCAGAGGAAAAACGGTTTTAAATTTAGGTCACTGACTTTAGACGGCCAACCATTAATAATAAATCTAGATACTTTATTTAAAAGCACGTCGTTCTTAGTTTCCTCCCTCAATTTCTCTACCGTCACTGGCAAGCTACCGTCCACTACAAAAAAATTGTAAGTCGCGCGGTCACAAATCGGCTCGCTTTCGGCGCAGCGCCCCGCGTCGTCGCACAAACAATCGGCGCGGGCGCGGACGGCCGCGTTGCTAGGCAACCCGGCCGCGCTCGCTACGGAGGCCGCAGGCAGGCTTGCGCGGGAAAAATAGTCGGCGCTATTATTAATACTTTTAATGTACTCTATTTTATAATTGTAGCCGCTTAAAAACAATGCATACCGCTGCAATCTGTTTGCCGATACCTCTGGTATGCCTTTATATGGCCCAAAAATAGAGATTAACGGCTTATGATCCGTACGGAGTATGAAAGGTTCCGATCTGCCGTACAAATACTGATGGAAACGCCGTACGCCGAAGATAATAGCCGTGGCCTCCTTTTGAATCTGTGCGTATCTCTTTTCCGCTGCGTTCAGCGTTCGTGACGCGTACGCTATAGGCCTTTCTACCCCGTCTGCATCAGCCTGAGATAAAATGGCTCCTAACCCAGAGGGCGAAGCGTCCACCGTCAGTATGAGTTTTGCATTCGGATTATAATGAGTAAGTACCTCATCTGAAGCCAGCAACTCCTTGATTTTAGAAAAAACCTTATCATGACAATCTGACCAATTCCATTTAATCCCCTTTTTTAATAGATCATACAACGGACTGAGTACAGACGAAGCATTCGGTATAAAATTGCGGTAGTAATTAATTAAGCCCAGAAACGACTGCAGCTGACCCACGTTCGCTGGGACAGGGGCTTCAACCATGGCTTTAACTTTTTCCGGTGCCTTTTTTAAACCATCCTTGTTAATCACGTACCCTAAATAGCTAACCTCATCCTTAAAAAACTCACATTTTTCCTTTTGTAAGGTTAGTCCTGCATCTTGAAGTCGCTCGAGAACCGCGTGGAGCCTGTCCAGGTGTTCCTGCCTATTCCTGCCTGTTACCAAGATGTCGTCCAATAGGCACAGCACGCCGTCCAACCCGGCAAGCACGCTCTCGATGGCGCGCTGGAACACGGCCGGCGCGCTGGCCAGACCGAACACGAGCCGCGTATATTTAAACAGGCCGCGGTGCGTGTTGATACACGTAAAGCTCTGCGATTCCTCGTCCAAAACAAATTGGTTGTAAGCCATTGATAAATCAAGCTTGGTGAACTGCTCGCCTCCATATATTTTTGAAAACAATTCGTTTGCTGTGGGGAGTGGATATTGTTCTACTAATAATTGTTTGTTAAGACTGACCGAGTAATCCGCACATAGTCTCACCGAACCATTGCGTTTGAGAACCGGAACTATCGGTGAGGCGTAATCTGAATATTCGACCGGAACTAGGACACCCAAAACGACTAATCTATCGATTTCCTGTTCTACTTTGTCGCGTAATGAGAATGCGATAGGGCGCGCTTTAAAAAAAACTGGCTTTGCATCCTCCTTTAATGATAACTTTACTTTGTATTTATTAAACGTCCCTAATTTATCGGACCATAATTGTGAATACCGGTCCTGTAACGTTGCAATTAAATCTGCGTCAAGGCAATAATTCACCCGCGACAGTTTCAGTTGAAACTTGGATATAAAATCCCGGCCCAAAAGAGGGGGCCCGCCGTCGCGGATCACGTACATTTCGAGTTGATGATTTTGTCCCGCGTATGACACCGGTTGCCTAATCGTACCTATACATGTGATGTTCTTACCAGTATACGTCATCAAGTGTTTACGTGGGACTGACAACGGCACATGGCTAAAATGGATTCTGTAATAATCCTCTGATATAACGCTAACCGCGGAACCGCTATCTAATTCAAATTTATATTGCTCTCTGTTAATAGATACCGTCTCTACCATGGGTTCTCCGCTCAAGGATCGTATGCAAAACAACTTACCGTCATCGTCATCCTCACCCTTGTCACCGCCGTCCACCTCTACGTAGTTAACTTTCGTACACATTCTACGCAAATGGCCCTTCACGTGACATTTCCGACACACATAGCTGGCGAACCTGCACTCCGCCGCTTTGTGGTTGCTATACCCGCACACACTACACTTCACTTTGCACGTTTTGGCGATGGCGAACAGCGGCGCGTCGCTCGGCGGCGGCGCGGCGGGCGCGCTGCCGGCGGACCCGGCGGCGCCGCCCGAGCTCGCCGCGGCCGCGCTTCGCGCACAGTTGTACACTTCCGCCAACTCCAGCGCCTTCGCCATTGTCAACCCGGTTAAGTCTTGTGTGTAAAGCTTCTCCTTTTCCACTCCCGGCCGCATCCCCATCAAAAATTTGTCACGCAGCGTCTCTTCAATAGAGTGAAATTCGCAATGCGCCGACAAACCACGCAGCCGTGCCGCCCATAGTGAATGCGACTCTCCCGGCTGTTGCGTGGCAGCATAAAAAACATGGCGTTCGCCGAAACCCACACGTTTAGGCGTAAAATGGTTGTCCAGTAGCTCTAGAACCTGTTCGTACGCCAACCCCTCAACGCTTCCGGGCTGCGCCAAGTCTGTTAACAGACTATAAGTGCCCTCACTCAGTGCGCTGAGTAGGATGGCTTTCTTTTTAATCTGCGCCTTGTCCGCCTCCCCGATGTCGTTTGCAATAAAAAACTGCGTCAACCGCCCTTTATAAATTCGCCAGCACTGGGCATTATGATCGAAACTATTTAAGATTCCTATATGCGCTCCAGTGCTGGCCATGGTGCTGAACAAACTATGCACACGCGGAAGTCGTCGCCACTGTTAAGTATCTGCACACTCGTACTAGGGATGACGCGGGAGAACAATCAAAGACGCTAGTTCGTTGCGCACTGATGTAATAATAACAAGGCGCGGGCGCGGGGCCCGCTAGGGAGGGGTGCGGGGACGCAGCCACGCGCACACTATGCTACGCGTACATTACACCTTGCCAATCTATTATCCAATTAGTTCACCATGGACATGCATACAGAATGTGCCCTTGGCGCTGCGCGGGCGATGCGCGGGCGCAGCGGCATTGTGGCGGCCGCCATTGAGCCGGCGACATCGCGTCCTCGCGACGCCGCTAAGTGACAACGTGACCAACAGCGGGTTACTTACTTATTTGTACCTAGATCACTTAGTACTTGGTTTGCATGTTTATCGAATGGTCGCTACGCGCTAACCACTCCGCAGCTTTCTAGCCCGCCCTGACTTTAACTACTCCATTCACCCAGGCTTTGAAAGCGGCGTGAACAGAGCAAGGGGTCCGAATGATCTGAATGGGGGTTTCGGATCTCATGTCGAACATGCTAAGAAGTTACACCGCCGTGCATCGGCAAGCACCTTTTTTATAGGAGCTCGACATAGGTAATGGCTTCCATACGCCTGATGGAAAGCGAAAGAAAAGCCCAAGTCGCTGTGACAACGGTCAGTTACCTGTGAGTTGCCATCGCCTTGCCGGCCCAACCCGAACCCCTAACGAGTTCCGGAAACCCTACTCACCGGCAGAAACAGCCCGGAGGTCATTTGGCTGCGGTATTCTATAGGGTAGAGGTCCTTCCTCGGACGGACAGCTCAATTCGAGCTAAGATTCGCTATGCCCTACCTCTCTTAATACTTGCCGAGCGTTTGACACTGACATTGACCTGTGTCTGATCTCTCTCCAGTCGTGTCGAACTAACGTTTTATTGAATTAAAAGAGGAATGGTACAGGGAGGTAACCTGTTTTGGAGCACTCTTAAGTATACACCCTAGAAAATAGTGTGGTGTGATGCTGTGGACAAATCATTATGATCACTGGTCACATTTTCGCCTCATTAGATTAAGGCAGGACTGCGTAAGCAAGTAACCTATTTGCTACTTCTATTTAGTAACACCGTCATATAGAAAATACACATCGTGTCGACCGTAATCCAAAATCATAATTATGTACAGTGGTATCAATAATTCATTTGGCAACATACGCGGCGCACGACCGGGTACGTACTCACGACGAGCCAAGTCACGACGAGATCCTGCATTATAATTAATTAGCGAATACGAAGCATTCGGTACTAAAATAGCCTTGTTTCCTGTACAGACGCCTTAAAACGTAAAATTTGTAAAAAATCGCTTCCGCCCGTATTCGATGCGTCATACAACGTATCTTACGCGTCATACACCTTGAATGATACATGATCGCTCAATAGAGGCGGATTCATTTGCCATTACGACTCAGTGTATCCGCTAAGACCATGACCCGACATAATGCGATAGGTCTTGGATATTACAAGAGAGCGATCGACCTCAGAACCAGTACCAGTAACCAGCTCTTCCTATAGAAGTATCTTTGATTTTGTTATGATGTCCATCACTATGTCCGTCACCAGTTAAGTCAACCCGGATGATTTTAGCGTTGTCCTGAAGTATATTCGATTCTATGACTACGTCTCTGGATATATAGTCATACGCAGGATCACTATCAAATGTGTCACTTCGTCTTGACAACAACAAATCTCTGGCGGTTTGGCGGCGGTAATGGTAGAGCGTCAAGCCCAAAGGGCGGACGATCCATCCGAGCCTTTTAGTTTTTTATATCCAGTCGAGTCAATTTGGGAATCATTTTATGCAACTGTAGGAGATTCAGTGCAGGACATAGCCTCCCCCAAATACTTCCACAAAACGCCCACTTGCTATCTGCCTGCATCGAGCCCCATCCTCTTATCATGTCGTCAGTCCACATCGCTAGAGGGCGGCCCACGCTTTTGAGTAAAACTTTTCTGAATTGTTTCGAGTCCAGGTGTTTTGAGAGACGCCATATTTTATGAGTCATTATCTGGTACTCAGAATACAAGAGGTAAACCTTAATTAGATATACAGATTTTCGCGCGTGTTAACTGCAGCCAGAACAACGCTGACAGAGGTCATGGTTGGTGCGATGGCGTGAGTCGTGTATGCAAATGAAAGTGCGTGACGGGCGCGGAACAACTTAATGAACACTGGTGACGGGTAACCAGCGGTGACGGCCGTGCGCGCGCTAGGGCTGCGGCCAGCACGCTAACGATGGACTTGTGGTCTTGATGGGTACACGACGAAAACCTTTTTAGTAGTCAGTCGACTAAAGCGCGGTAGAACCTACTTATGATTATTTGTATAATATATTATTGGGTTGGTAGAAGAGAATAACTTTTCTAAATTAGGGAATGCAATGACGTGGCGTTAAAACTGCTACCTGAGTTAAACTGTAAGTATTTTGTGACAAAAGCTCCGTTCTTAACTTATAAACGTACTTGGTTAAATGTTATCAAACATAAAAAAAGGCAGTATCTATATGGGATCCCACTAGGTGGGAGTACTTTCAGTAGCCTATAGGTCTAACTGTCTTCGCCTAAACTACGAGTAAGTGGTAGAAAAGTTGTGTACGTTTACAGTGAGGTTATAGATTAAGTTATATGTAGAAGATATCCTTTCTTTTAGAAATAATCTTCTGTTACCTTATATTAGAGGGTTATTATTAATATTTTTATGACGTAAAAACTATGTAATTTAACATGTGTTATTTCTGGCACATTGTGTGGTATTAAGATACGAACTGCCTCAAAGCAACCTGTGCCATCCGCAGATTAATATCTTGCAGCGATTGCAGTTTTCCTTGTCACACATTAAGTACTTTACATTTTCTTTGTACCTATCGGTTTAGCTATCAAGTAATATAATTGAATACCTACCTACTTAGTATAACTTAATAAATAATAGTTGGTACGTACTCGCAGTTAACTACAACTAAACATCACGTTTTGTTACATGAAATACTCTAACAAGACATTATGCTAACTTTGCATCTAATAGCCATGTAACTCTTTGCATTTATGCGGGAAATATCCTTGAGGCATTCTAAATAAGTAAAATAAAAAGCCATTAGTTGAATCTCTCGAAATAGTTGACTTCTCTGAAATTCAAAACAAATATGTAATCTACATAATTCAACACAAATACTTAGGAAATAATAATACGATCTATTTTAGTTACGAAAATTTTTATAACAATGTTAAAGAACCCATTACAAGATGTTAGTTTTTAGGACTATGTTGATATTTTTTAAAGAGCTAAAACTAAGAACTTCAGTATCCCACTTATATTCATTGTACAGTCCATCGCTTACGTACAGTCTAGTTTGTTCTGACGTACCCCAAGGATACTATTTATCAAATGCATTAAGTTAAGATGCGAATCGCATCATGCGATTCTAATTATTTATTAAAATGTGCAGTACATATCCACAAGAAACTTGTTCTCCGAGAGATTCGAGAATCAACTAAAGTAGGTATGTGTGTTGCGTTTAAGTTACCATTTGAAATAAGTACTTCAAGACCATTTGAAGTATCAAGAAGACCGTTTTACCTACTGTTGTTTTTGTTTATTTTGAAACAGGTAATGAGGTCGTTTCAATTTGCATGTAAACAGCCTATCGAGATAACGACCCATCCAGATAATAACCAGTGGTTATACTCGTGTCTAAGCATTGTCCTCGGACGAGACCACTTCAGCACTACTTACTACAATCAGTTCTTTCGTCTTTAGTCTCATTATATTATTAAAGGGATTGTAATTGAAGTCAAGTAGGTACCTAGATAGTCGTAGCATTAGCTGAAACTTAAGTGGTTGTTGGCTGACAGCGAAAAGATGAGCAATTAATTCAATATCAGGCTTACATAATCGTTAGGTAAGGTGCCTTTCATGTTGATAGCTCGCTAGAAATAAATCACTCTTAAACACTCAGCGCGCTGAGCGCGCTATGGAAAGGGTTATGCTTGGTATCTCTCGTTAAAAGATAGGGAACGAAACGAGCATATACTTATTACAGTGGGCCAGTCATGTCTGCCGCAGAACCGACAATAGGTGGAGCAGACGAATCTTGGAGTGGACACCGCGTTTAGGCAAACGTAGTGTAGGACGCCCCGCAACCCGCTGGGCGGATGACCTTAGAAGAACTGCTGGCATTGCGTTCAATAAATCAAGGCTATTGATTGATTGAACGCAATGGTTTTAAATAGTGAATATATTGAGTGCTGCTGACCTGCAAACTATAGTTCTCTCGGCATTCAAAGCCTATATATATAACATAGAATATGAGACATTAGCAAACGTTTGGCAAAAGTATAGAGGTAGATGATGAGATTGAACCAGAAGTTCTACTCTCAAGAATGTACACATGTTTATGATACCATCTACGATACTTCATAGCTAGTATTGTTTTAGACTTTGCACCCGTAGGTTATTGTGACCCATAGGCTGAGCCCTATGGGCCAACCCGTATACTTTAAAATCCGCTACTGATGTCACTGGCTAACAGCATTCACCGGCACTTCGAAGCCATCGAACATCGTTATTTGCTTTTCATCGGAATGTCGTTTGCGCACGAGTTGCTCAAAGCAACAGGTCATCAATACGAGTATACTCTAATCGCATATACGTGACATTTTCCTAATATAAGGTGGGCATGTCACCCCATCGGAGGCTGTTGTGTGATGAACTTTTAATCCGTAATTACCGGCAAGGCCTCGCGACGACATCGCGTGCCTGCGCGCGCCGTCACTTGAGCTCCGGCGATTAGGTACATGGTTAATTAATTATAAATGAGCCTCTAACTGGAACATCTTAACCATTATAAACCTTTAAATTTGGGTTATTTTAAAATGAAACATAAATAAGATATGTACTTGACAGATTTAAAGACAAAAAAAAGAAACATGGTGAGGGACAACCTGCACACCTGTGAAGAAATTCTATGTGTGTGAAGTCTGCCAACCCGCACGCGGTCAGCTTGGTTGACTTGAAAGCCTTATCGCCTTATTATAGACTCAATAACACTCGTACTCGTATAATGTCATAATGTCCCTTCGGTGGGGACATACTTAAACGAGTACATATAATCTGTTGATGATCACGTCTAAAGATACTACTAATGCCAAAACCCAGGGTTTAAGTTGTTAGGCACCTAAAATATCTAATTGTACATAAAATATGAAACATAAGTGTATACGTAATAAGAAATAAGTAGAAGAACAATAATTCGTAAATGTAGAATATTTCTAATGAGGCATTAATCACTAATTCCTTCCGGCGCAGCGTCGTTGTGACGTAAATGTTATAATTGTATTATATAATTAGTTGTTATTTCCGCTGTTTGCAAGTTCGTCGCGGCCCTACCCCGCACAGCTAAGCAGATAGCAAAGAGATACAACAGAGATGAAGTTATAATCTTATTATGAGACAAATATTTACTATGTAAAAGAATAATCTTTTAATGGAGCACTTAGAGTTTAGACCGTCATCTAATCTTTTGATATCAAAGAAAGTTTTGTTTATGTCACATCGCTCTTATGTAACAAGAATTTGTGCTCACGATTGCTATACGTGGTCAGTGTGACGAAGAGTGGCTACAATCACCCACAAATAGCGATTTATCGTCATCTGATGTGCATCATCAGATGACGATAATTGTATAAATCAAGTTCATGATCTGCCAGGTATACCCGTATACCTACATACCTATAGTCTCTTGCTGTATTACACCACATTTCAATATCTCATAACTTTTGTGAAATTTTGTTTATTCCAGTATCAGACTCAATTAACTTTGGTCCGAGGCCGCCAACCATAATAATCAAGGAAGAGCCTTTACTGTGCGTACTGAGTACCAGGTGGTTTATGTTCGTCTAGGGCATGGTAATGGCCGCATATTACAGTTTGCAAGTTAGTCTACTGGTGTTATTAGGTGTGCCCAGCGAGCTATGAATGGGTGACGAAACCGCGTTCGACGGCTCGCGGGAAAGCGTGCTTCAAATGACCCGTGAAGCGACCGCCATGCCAACGTTCCGCCATGCCAATGTACCTACCGCACCGCTACGCCATCGTCGGCAGCCAGCGACACTGCCCTCCCTTGTGGACATTCATGAGCCTTGTTCACTAGGAGTGGCCCGGCGACGAGCTGTCAAATGTACTTATGCGTAGATGACTGGTTTTAATCTTCTTAAATGAGTAGCCATATGGCAAACTGTGGACTTAAAGACTATGTTGACCCTGACAGCCATTTAAAATATCTTCTTCTTTGTCTTAGCCACTTCCCATTGTTTGGGGTCGGCTCTCCTCGTTCTGAAGCGACAGGATGCACTGTCCTGGGTTGTCGAGACATTTGTTTGGGCACGCTCTAAGCCATTTAAATTATGCAAAGGCATAATTAACATTTTATTCAATTAATGTTGCATTTTAATAATGTTACTATTCTTACTGTAGACCTCGGCCATACAAGTTGTTTCTATAAAGTTCGAATGTTTTTTTAGAATAAAAAAATATGGAATCTTTGAATAATTTTTAGAGTAGGTACATACCTAAGTATAGTATTTCCCTGGATGCATAAAGTTCCCGCGCTCGGCGCTCGCTAGGATCGCTATCGCTACGGCTATGAGGAAACTGGCAGAGGAAACATTCCAAAAGTACATAGTTATTTCTACTTTGCGACAAAAACAGCGATCTTTTCCTGATGTTAACTTGATTGTTTAAGGCATTTGTTTTGTTATTCTGCGCTGATCTTTTGTTTGATATACAAAAATAACCTTTACGGGCCGTTAGCTCCACCGTAGGACCTCAAATTGATTTAGGTGTGTATTCATTTAGCACAATACAATAAATGCGTTACGCAACCTACCAAGCAACTGGTATAAACTCGTACCTACTAAAATCTACCAAAAGCGCGCATCCACCAGCACCGGTCTAACTGATTGATTAAGGCTGTTAGTAGATAGTCTTTCACATGTGATAGGTTGACAAAATGCTGACCATAAACAATTCATTAAAAAATTCTTCCCATAAAACGATATTGCATTTTTTTAATTTCCGATCAGACAGGAAATTCGCACTTATCAGGTTTTCTCATGAAAATGAATGTTGCATTTTATCTTAGAAGGAAAATATACCACAATATATTTTATTATGTTTCCTTTTATCATGTCATTTTCATTTCCCATTTAACATGTATTTTATGATGCCTGAAGTTGGCACGTTAAGCTCTGACATCATGATAGTAGCTATATAGTTAGTAACGACCTTACTGTCTTGTAGATATCTACTGCCGTTGCCCATCATGTCTGCTACGACAGAGGGCGCCACAGGTAGCATCTAGTGCAGATAACTAATCTAGTGGATGTATGATATAACGACTATCTTCTCGTGTAAAGCCTCGAGTAGGAGAAGTCTGGCGTCATGCGTCAACAATAGGTACACACGTCAAAGTATGGAGACGTTTAAGGAGCAGTGTTTTTAAGTACGACACCGGACGCCCTATCATCAGCAGCATATCGCAGTTAACTGCTGGACATAGGCATCTCCAATTGTTCGCCACTTTGGGATAACATCTGGAGGTTTAACCCATAATTTCACACTTGGTAGGCGGGCTGGCAATCGCAGGGCATAGCTCCTCGGTCCGGTGTCACCGCTGCCCGTCATCGGCCTGTGGTATAGCTACGAGTTCAAGCGTAATGGTCATACCGCCTCCAGTCAGTTGCCAGAGCCGCGCTTATTATTCAGCAGGAGGCACCACGGGCAGACGAGCGTGGCTTGAAGCTAAAAGATGATAGGTCGCTCCCATATACCCTATCCAGACTTTACAGTGATACTTTTCTGTACACTACATAAAGTTACTTAGTTTCAAGTACTTTCGGTCAAAGTACTAAACCTTATCAATACCTAATCGTTCTGTAACCGATATACCTATGAGAGAGATATGTAACATTAAGTGCTATCTAAATTCTGTAACTAGGACCTCAAAAGAAATATTTATCCAATCCGCGTAAGTGTGTGGAAGATTAGATACAGGCTTATCGTATCGACCGATATAACGCCGTATATGGTTAGCAGTAATGAAATAATTATACTGATTATTATGTATATTAATGTCACTAGCATAGCCTTTGTTTTGGTAACCAGGATGTTAATAGTTAGATACTCCGCTGCGGTTTTGTGTTGTCGATAACTTAAGTGGGTAAAGTAGTAACCATGTATAAATATAATCACTAAGGTACCAGTACTCGACTTACTGTTACATGTCTCCTGGATGGGGCAGAGTCAGAGGGCTTCGCTTCGCACCAAGTCATACCTCTCTCCTTACCTTCTGCTGTGACCGTCCTCCGCCAGGATTGAAATTTAAGAATCAGACATTGCTCCGTTCCCAAAGTAGCTTAAGCCTATGTTATGGGTACCTACTAGAACAACAAAGGAACCACAAATACAAACATCATACAAATACAAACATTCAGACACGGACCACGCTCTGCATACCACATACAAAGGTTCATCACACGAACATTTGTCCTAGGTGGGAATAGAATCTTTGATCCCACATTTAGAAGGCAGAGGTCACTATCAAGTAAGCCACCGGGCCATTCAAGCATAAATAAGTTACATTATGTTTTCAACCTCGTGGAACTTGGTTACGCAACCACATATTATATAAGTGGGCCACACATGCAGTAGGTACCTACTACGTCACGCTCTAACGTCGATCACACAATTGAAATGCGGTTTTCCTCAATTTGTGCACAACGAAAGGACTCGGAATTTCCCATATTTTAATGTAAAACAGAGTACGCCTGTAGATAATCCGATTGTAAATGACCACTTTGTCCTGTGGCCACCAAAGGAGTGCAGTTGAAGATATCCTGTCGCTCTATGGGCCCTATTATATAGGCTTGCTTTGTGATAGTAATTTAACTGTAATGTTATACTTAAATGTTAATCTAATATAGTTAGGTACTCAGTACATTCTTGTACCCAAATAGACTGCCAGGGTTAATGTCCACGGTAATCGCGTCGAAACATCCATAATTACGTCATTTTGGTCGCGTTTTGGGATCAAACGGTGTAGTCACCCAAAGGCATCTTAGCGGTCAGACTTTTGGCAACTGGCAAGTGATGGTTTGTTTACTTCTTGTCCGTTCCACCAGAATTGGATTGGCGAAGGGAAGACAATAGGCAGTGCTAACAATGAAAAAAATAATTCCTTTGCGACATTAACTAGAAATTACAAAACAACATAAAATAATCATAATGTGTCATCATCATTACGCAAGTTATATTTATTACAAATTAATATTGTAGATAATGAAACGTATTTTACAGATAGGTTCTTAATTTATCGATCGAATATCGCTCGTTGCTATCTTGGCGCAGATGCGAGATAACGGAGCGCTCTGCGTCAACTCACTGCGACGCTCACGCCCAGTGATAAATTAATTAATTAATATTATACTAGATTTAATTCTCATGTATACCTTTACCTAGGTACTCATATAATTAAAGTAGCGCCGGTGTTCGCTATACAAACGCTAATCATCCCAAAGTGCCGAATTAACTTAACAATCGAATCTGGTTGTTCACGGAGACATCCAATAATAGTCCTTATCTGTTACCTACCTAAAGTAAAGAAAAGAAGGTGGTATGTAAACATCATCATCATCATCAGCTTATTGCAGTCCACCGCTAGACATAGCGGCCTCTCCAGTTGTTCGCCACTTAGGACAAACGTCTGGAGGATAAGTATACCCAAAATCGGCATGTAAGCGAAAAACCTTATTTTAAAATCCTTTTATTGGCGAAAGTTGTCATATATTTGAATGGGTATTAGAGGTATCCTGTACATGATGCCCTCATCTGGCCCTATTATTCATGTAAAGACCTACGCTAAGTTACAAAGCAATTAGTCAGTACGATCGCTCGATCGCGCAAAAAGCGAGACTGCGCGTGAGTCAGGCTGCGCTGCGCGGGCGCACGAATCCGCGACGCGATGACATCATTGCGCTGTTTACCCAGATCCTACGACAACACCGTTTGACGAATAACAGCGCCTGATTTTTTTATAATAGAACGTCAAAATGGCTGCACTTTTCCAGAGGTTGAGCAGAGCAGCTTGACGGGTCAGTAGGAGTACAGCAAGAAGATTTTGTTTTCCATAGTAGCTCGTCATAATGGCTTTCCTAAGCCCGATGGAAAGCGAAAAAGAAGCCAAAGTCGCTGTGACAACGGGCAAGTAACTGATCAGTTACCTGACAGTTGCCACCGCCATGCCGGCCTAACCCTAACCCCCCACGAGGTTCGGAAACACCGGCAGAAGCGCGACCCGGAGGTTATTTGGCTGCGGTATTCTATAGGGTGGAGGTCCTTACCCAGACGGGCGGCTCAATTCGAGCTAAGGGTTGCTATGCCCTACCTCCCTTTACTCGCCTTACTTACTTGCCTTGTCTCGCTACCGATAATGCTGTCCGTGGGCGGAGTTTTGGTCTCCGAAAGTTTGAAGTATTATTTTTGCCATCGACAAGACAAGAAGGATCAGACGATGAAGAAAATAATGTAAACGATCGACATCACGCTAACTTAGTGCAGTGCACATCGCTCACACTAGGATGAGTTGTAAAAAGACTCAAGATTTTAGGAAGAAGGAAACACGTGTCCTGGAATGTTTGTACCGCTGTTGTTGTATAACACGGTTACGAAGAAACAGTATGATTAGACAACAATAGCACATTAATGAGGATTCTGTCCAATTTGACCTCAAACTCACACCTCACTATATATTGCGACCAAATCTGCCGGATACTGAAAATGTTTGTTTGGTTGAATTATTTTTAAGTGTTTGCTATGTATTTATCTATACTTATAATAAATCTGTAGAGAGGTCAATTCTGTACATTAAATATATTTTCAAAATAACTATCAGGGGATGATTAGTGATCGATACTGATGCCAAAAATGCAAACAGTAAAATAAAATTTTTATCTTCATACTCCTGGGCAGGTTTAGTAGTTGTGCTTCTCGTCACGCTACGGTCGATAGGAGCAAAGCAATGAAGGGAAATGTTGGGAAAATGGGAGAAATTTTTATATGTATGTTTGAACGCGTATCACGTAATCACGTTAAAACTACTGCATGGAATTGACTGCGGTTTTCACCAATGTTTTGCTAGAGGTCTAACTTAAAATTTAGGCACCATTTTATGGAAGTCTGTTATTTTTGAAACCCGATATCAACGCGAGCGACGCCGCCGGCACAGCTAGTTTATAAAATAAAGTATTTCTGTAAATTTATCAGTTGTCTAGTACCCAGGGTAAGAAGGTTCGGCTTAGTTTGGGACTAGTTTGCCTCTGTCTTGGGTTATCTAACTGTCTTGGGCTATTTTACTTAAGATTCTTTGAAAGGAAATTCTCTTACTGTACCTAGTTGATACACTCAACTGACTCAACACTCCATTTGGTTATTTATGTACAGGTACCTAGTGCATATCACACACAATGGGCATAATACATAGAGTATAGTATACTCTCAGCCATGACGGTCGGACGCCTCACACAATCATAATATACTAAACGCTAAAAATAAGAACTCGCTTCTTTGACGTCCATGAAATAAAGTTGTACCCACCGAGGTGGTGCAAAAAATATTCATGGAAGTCGAGCTATGAATATTTATTTGCTTAATATGTTGGCCTACTCTGATTTCTCTCCGCAGCAGGTAGGCTTTAAGAAACTATAAGTAATATAGCATGATGAAATGTGTATGTTGTGGTGTGTTGTGCACAAATATACCTAAGTACCTAATATAAAGGTCTCAGTATAATTTATTGCATTTTAATGCGATAAATTATACTGAGAAGACTAAAGTCGTCTAAGCATGAATAAGCAATGCGATAAATATTTGGAATGATAAAGATATTGCCGCTGAGGGTCGATCTATCAATAGAGATTCATCTCATTATAGACAATGATTCTAATATACAGCCGTGTCTTGTGTTCATACTGTTGATTTCACCTACAACTTCCCTTTTATAATATTAATAGTTTGCTATTTATAAATAACCATTCATCGAATACATAATTTTAGTCGGATGAAGCATTACCATTAGCTACACACACACAGCTTCCTTTAATTTTGTCTATTTAATTAAATATTGTACATTATTATTGCTGATATAGCGCTTAAAAGTCCCACTGTATCCTCGACAACTAAACTATCTTTAACGTAAGAGTTTCAACAAGTTAATGAAACGAATTTATTTAAGGCATGTATTTAACGCTGCGACTAATTAATCTGATTTAAGGTCTATAAAATAATTAAAGTGGATAGGAAATATAATAGGTTGGCTGCAACGGTGGAGTACATTATTATGTAAAAACTGGCAGCATTAAAAAGTAATTTTAAGCTTTAGTTTAATTTAAACTGGCATCGAGTTTTTCTTTTGGCAATTGAATTTATGGTTAAGCGGAAACTCGGAAGCAAATAAAAAGTACAAAATAGGCATTCATAAATTGTAAAGTAGAGGTATCTATTAAAATGATTTTAGGTAGTATTTAATAAGATTGAGATCTAATTAACATAATATGTGGTGTGACATGTAAGCTGCAAATAAAGTAAAAAATGGCATGCAATTTAAATATTGTAAGTTTTATTTCTTGACTTATTTTTAGGGTTCCGTAACCAAAATGGCAAAAACGGAATTATAGATTCGTCATTCCGAAACTATAAGAGCTATATTATTGAAATTTGGTACGTAGATGTAATTAAGATTTTAAAATAAAATCAGAAAAATATCCAAAATTTTCGGGGTTCCCCATACATAGAACTGAAACTCTAAAATTTTTTTTTCATCAAACGTATACGTGTGGGGTATCTATGGATAGGTATTTAAAAATGATATTAAGGTTTCTAACATATTTTTTTTTCTAAACTGAATAGTTTGCGCGAGAGACTCTTCCAAAGTGGTAAAATTAGTGTCCCCCCCCCCCCCCCCCCCTCGTAACTTCTAAAATAATGATAAACCTGAAAAAAATATATGATCCGGCTTCGATTTGGCGGGGCGTCCACGCTTTCTTTTTTGCCCTATTGGAATCATTTTTGCCTCCAAAGGCGGCGTTGTTAATTTTGACAAAGCCCTAAGGCAAAGCCCAATATATGTTTACAGGTATAAACGCCTGCCGCCGTTTTCATTATATTATGATTTCCAAAAATAAAAAAGGATTCCCTAATATTTATTTTAGTATTCGATTTAAAATTACAGCTGCTCGTTAATTATAGCCAGAAAGTGTTTTTTTAGATGGAAGTCTACAGTAGCCATAATAATATTATTTGCTATCCGACTGTCAATATTAGTCGCCATGTCATTATTTTTAGTACCCCACCTATAATTTCAATCGCCATATATAAAAAAATACTACCAAGAAGTCGCAGCCGTTATTTAGTTTTTTATAATACTTTGCAATTGCTGGCTATCCAATATAATTGAAGCCAAATTATTTAAACATTGCCCAATTAGATTAGTAGATGCCAATAGGTTAATACCCTCTTCATTTTTCATTCGCCTCAATAATAATAAGCCTTTATTTAATTAGTCGCATTAAATAAATACTAATTACGCTAACGAGTCACAACAACGTAAACCATTGCCAATCGTTGTGGTTCAATGATTTGATTTCTCAATCACTGCAATACGTTTTGACTTGTGTGCCAAAGCACAGATTAATAAATAGTTACGCCAAAATAAGTGAAAACAAGGACGAACCAGTGTTTACCGCAGTGTCTAGATTTTCTCAGGGAATAGGGATTATCTTTTTAACTTTTTAGTCCATTTTTAAATACATTTTAAGGTTTTACCTAGGTATAATTGTTTTTGTGTTTGTTTATGGAATTTTATAGATAATATCATGAATTTACTTTTTTTATTAAAACGTTTAATATGTAGTTTCATACAAACGTTCATCCCCCATTCTATCCCCTTGGAGGTAGAAATGATCAAAACCCTTTCATAACATCTACCTGCTTGCCAAATTTCACCCCGATCGGTCCAGTGGTTTGGGCTGTGCAATGATTGATATCTATGTCAGTCAGTCAGTCAGTTTTAAATATATTTAGATTGATTATTTCAAAACTTTCCTTTGCCAATTCTCGAATTTGAAGATTTTGGGAGATAAGATGGTTTGAAGATTTTTACACATACGACGTATAATTATGCTATTCCAGCTATTGGTGTAGTTATAAAGCGATGCGCAAGCGCAGTCAGGAGTGCGGGCGAGTGTCGTCGCAGCACGACACAATACTTACACAACACGTTTGGTAAAATTAAATTTATTCATCATCAACAATAATTGCACTTAATGTAAATAACTTTAATCTACATTTAGATAAAATCAAATCATTAAAATCGAACATTCACAATGGAATAGTAAAAATAAATACATAAAATTTTCATTCCTATTTACTATAAACGACGCGTAGTAAACTAGGTATGTACAATTTATTCAATGGCAATTCGTAGAAGGCATAAAATATTTTACATCAGGTTGGTAAGACTTAGCGATAAGAGTCGCTGCGTATACTGCGTATGCGCAGGACTCGCCATTTCGTTACTTGCGATATACTATGTTACTCGTACTCGGACGTGGAAGCACTATCCTTGAATGTCGCCGCTCCAGCTGTAGCTCAATCACGTGTCCGCACTGATAACGAGACTCGATGCAAGCATTAACATGGTTCTAAACCATCTGACGAGGTTCTGTCTGCGCGTGCACACAAAGAGTCAAGTAGGTTTGCATGGACAGTGCTTCGTATACAATTACTTCGATAGTTATTTATGTCATCGTTCCATTTGTGTACGTCTATGATAATCGTGTGAAGCGACCTGTCTCGCGGGCGGCGCGGGCGGCGCGGGGCGGGGGGCGGCGACGGCGCCCGCGCAGCCTTCGCCGGACCCCATTAGCTGTCAGGGGTCCGTTCCAAAACGGTTTAGCATGAAACTGTGATTTTATACATACTTATAACTGATTTAAATCAAACATTACAGTACGGGAGGATGCTTTTGGAGCGTTATCTAATGATTACACGATCGAATGGCGACGTCATCGATTCACTTTTTACAGAAATTTTCTGTGCAATAATGACAAATCCAGATTATCCAGCAGCGTTTTCTTGTGGCGCATTTGTCGGCGCGATGATCGCACTCACGAAATATTTTAAATCACTTTTGTAACTGATTCGCTTCACTAACGTCGCGGTCGTTCGGAGCGCGTCGACGGAACTCGCATCGCTCGGGGATGAACTCGTTTTGGAGCGGGGCCTAGGCCATTATGTACAAACACTGACATTGCATTGCGAGCAAACGACACAGCGGCGGCTCGGGGGCCGCCTCACAGTTTTTTCACGATGTCGAACTTGGATTTGAGGTCCATGGGGACCTTCTTGGGGTCGACCTTCTTCTTGGCGGCGAGGTGCGCGCGCATCTCGGCGGCCGTCATCTGCAGGTTGAGCCGCGGCGGGTCGGCGGGCGGCGGGCTGTCCCGCGGCCGCTCAGGCGCGTTGGTCGCGGCGGCGGCGGCGACGGAGGCCGGCGTCGCGTCCAGGTCGGGCACGGGCTCGCCGGGCGCGGGCGGCGCCACCAGCAGCTCGGCGTCGTCGGGCCGCTCCTTGATGCGCGCCACCACCTGCTTGTGCGTCTCGCCCGCGATGCTGTGCCCGTTCACCTCGAGGATGCGGTCGCCGCGCCTAAGCCCGGCCGTCTCGGCGGGCGAGCCCTCGTCCACCTTGCCGATGTACTGGCCCGGCTTGCCCTTCTCGGCGTGGAGGTTGAACCCGTACCCGTCGAAGTCGGGCGACTTCCGCACGTGGCAGAGCCGCGGCTCGGTGGCCGCTGACCCGTTGGCCGCCATGTTTCGTGTGCGCTCGGGGGCGCTCGGCGAGGGACTGGCGCCCCGCGAGCCTCGCGCCCGCGCCGCCGCCGCCCCTCCGCCCCGCCCCGCCCCGCCCCGCCCCGCGTCACTCCGCCCGCGCGCCGCACCTGCGCTGCGCTTGCTCAGGTGGGCTACGCTCACCGCCGAAGGGTATTTACCTGACAAATGGGTAATTTTGAGGAGGTGTGAGGAAGCAAGTACATTAACCAGGACATATTCACATTTCTATGTATTATATTTCAATAATACATTGGATTTTTAACGTTGTAACTTCAAAACAGTTACAGGAATTGATAAACCCATGTCTAAAAAGAGGAACATTTTCAGATTCCAAATAATAAAACCAGATTTAAGCTAACAATGAAATGAAAAACACAATTTTCAAGGAATACACTAAGGTTAAAATTAAAAAGTTACCTTGATAAGCGTGTATCAAGCGAACTTCAGGGTAATCGGCAGCCGTTATCTGGCAGCCTCACAGGTGGGAGGGAAGGAGGGGCGCCGCCGGCCGCCAGTGCGACCGGAGCCGCCGCTGGGGCGCCAAGTACGCGAGTGTAGTGCGTGAACCAACCCTGGACATCGATTATTCCTGCCACAGAACCAGAGGTGAGTCCGCCAAACCGCGCGCGATATGCCCAAACAGCGCTGCAAAGAGCGAAAGTTGACACGTCCCACATACACAGACAGATGTTCCCAAACGGTGGCACTGACAATCGTGTCAGCGCAACGGGAAGCGGGTTTACACGCGGTGACAGCCCCGTCATCGAGCAGGCCGAAGGTGGAGGAAGGCTTTGGGTCGCGATGGGTTCAGCTGACGCATTCTGTAGTAAAGTTGTTTGTAAAGAATGCTGACGGAGCGGGTGGCGTGCGCGCGCGCCGCTAGAGGGCGCCGCGGCACGGTCGTTGCTCCGCGCGGGCCCTCTGCCCCGTGGGATTCTGTTGGGAAAAACCCCAGCTAGCCGAGCGATTGTCCACAACTCAACCTCGTTCAGCGGTCACGGAAAACATTGCACGTCTCCAAAACAGCACAGTTACTAGATTATAGATTGAATGAATCGATGACAGCTTGACAACTGACACCGGGGTCCAGGTAATGCGTGACCGTACGTCAATTAATGAATTGTTGTTAAGTAAGTGAAATGGAGAAGGGAATATGAAACGACTTGATGAATCTGTAATGAGAATCGCTGGCATTACACATAATGATCACGAACCCTGCCCGTTGAGGTAGTGACGAGCCCACATAAAGAGAGAGCTGAGTGATTCTAATTACTAATTGAGTTTATGAATAAAAGACCGAAAGAACATCGCCGTATAAATTAGCGGATTAAAGTAAATAACATGAAATACATGTAAGCTCGATTAATTGTTACTTGCAACCAGGTTCATAAAGTATTTTATGATGTTTTTCCACATTTACCTATACCAGTTTAGCTGATTTTAAGTAAGAATTAAATTGTAATGTCTGAAGCTAACTAATTAAAGGTGGTCTAGTTATATAGCGTAAAACTATGATAGATTATTTAAACGAGAAACTATCGGATATTTAGCAACGTAATCCTAGTAAACTGGGTCGAAAGAACTTCTGCCTATTCTGTGAAATTATTCTGAACATTTTTAGAAGCAGTTAGAGTTTGCGTTACGCCCTTCCTGTGCTATTTCGAGCACACAAGTGTTTGCCTAACATTTATTTCATTACCTTACCTACCATTAGTGTCTATAACTTTGTACCCGACGCTGACGTCCTGGAAAAATGCCATTTTCATATTGCTTGTTTTTGACAATTAACGTCTAACTTCGTTTGAACAGGCTTGCGTATAGATTCATATTGGTTAAACAATGGTTGTTTTTGACGTCTAACTTTATAAGTTAGTATTGGATATACGAGTACATCAATCCAGAATTGAAATTATAATTGCTGTAAATATTGGCAAGCATAACGAGCGAGTGAGCAGCGTCTAAGTGGACGCTTACATAAACCGTTGAACTCCGCCGGTAAGGAGTTCCTGTGCCGTCGGATGCGCGCCGCGGCTCGTCACTCATATTAATCAGCTCATTATACAATAGCACTCGCAGATCCACGAGTCGCCTATCAACCGGTCTCTACAATTTCCATTATCTCTCTCGATAAAATTCCACGATGGCATTTTCGAAAAAACTACTCATCTAGATAACTGGATCCGATCTTTGAATGAAAACACCAGCATGAATCATTGATTGCGAGACCGATTGACAGCTCAGCGCGGCTCATCGAGGCTTCGGTTAGTTCATAATGAAACAAGCGCAATGTGAGCGTAGGTACAGACGGTGCCTGCATGTTTGTAAATAGCGAATGCCACAATGTTGTGGCTTGGGAAACTGAAAAACGGTTTGTTTTGTTTCATAATTACCATGGGTGGCCATATTATTAGGGACAGTGCAAAAATTTTAAAATTTACCACTTTCATTGAATTTCTGTAACAAATGATTAGTTGTAGGTCTCTTATATAATTTTTATTTATATCTCTATTCTGTTAGGGTTATAATAACAACAAAAAATATTACAAATCATTTTGAATTATTTATTTTATGAGGGATAGAAAAGAGAGAAAACTAAAGTTCAATAATTTGCGATGTCAGCATTTTCTACAAAAAGAGCTTTTATGCGGAGAGGCATACTGTCAATACATTTTACTGATGTTTGGTGATAGGTGCCACTATTTTATGAACGCATCAATGAGTGGTTGCTTGATGGTTATCACTTTTTTTTGTAATCGCCCGTTTCGTGAGTTCCCAAATGGTTTCTATAGGGTTCATGTCTGGCGAATTCCCATTTTAGGCAAAATCGTAATTTTTTTATCAGACAAAAACACATAAACAGTTCTTGCTTTATGATATGGTGCAGTCATGCATGAAAATATAGTTTTTATCATCAGGGAACCATTCATTGATCTGCGGCAGTAACCGGGTTTATAGCAATCTCTTGCACTGGTCCTGTTTCATCGTCCCTTCTACAATATACAGCCGCTCCATGCCTTTGGCTGATATCACAGACCATAGCATAATGCTTACTGTGTGTTCAACCCTCTCCACTAGCAGTTTGGATGTTTAATTTTTACCAGAACGACGTCTAACAAACGAGCTTTGTCGACCAAAATCTGGAACGTCGATTCATCAAAAAACCACACTTGTGAATCAATAAAACAATAACATAAAAAGGTTATTGTTAAATTAAACTACTAAAATAAGTTATATTAACTCGACTCCAATCTTAAACAGTCATAATTGGATGTCGCTGAGCCCATTCAAGTCGTATTTCTTCATACGGTGGGTTAGCCGTTGCTTTTTGACTGGCCGCCGGCCCATCAGCTTCTGTTCGTCGAGGCATCTCCGCATTGTTCTTTCGGAAATCCTAATACCGTCCTCATTAATTAGTGTAATCAAATAGGCAACACTCTTTTTACGATTCTTAAGGCAAATGTCCCTGAATTTTCGATGGGTACGAAGTGTGGTGATCTTTTTTCTGCCACCTTTGCCAGCGCGATCTGCCTCAAGAGGTTGTTCACGGTCAATTTTTATTTTTACTCGATTGACTACAGACTTTGAAATGCCTGGAATAGATGCTATCTCTCTTTGTGAATGTGCAGAGTGCAGTATCAGGGTTTGTATCTCTCTTCATTTTCTTGGAGGAATGTCTGAAGCCTTACATATTCCAAATATTTAGAAAATCTTGATATATCGTATTGTAGTGTGAATAATGTATAAATTATGAGTTAAAACATGGTAAAAATATTTTTTATACGTCTATCACTTACCTTTTGATTATTTAAAATACAAAATTAATTTGAAACTAATGAAAATCTAAGCAAGATAATCCGACACACAAACCTTGAAATTCGCACCTTTTCAATGAACAGTGACTACTCCACAAGAAATGCCACACAACTAATAAATTACGTAAGTAACCTGTGCTGCCACTACACAAAGACAATAACCATTATATCAGTAGCAATATTAAACAAAATAACCCTAATAAAAAAGGGTAATTTAATTTTAAAAATCCGTTTATTCTAAAATAATTGAAATAATCGCACTGTCCCTAATAATTTGGCCACCCACTGTAATACGCCGCCCAATAGACCTTGCTATAAGTTTTAAGCGGATATCTTTACAATGAAACTAAAACATGGTTGGATTTCGGGGAAAGGAAGTTTAGTTTTTATAGCAAAATTTGTAAATTTTTGTGACCTAACACTAGTATACATATAACGGAAGGAGCCAGGCGGTAAGAAAACATCTGCTTATCACTCTTCTGTAATGCGCCAACCGTGGTCTGGCATATATTATGTACCTAACGGCAACCTGTAATTTTGCTTGTTATAGGTACCTACTTAGTGTTGTTTTCCTAAAACACAGAATTGTTTACTACGTCCATTTTACACAATATGTTTGCAAGCTTCGAGATTGTCAAAAGATCTTTATTAAACTAACTTTTCCCAATTAAAAACCAAATTACCTGTTGAAAAACAACAGCTAGTTACCAGTACTAGTTTAATATTTCCGTTACAATCCATTTGATTATGATACAACTTTCGTTAGTATTACAAATACCTAATTAAGTTACGATCACTCGCAAATATGTGAAGGCGATCGAGGCGAGTCGCTCATTAAGTAAGTTGCTACTTAGTGTCATTAGGCGCGATTCTGTTGTAACTTAGCAAGCGTTACAGGTACCTACGTGATCGGTAATTTTGTCAAGACATTTCAATAATTAGAATAATTCTGTTAATTAAGACATTTGATGTTAATTGGTTATCCATTAAATGCCATTCTGACTCAGCTTACCTTTCGTCCGTTACCTGTCCCTTATTATTGATAATATTTTGTTATTAATTAGTTAGACCATTGGTAATTGTGATGCATCGACCTATATAAATTGATCTATGATAGACTATACATAGTTTTCGAAATTTGGTTTCAAACCAAAATTGAGAACTTTTGCTGCTGTAGTACCGTCTCTCAGAGGAACAAGAGCAAGAAGTTAAAGAAAAATAATTACAACACTCCTACCTACAGAGAGGACGAATTCTTTGATAAATGTTTGATTTACGTGAGTCTCCACACGCCATTTTCATGTAGCCAGCGTATTATCCTCGGTGTCCAGTTTCTATTAGCGTTAATGACAGAGAAAGTCCCCTCGTCTAGATGCTAAGTGCGTCTGCCGAGTGACCATCGCTCCGACGTACAGGCCACATGCCCGCCGAAGGGAACTTTCTCATCCGTCAATGTACTGACCACAAATAAAGGTGATAAAGCAACAATCACACCAGAAGCATAAAGGTGAATATACACATAGAAATTGATAATCAAAACATTAAACATACCTACTCACTCTCACTCTTAAGATTAATTTTGACCACTGCTTTCAATTCTTGTAAATAGCACGAGGCCGGTGTAACAACTGCCCTAAAAGCTTTTCTATCTGTCAGATACCTATTATCCGATGATAAAATCAGAGACAGAGAGGTCACCTTATGGGCGTTATTCTGGATATTAATAACATTAAAATACGAACTTTTATTTATTTTTTTACTTTTGATGAAATTAAAAATATAGATCGCGAATTCACCATCAAGTCTGTAAATCTCAAAACGTGTTGAATATCCTATCATCAATCTTATCGCATCGGTAGTCATTTAAAAAAAATAGTCACTTTCTGAGTTTAAGATGTGTCAGTATGGAACAATACAATGGAACACGTATCCATATTTTTTCTACAGCATATAAAGTTTAGAAGCTAAGAACTATTTATTATTGTTTACGGCAAAGAGTCTTTGTCAAAGTGTCCTTTACATAAGGAAAAGGCATACCCTCATACCCCATACATAGGTATATGTAAGATAGATGCTATCTAGACAGCTTACTCACAGATACTAGATGTAAGCGATCCGTTATATCTAACACATAAACTTTATTTTCTCCACCTTGACATCAACGCAAGTGGACTTGGTCCCGCCTTGTGAAACTTCAATGTATGTTCTCGTAAATCCACTTTCCGTGACACAATATATGATAGTTTATTGCCTATTAATATTGTACATTAACATCAAAGCAAATGATGAGCCTTGAATTGACACGATAAGGTTTATAATTGAATGACAGCATGTATGAGTTTACTTTTGCTGTTAACCGTACGATGAGGTACTAGTACTAGTATTTGTACTGTGCCAGGTGTGTCGCGGCCGGTGACGTCAGCGCTGTGGCATGCGCCCGCGCACCTGTGCGCGCGTGGCCCTTATCGCCGCTCATCAGAGTCCACAATCGCCTGCCCTCCGCGGCATAACTTCGGCTACCTTGCGCAACCCTCGCCGATGCCTCTGATTGCGGAAAGTGATTTTCGAGGTGCCGCAGCAAAGTGGTCGTTATGCGAGGGATCTATAAGACACGGAACTGAAACTCCATTACGTAGCATTTGATACAATACGACGTATTTTTCTTTGATAACCTTGAAATTCGCAGACGGATGCATCCGAAGCATCTTAATGGTCTCGAGACAGATCTCGGGTACAGTAATGTTCTGATAACGGTTCCGCGAGCCTTACTAATGCATTTTTTCTTTGGCCTCCGAACCATCTCAACAGAGGAACTGTCTCTTCTCCCTGCTCCGCTATAGAAATAAAGGGTAATCTTGACGTTAACAAAATTTCAATTAATTTGCTCAATTACGTGTACAGTGTGGGTGTTATACAACTAGGAACTTATGAATGACTTAGTCACTTTCTGACTATTGCAAATAGGTGCCGATTAAATTATACCGAGAAGATTGCAAATCGTGTTTCTCTTCTCAAAATCATGTCTAAATTGAAAAAGTTACACTTACGGCTTATTAAACCTTCAACGGCTTATTAAAAATATTTAGTGAATATTTAATTAACTAAATTGATAAACACAAGGTAAGCTACAAATTACCGTCATCAACACGCGCCACCTTCAATTTGAAATAAATATTCCCAGTACAGTCAATATTTCTCCAACTCTATTTAGGTGTATGCTAGAAGCCCTAATAGAAATTGAACGGGGACATGCACCTATGTTATTCGCATTTCCGCTAGAATGCCGACAGTCTGAACTAAACCGATATCAGAGTTAACACAAGCACGCGATCGAATGCCGACAAACGTACACACGTATTGAATACTATTGTATGCAGCGTTATCGCGGGCTAATCAGAGAGCGATTAGTCACACGGTACATTGTATTATCCACGTTTGCGTTGATGTATGCAAAAATAGACCTAACGGCATTGATCTAGAGGACACAAGCTCCATCTAGTGTTGTTACTGTACGGTACAAACGCTCGCATTGGGAACAAACGCATTACGACACCAGTGTGATCGCTGTTCTCTTCGCTGCTAACATAGCGCTCTTTTTGCCCACACGCCTCAATGTGAGGGTCGTGATCATTTGTGGAACTATTTTTACACACCGATAGTTTCCAAGTGCAAATAAATAATATTTATATCAATTGTTTATCCTACGTCATTCGCCTTTTTTAAATTTTAGGCGAACAACAAACATTTTTTTGAGAATTCAGCGATAAAAGTAGAACACTTAGTTGTTTGTTGGAGCGTAATTTTAAACAAACGTGTTTGTGTATGCGATTGCTTTTTATGCTGACCAATCATACTTGCGTAAATATTGTATGTCGCTGTAAGATAGATAAAGCCGTAATTTAGTTTAGTTATTATTTGATTGTTCCTGATAATACGATAATCCTTACAGAATCCTATTTAGGTGTTTTCCCGGAATATTCGCTCAGAAATGCTGTTGTTGGTTGAACGTCAAACAACAAGAGAACTAGACCCTCATCCTAATGCTCACACGTAGTCGAAATTTATGTTTTCCTTTGCCATATGTAGACTTTGTAGACCATACACTAATCATGATCACTGGTTCACAGTAAACAATGATGATCACTGACATCTCTTACAACGCGTCTACACCCTTCACTAGGAAATATTTTCCGTACTGCACCAAGACTCGAACCCGAAAAGTTCGGATCTTCCGCGCTTCGAACATACACCCTCCACATTGCGTTGAGGCCGTCTCGTCACACGAGCGGGCCCGGCCGGTGAAAGCCACGCGTGCGTTGGTTTTAGGGCCCAATTACCATAAACCTGTTATTTTACAAATATCATAGAAGAATGAGCCCATTCTACGCTGTGAGTATGATACGAGATAAGCTGCCGGTAAAATGTCTTTAAATGACTCACAGCTTGTGGATGTACGAGTATAGCGCTAGGTAGGTACTATAAATTATACTACTAAGTAAGTAGTACAGTATTATGTGGTGTTATTTGGTAATAAGGTCTCCTACAAGAAACGAAAGTTGTGAGTTTGAGTCTGTTCCAGAACAATCATTCGTGTGATCCACCTACCATATTCAGGATGAAATCGTCCCATACCACATGAGACATCGGAGAGGCTTATGTCCAGCAGTGGACTACGGGAGGCTGTTGTTGATGATGAACACACGAGCCAGAGCTATTTACTTTGGGCTCGAGTTGATTTATGTGACATCTGATTTTTTTAAATATTTCTATTTACTCGTTCTATGATTAATTATTATTTTTGACCGTGTCATTCACACAAATGAGTAAAGAATGTACTCGTATACGTTCGCTATTAGCGTTACTAGTAAATAGTAAGACAAAAGTGAAATGCATTTTATATCTCCATGAGAAAGAGGGAAGGAGGAGTAACATATTTATAGAGTTGGGATAATATAGGTGCCGAATAATTTATCATCATCATCAGCCTATTGCAGTCCACTGCTGGACATAGGCCTCACCGATTGTTCGCCACCTATGGTAAACTTCTAGAGGATTTACCCATAATCGCCACGCTGGGCAGGCGGAATAATTTATGACGCATTTAAAATCGTCAATTCTTTATCGGTGCATAAAATTTGTGTTGCTGCACAAATACGCCGCAGATGTTAACGGCGATAGGCGCAGGCGCACCGCGCGGTGTGAGCGACGCGACGTGCGCCCGCGCATCCATTGTGCCGGGTGAGTCACCGGCGCTGTGTGCCTTCTGCCGTACACAGCAACACGTCTGATCTATGAATGTGCGTGGGAGTCGAAGGTGCTTAGGCTTTGGTCACAGCGGACATGATTTGACGCCAGTGGTTTTTTTTATTACGCTTATGCTTAAAGCTTAGCCCTCGCCAAATCTCTCAGTTTGGGAAGCCGACCCTGAGACAATCGGGAAAAAGGCTAGGATGATGATGAGGACGATGATGATGACTGATCCAACTTTTAAGAGAGCCGTCACAAAATGAAAATCATGGAAGTTATGAAGAATTATGCAATTTACAATAGTACTAAATATAATTAAGTAGGATATAGTATGTAATAGCTTATCCTATACCTAAACGATGTTAGAAAGAGATCATTGTAGTACTATACTTGTTTTAGAAACTTTAGGGAGAAAGCTTATTTTCATTCAAAGTGGAAATTTACACTTCCACTTATGTACCACTCCTATTTGGCAAGCTCAAAGAGAATTCTAGTTACAATGAAAGCACGAGTTTTGCTCAATTTACCAAGTTTTGACCAAAGCTTTACCGCGTTTTCTAAAGTTTGGGGCGATATACAAAATACGAAAAAAGTAGGTAATTAACTTAGGCACAGTCGTTATTAAATCAAACACCACGTTACTAGACGCAAATCCTCTAAAATTCCTACAAATTGATTGGTATATAAGTCTGATTTTATCAAGTACTAGCTGTGCTCGCGACTTCGTCCGCGTGGAATAGTTATTTTTTCCCCGTTTTTTTTTTACATTTACCATTATTTCTTCGCTCGTAATAGTTGCAGCGTGATGTTATATACCCTAAAGCCTTCCTCGATAAATGGTCTATTCAACACAAAAGAATTTTTCAATTCGGACCAGTATTTCCTGAGATTAGCGCGTTCAAACAAACAAACAAACAAACTCTTCAGCTTTACAATATTACTTAAGATTCCAAATAACACAATTATGGAAATTAGCGAAGCTCGCAATAAACCACTTATTATTAATTAGGCTTAGGCTTCCAAAATAATATACTAGGTACGATAAGTCACTAAATTCAATTGTCTTTCCCACAACCACCAATCCCACGTACTCTATTCAAATTAATAGTCTACCTGAGTAATAAATAAATAAATCTATCAGTGGGCGCAAGTCTGCATATTGTTTGTCGGTTGCGATGTTTGAATGCTGCATGCGTTGCGTGAGGGCGCTGTGCAAAGTCATCGGAACCTGTTGCAAGCGGGAGCGCCGCCTGCGCGCCAAGGTCACGCAGTAATTTCGCTAACACAACATTTACGATTTTTTGTTAATGTTTCCTGTGTATCCGAACTTTTTTGGGTAATCAGACCCTTGTGCAAGGTTTAACGTAATTTGTAAGGCAATTAAGAAACGGTCAAATCATTTTTGAAGTAATATTCAGGCGTTAACTGAAAGTTCAAGGAAACTTCAAGGTGTACACGAAAACTGGATTTTAGGGTTCTTCTCTCTCAGAGTCAACAGTGATTTGCATCAACGCACACTTGTATACTTACTACAAGATCTCTGCGATATGGGCTAGTCTCTTTGGAAAGATATTTTGCCGGTCTGGCCCTTTAAAAGTATCTAGACATTAAACGAATTTTTCATGGTGAGAAATTGGCATTATGAGAAGTTGGCATTCTGAGAAGTTGGCGTTATGAGATGCTTCTTGCTCTGTTGTAGCCTAATGTTTTCCCTATTGACTAGTTCTAACGTCCGAGGTACTTTAACCTCGTTGCGCAGGCGCGGGACTTTCGTCAGGATACGCGAATTTCCCGCGCATCGCGATTGCGCACACACTTAATGCGCACACAACATTAGTGCTCGTCCGGAACGCGTTTCCCGTCCCGACGCCTCGCGACCAATTAGCCGATTGAAATCGTTACGAAAAGTATCGATAAAAACAATCAGCTGTTACACTTACAAAAACTACAGTACCTGCAAGCGAATAAGCATCATCGTCCCGGCGTGCGGCATGGCGGTGGCAATTGACTGGAAACTGTAATTTTTTTATATGTTTTTTTGTACCACTAGGGTGGCAAAATGGCTACCAAGCCGCTTAATAGTAAGCGGTTACGGCAACCATTCGACGTGTGCAACACGGCATTACATGAGGTCTAGTCTCAACAGCCCAAAGGAAGCCCCTATACTTCGCTTCCGTATAAGGTAAACGCTCCTATTACGGAGGTATTTCGCAACATTCGAAACTAGGAGACAAAAATAAGCATTTGTAATTATATTTCTAAATGTGCAAAACCACTTCATCGTCAAAAGTGGTTATTATATTTTGTATTTCTGTTCGGTAAACATCATTATTTGTACATTAATGTTAACTTTTGTTCCGTAAAACACCGCTAGATGTCGCTGTGCGTAGTTACATCGCGGCGTCATTACGTTTCCGTAGATCCCTAAGTAAAACTGTTAATGTTTGTTAATTTGACTATCCGTACACAATAAAACGTGTTATATGCAAGGTTGGCTTTTTTTGAATAGGCAAACCAACCTAGCATTCCCTCGACTTTTTGGACCTGGGCTACCTAGCTCGAACCTAGGGTTTGTTCATGGTCCTTCGAGGCCGGTAAGGTTTTGCCAGACCGAAACCGGAAGTCGTCTTAGCGGTGACGCAGTTTTTGGAGCACTAGGAGACGAGCCTGGAGGTGGTGGTATACCGACTAGCTGGTGGAGGAGCAGCATCTTGAGGGAGGAGTTTGGAGCTGTTGGTGCAGGAGTCCGAGTTTGGTGGAGGATCCGGCTTTGGACTTCGGGACGGTACTGACGAAGGTGCCGTCAGGAGGCAGGTGACCACGCGCGAAGTGACGTCACCAGTGAGTGAGCGGGACAAAAACTGTGAGTGTTTGCATTTTTACGTCATAATCTAGTCAAGCGAGATTGAACTTTATTTCATCGTGGTAGTGAACTTTGAGAATTTGGTGGTTAGAAAGTTTTTAGTGAAAATATTAAGCGATTTTAAACCTTATTTGTGAGTGGGATTTGTCTTTGAAGAAGAAATCAAGAATTTGGGACTTAGAAAATTTTCGTGTTTGTTTACATTGACTTAGTATATTTTGTAATAATTGTTAAGAACTTAGAATAATTTGTTAGTTGTTTTTATGAACTTAGCCTAATTTTTAAGAAATTTGGTTACGACGGGGAACCTATGCCCGATTTTGGATCGATTTTTAAGGTGTAAAATACTTAGAAAATTTCAGCAATTATTTTGGTGGTTGTTTTAACTTAGAAAATTTTACACTAGTTTTATCTTAACTTATAGAATATTTTTACAGTTTACAGAATTATTTACATTTTTTAACTTTTTGTTTTAATTTTTATATCTTTTGAAAATGGATTCCGAAATTAGTTTGCAGATAGATAACTATGAGAAAATTTTTAAAGCTAGATCAAATTATAAGAAATCACCAAAGGAACGAATTACTATAGCTTATTGTGAGACAAGATTAGAGTCTTTGGAGGTTTTATGGGCAGAGTTTTCCAAAACACATAGGACGCTTATTAAAAATTATGGGGCGGGGTTAAAAGGGCATGAATATACGCAAAAAGATATTTATGATTTAACAGAGGAAATTTATACCGATTATAAGACACAACTTAAATCTGAAATAAGTTCGTTATCAAATGTAAATTCTAGTGTAGCGAGAAACAGAGGGGAATCTCAGGGACCTAGATCTGAACCATTTAAATTGCCAAAAATAGTGATTCCTAACTTTTCAGGAAAATATACTGAATGGATCACCTTCCGTGATTTATTTACTTCCTTAATTCACAATAACTCAAACTTAGATAATGTTCAAAAGATGCACTATCTGAAGAGCTCTTTAGCTGGTGAGGCTGAGCAATTGCTGAGACAAATTCCAATATCGGAAGCTAATTATGATAGATGTTGGACTCAATTAAAAACTAGATACGATAATAAGCGTTATTTGTCTCACTTTATTTTAAAACGTTTGTTTAGCCAGAAAAATATTGTTATGGAGTCTGCTATTGCTTTGAAGGAACTCATCGACACAACGAACGATTGCTTAAGTGGATTAACTAATTTAGGTATTAATACGTGTAACTGGGACATAATTATTATACATATTTTGTGTTTGAAACTTGATGCTGAATCCCGAAAACAATGGGAGTTTAATATTACCAATAGTACATCAACCGAGGAGTTGCCGACTTACGATAAATTTGTTGAATTTTTGACTAATAGGTACAGAGCGCTTGAGTTTTTGGACACCAAATCAGGGTCCAGTAGATATCAGCCAAATAACAATTTCAATCAGCATAACAATAATGTAGTCAAATTTAAATCAATGCATATTACTACAAAAATGCAATGTGCATTTTGCTCAGATGCTCACAAATTAAGTGCTTGTAGAAAATTTTCAGGCGAGAATGTTGACCACCGTCGTAATTTCGTTCAGTCTAGTAGCTTATGCTACAACTGTCTTGGGGCTAATCATAGTGCTAAGGCTTGTCAGTCTAGTACAAAATGCAAGTTGTGCCATCGTAGACACCACACACTTTTGCATCCGAGAGCTGCAGAGAGTGCGCAGTCTAATGTTGCTCAGGTTGAGTCGCAGGGAAAGGATAGTCCAGCGAGAGAAATGGGGCCTAAGGAGGCAGGTAGTTCAAATAGCTCATCGGCTATTATTGCATGCAATTTTTCGACAGGAAATGTGAATCAGGTATTGTTGGCCACCGCGCTAATCAATACCGAGTCGAGAAATGGGAGTAATCATATTTTGAGGGCTTTGCTAGATCAGGGCTCTCAAGGGAACTTTGTAACCGAATCGGTAGTAAGTGATTTGAAATTGCAGAAAACCCCCATACATGGTACGGTTATTGGTGTGGGTGGGGACAAAGGATTGATCTCAAAAGCTGTAGTGCACTTAAAGATCAAATCGCGATTGGATCCGAGCTGGAGTGTGATTGTGAAGGCTTACGTTCTGAAATCAATTACTTCATTCCTTCCTAGTAGGAATGTAGACCAATTTGATTTTACAGAATTTGAAGGGATAGAACTCGCTGACCCAGAATACAACCGACCTAATAAAATAGATTTATTATTAGGGGCGGAAGTGTTCAGTCAGATAATTCAAGAGGGTATCCGAAAGGGTTCCAGGGGAACACTCCTAGCTCAATCCACCACTTTGGGTTGGATTTTATCAGGCACGGTGAATCCATCCGCTTGTCAAGGTGGAGGGGCTATGGCATTGCATTGTCAGATGCAAGAAGGCAATGAACTTTTAAAGAAATTTTGGGAAATAGAGTCAGGAGTAGGGTTGACAAAGCGTCAAATGTACACAGAGGAAGAAAACAGATGTGAGGAAATCTTTAGAAAAACTACTACCAGGGATGAAAATGGGAGATATGTGGTTAGATTACCATTCAAAACAGAAGATCCTGAATGCAAAAGGGGTGAAACAAGAAGTATTGCGGTTAATAGGTTGAAGGGATTAGAAAAGAGATTTGAAAGGGATTCTAAATTTAAAGAGAGTTACAGATCAGTGATACATGAATATTTGGAAAAGCAGCACATGGTAGAAGTTCAGAAACCGGATGAAAAGAGGGATGAAGCAGTTTACCTACCTCATCACGCGGTCATCAGGAATGACAAGGAAACTACTAAATTGAGAGTAGTATTCAATGCTTCCCAAGCAGGGAAAAATGGGGTATCCCTCAACGACGATCTGATGGTGGGACCTACCATTCAATCGGACTTGAGACATTTGGTGATGCAGTGGCGATTGTCTAGAATTTGTCTGACGGCCGACATTGTAAAGATGTACCTACAGATCTTAGTTCACGAGGACGATACGAACTTTCAACGGTTGGTGTGGAGAGACAATCCTAATGAGGAGGTAAAGGATTATAAACTGCTTAGGGTAACTTTCGGAAACGCTTCAGCACCATTTTTGGCAGTTCGAACGCTACAGCAGGTGGCGACCGATGAAGGTCATAACTATCCGCTGGCTGCTGAAAAGGTAATTAAGAATTTCTATATGGATGACATGATGTGCGGCTGCGAATCTGTAACTGAGGGAATAGAATTATATACACAAATGAAACATTTATTAAACAAAGGGGGATTTAATCTACAAAAATGGGCAAGTAATAATGAGGAATTAATGGAAATTATAAAAGATAAAGAAAACGAAAAAGAAGAGTTTAAAGATGGGATAAATATTAAAATGGATGAGGTAATTAAAATTCTTGGACTTACCTGGGATCGTCACAGTGATCATTTCCGGTACAAAGTCGACCTTCCAGCTCTGCTACCGCCTATAACTAAAAGGAAAATCATCGCAGATATATCACGCCTATTCGACCCCTTAGGGTGGGTTACGCCGTGTATCATTGTAGCGAAGGTCTTGATACAAAAGTTGTGGATAGCTGGTATTGGTTGGGACGATATAGCTCCTGAAGAAATATTACAGGAGTGGTGTACTTACCGAAAAGACCTAAAGGGTATGACAGATGTAAAAATTCCAAGGTGGCTTGGAACGAAGACAAGTGACGTCCAGCGGGAGCTCCACGGATTTTGCGATGCCTCGAAGGTTGCGTATGCTGCTGTGGTATACCTCCGAATAATTGATGCGGAAGGAAATGTCCATGTGACGTTGATTGCTGCCAAGTCTAGGGTAGCTCCAATAAAACAAGTGTCTATCCCCAGATTGGAGCTATGCGGGGCGGTGGAACTCACTAGGCTGATGGTAGACGTAGCAAAAGTATTAAAAATTGATAATACTAACCTGCACGCATGGACTGACTCTACTATTGTACTGGCTTGGTTAAACAGCTTACCATGCAGATGGAAAGTTTTCGTAGCTAACCGGGTTGCAGAAATACTTACCTCGATAGAACCGCATCAATGGGCACACGTGAGGACGCAAGAAAATCCAGCTGACTGTGCATCCAGGGGAGTTGCACCTTCTGAGCTGAAAAATAAATCGTTGTGGTTTAATGGTCCTAAGTTTCTAAAATCTAAAAACATAAAATATGAAAAGCCTACAGAATTAGTAACTACAATAGAAGCGGTAAAGGTACACAACATAATAAAAGAAGAAGACTATTTCGACAGATTCTCGAAGTTGAGTAGATTGTTGAGGGTGACAGCATATTGTCTAAGATGTTTACAATGGAAGAAACAGGAACCTGAAAGAAAAAAGGAACAATTAACATTGGAAGAAATAGAGAAAGCATTACAAGTTTGTATAAAAAGAGATCAAGGAAAATATTTTACAGAAGACATAGATGCTATAAAAAAGAATGTAGCAATGAAGAACAATTCTTTAAAGTCGCTCAATCCCATGTTAGACGACAATAACTTATTGCGAGTAGGCGGGAGACTGGAAAACTCCCAAATGGCATCAAATCGTAAGCATCCGATTATAATGGCGAGAAATTCAAAACTCACGTCTTTGTTGATTGCAGATGCTCATCATCAAACATTGCATGGTGGTTCGCAATTGGTTTTGAGTTATCTGCAAAGTAAATACTTTATAATAGGCGCTAAGCAATTAGTGAAAGCCTACATCCGGAAGTGTGTTGAGTGCGTAAAAAGTAAAGGACGTACTTACCAACAATTAATGGGACAGCTTCCAGCAGTTCGGGTCACTCCAGCTCGTCCATTTCTTCGTAGCGGAGTAGATTTCGCAGGTCCCATCCAAGTGCGCACTGCTAAGGGTCGTGGCCATAAATCCTATAAAGGTTACGTATGTCTGTTCGTATGTATGGCCACTCGGGCTGTACATGTAGAGGCTGTTACGGATCTTACCTCACATGGCTTTCTCCAGGCCTTCAAGAGATTTGTTGCTCGTAGAGGTCGCTGCGAAGACATTTGGAGCGACAATGGTACCAATTTTGTTGGAGCCTCAGGTGAAATCAAGAAGCTATTTTCAAGCGAGAAAAATAGCATTTTGCCTGAAATTGCTGAGCATCTGGCTACCAACCACACAAAGTGGCATTTTATTTCGCCTCACGCTCCTAATTTTGGTGGGTTATGGGAAGCAGGCGTTAAATCTGTGAAGTATCACCTGAAACGAGTGATCGGCACATCTACTTTGACATATGAAGAGTTGTCAACAGTTTTAGCACAAGTTGAAGCGTGCTTGAACTCGAGACCCTTGTCTAAGCTTGACGGTGATTTAGAAAGTGCAGTTCTAACTCCTGGTCATTTTCTCGTGGGAGAACCTCTGGTCACAGCGCCCGATCGTAGTTACGAGAGCTCGAGTGTTAGTTCTCTTAGGAGATGGCAATATACTCAACGTATGCTCCAGGAATTTTGGCGAAAGTGGTCGAAAGAGTATTTGAACCAATTCTTTCACCGTTATCGATGGTCCACACAAACACCACAGCCAAAGGTCGGGGATATTGTGCTGGTAAAAGAGGACAGGCTTCCTCCGTGCCGGTGGTTATATGGAAAGGTAGTTGAGGAACACCCTGGTCAGGACGGAATTACGAGGGTGGTCACATTGAAGTCAAAAAATTCTTTCATGAAACGCCCTACAAATAAATTATGCATTTTGCCAGTGACTGAGTAGATTGCATGTTTTGATTTATATTTACCTAAGATTTTATGTCCTATTTATACTGGTTCAAGGTTTACATTTTATCTTGTTCTTCAAGTTATTTTTTAATTTTACTTACCTTTACGAGGATTACTGTGCAAGGTTTTTATTTTTATTGAAGTTATACACTGTTGTTAAGTTTTTGGTATGTTTTACAGTTAGGGTTATGTTTACCAACCTACTAGGGAAATTTTACACTCGTTATGTTGCTTTAAGAGTTTATATTTATACTGTTAAATTTTAAGTTGTAATGAAATAGCTTTTATTAAAATTGTGCATGTTAAGATAAATTTACTAGAGGAATACCTATTTTATTGGTTTGTTAATTACATAGATTGTTAAAATTGTAAGCCCAATAATGTACTCGAAAATTAGCGATGTCCTTTGGAAAGGACAAAATAGCAATTTGTCCTTGGTGGGCAGTAAATGTTCGGTAAACATCATTATTTGTACATTAATGTTAACTTTTGTTCCGTAAAACACCGCTAGATGTCGCTGTGCGTAGTTACATCGCGGCGTCATTACGTTTCCGTAGATCCCTAAGTAAAACTGTTAATGTTTGTTAATTTGACTATCCGTACACAATAAAACGTGTTATATGCAAGGTTGGCTTTTTTTGATTACGCAAACCAACCTAGCATTCCCTCGACTTTTTGGACCTGGGCTACCTAGCTCGAACCTAGGGTTTGTTCAATTTCTATTGATTTTGTGTTTCTTTTGATGTTAGTTTTTTTTTTATAAAATATTTAAATAGCCGAGTCGATTGTTCCTAATTCGGAGGTATAATTTCGGTCAGTGCCTATTACGGCGGTAAACGGTTCCTAATTCGGAGGGTCAGAAACAAATAATGTTACGTACATTAAATAATATAAAATATGTGTTAGTAAAGTAAATTGTATGTAAGGGATGTAAGGGAGCGACCTATCACCTTATCGTTCCAAGCCATCCTCACCTGCCCGTGGTGCATCCTGCCGAACAACAAACGAGGCTCTGGCAAACCGACTGGTGGCGGTTAAGCCATCACGATAGAAGGCGTAGCTAAAAACCACAGGCCGATGACGGGCAGCAGCGTCACCGGAGCAAGAAGCTACGCCCTGCGATCGCCAATCCGCCTGCCCAGCGTGGCGATTATGGGTATGTCCTCCAGAAGTTTGCTTTAGATGGCGAACAACTGGAGAGGCATGTCCAGCAGTGGACTGCAATAGGCTGATGATGGTGATGAAAGTAAATTGTAAGGTTTTCATTCATTGATTTGATAACATTGATTCTCTTTTAATAAAATTTGCAAATATAGCAGGGATGTATGAATCACTTGAATTTTCCTTATTCTAAAGAATCTAGCACCCTCTAAATTCTAACAGTGACGTATTAAAAAAGATCTCGTTGAAACGAATTATTATTAATATATACAATAAACTACTCGTAGTAAGTATAAATGTTAAATTATTGGAAAATAGTTTTTATACCCCGGTTCAAAGGTCAAAAGTAATAATATTTTTTCTAGATACCTAATACAACTTTGGTTTTGATGCAACACTTAACACAACTGTACTATTCTCCATATTATGATGGGCATTCTTCTCTTTAAATAACATTATTTACATACATTGTTAAGTTTTTATCGCTTTTGGTTTTATTAAATAAGAATCCATAAAACATTATAAATTTTTTTTTATTTATTTACTGAACTCTAAAACTTGTAATTTTATATTTTATGAATAGCGCCATAATAGGAACCCATATAACCTAATACGGAGTTACCTGAAAATAACTACCACCGTAATAGGAACACTACTCGTGTTATAATGTTCCTAATTCTGACCCATCAAAATTTCGATAAACAAAAGAGTGTAAATGCATAATCACACGATAACAGCTTTTTGGCTCAGTGTGTTAAATTTTAGTCAACAGTTATACAAAATAAACGATTTGTGATCAATTAAAATACAGCTTTTTATTTTACCGCTTCTAAGAAACCAACATTTTATGCTCAACAATTTTCATATTTAACTAGATTTCTAAGAAAGATAGCATACCGCAGAATATGGTCCTTAATTTAAGAGATTAATGATTATTTCAATAAAACTTGGAACTAATTCAATAAGTTAATAAATTAAAATAATAAGTTATAAACAATGAAACATGTCCAGTATATTTCCTAATTCGGAGGTATACCACCGTATTAGGATCAACCTATAAAATTTGTATCCTTTTACGGTGGTATTTTGTTTCTTATTTTTTTGGGTAAAAATGAGTTTAAAATATGAATTAAGCTATTTAAATAGCTGCTGTAATAGTAGGAAAATGCAATAAATAACACACAAACGAGCTTGAACGGGTTATTAATACGAAAAACTTAGTTTATAAATATTGGTGTACTTTCATTTGATGTTGCGCGTTTGTATGAAAACCTCTCTTACATCGATGTCGTTACACTAATTGATTGATTTTGTTGTGTTGTATATGTGCCATACTTGCAAAATTCGGTCAACTGATGAAGGAATAGATTTGGAATAAATAGTATACATTTTGGTGCACATAGACTGAATAAAATAGGAATAAAACTCGAAAATAGAAATACCACCGTAATAGGAACCGATTTTGACTACCTCCGTGATAGGGACACTTACCTTAATATGTATGTCCCTGTGTACCTAGTATATAAAAAAATGCAGTTTCTAGATGACATCGCCGCGGCCGGAATTCAGCTATTGTCATTTTATAGCGCGTCAGTATTGATACTTGATAGTCGCCTTATCGCCTATTGTGCAACATCCGAACGACCGATAACCACACATACATGGCAGGTGACGTCACGGCCGTCAACGTTTAAGGTACCACCGTCATGTCAGGTCCTCCGTGAAAACAACGAATGTAGCTATGTTTAGAGTCACCTGAGATGTAAGTACCACAGGCTGACGACGGGTAACTGCGTCACCAAAGCGAGAAGCTACGCCCTGTGATCGCAATCCACTTGGCCAAAGTATTTCGGGGTATACATAATTATATTAAGTGATTTCCAATCAAATCTAAAACCTTTTCTTAGATGGATTAGTGGCGATTATGAGTACCTAAAGCCTCCGATGTTCGCCCAAAGTGGGCATGGCCCATGTCTAGCTGTGGACTGCCATAGGCTAATGATGTAGTCAGTTTACTATGTGTGTTGTTTGGTATACATAAGTATACTTATATATAAAACAGTCTCATGTAACGGCGCATTGTGTGAACGGAAAGTATATAAATATTAACTTGGAACTACCTAATTATTATCCATTGTTTGGCTTACAATCATGGTGTGACGTAAAGCCTACCAATAAGGCGCTCATGTTTGCTCGTCCTGTCACACAATACATAGACATAAGCTGAGACTAATATTAACTTCACGTTAATAAGGTGTTATGTACTTCATAATTGGATTCGTTGGCTCATGTAGCATGCAAGAACAAACATTCGTAGGTTGAACATTTGTGTTTATTCTGTCTGTGTGTTCAAATATCTTTTCAATTTTAAATTGGTGACCTCGGATCGCACACATATTAATATCATCAAAAGTTCGCTAAAACGTAGTTCAATCTGGAAATTTAGTCACTGAATTTATACGGGTTTAGGTGTTAAAAGAAACTTCTCGTCATACGTGTTCAGTACAGATTCGTTCGATTATATTGCCCAAATGATATACCTTCTCCTATTCGACACAACGATAGTTTGAATAACAAAAAATACTATAGAATAAATTAGGTACACATACACACACACATACAGATATGTCAAAGCAATGATATTTGCGAGCGTGGAATGCGCGGCGCGAGCAAGGTCGCATGCGCAGAGTCGTAGTCAGCCGGACCAGTGCGTGAGATATTGCTTATCAGGCTTCAGACATGCGGTGCCGACTGAGCTGGCTGCGGCATCGCCAAAACTTCACTTGTACGATAAAATAAAGCATACAATTTCCGAGTATAACAGTAAGCAACGTAGCTTTACAAGATTTTACGCTTTAAAATGTGTAAATGTGATTTCTGTATAATTCACAGAAAAATTACAGAGCGGCTACTCTGAAAGCTTGGTATGTATGTACTTTGAAATGAATGCTACGTTCTATTGAGCATAGAACCTTGGTATGGGGTTTTATTAAAAACTAGCTGTGCTCGCGACTTCGTCCGCGTGGAATAGTTATTTTTTCCCCGTTTTTGTTTACATTTTCCATTATTTCTTCGCTCCTAATAGTTGCAGCGTGATGTTATATAGCCTAAAGCCTTCCTCGATAAATGGTCTATTCAACACAAAAAGAATTTTTCAATTCGGACCAGTAGTTCCTGAGATTAGCGCGTTCAAACAAACAAACAAACAAACAATCAAACAAACAAACAAACTCTTCAGCTTTATAATATTAGTTAAGATAATACAGAAGTCTAGCCTCATTTTAAAATCAGTCTTTCACCGCAATTCTTAAGATATATCCGGTCCAATAAACTAGCTTTGAGTTTACGGAAAAACTTCGAGACAGCTCTTAACTACGATACATAGCATACATTTTATTCCCCTTATCATCATCAAGCGCCTGCACCGCTTTACACATAAAAGGCCGTTTCGATTGTGTCTAACCAGCACTTATCTACTGGTCAAGCTCGCAAGGTCGCGGCGCGTCAGTCTGGCGTCACGAGCCACGTCACAGGCGCGGGTACCATCGCGACGCGCTCCGGTCAGCCGCAGCTTAGGCTCAACACACATTGGCGCAGAGTCGAAGCGCATCGATGCGTAGGTCTATCTAAAGATGAACATAACAAATTCAACCTTAGCTCCATTCTTCTGATATTTTAAACCAACGTGCATTGGTTAAGAGAGACAATGGTGGGACACCTCATACGTCATGACAAACTAATAAAAACAATACTTGAAGGCAAAGTGGAAGGCAGGAGAGGAAGAAGAAGGCCAAGAAGGACATATACCAAACAGTTGATGGAAAAGTTGATGTCATGACGTACAGGGAGTTGAGGGTGCTGGCGGAGTCCAGGGAAGAATGGGAATTGCTCCATCGACAAGAGCGAGGCTCTTAACTTTTGAATGAATGTGCATTGGTTCATTTTGGATTGGTGAGCGTTAAGCTGCATATGGAGTTGAGGTTGAATTTGTTATGCTCAGTTTTGGATAGACTTTTCGACTTTGCGCCAGTGTGAGTAGAGCCTTACGCCGCCCCACATCGCTCCGTCTCGCTCGTTGTCGTGTCGTCTCTGTCTCACAGAGGCAGGTAGTAGGTACGAGTAGGTACTCCGCGCGGAATGCGCCCGCGACGATCGACGAAGCTCCCATTCATTGTCGGAAAGCGGAATGTATTGGCTAAAACTCTAATGTTATTGTGCATCGGACTCGGCAAGGTCGTGCATTTGATCAAAATCAAAAGATTGTTGTAATGGCGATTCCCACTTACATAGACTCCTCGAATTCAGAAATTGGTCGTCAGTACTATTGTAAGTATAGTACCTACTTACAATAATGTTGCTGCCTTCATTCTCATAAGCCGAGGTCTGGTTGATAGCTTAGAGGAATATTTGTAGGAACAGTCTCAATAGGCAGATAGTCAGGAGAGTAATATCTCTTGACATTGGGTATCAAGTAGAATTAAGCAACCTTGCATAATTAGCGCCTCAGCCCGCGACCTCCGAGCCATGTGGGCGATTAGCACGTCTGCAACCGAAGGTTGCGCGCAACCATCGCCTCGTTCACTAAGGAGCCAAATTTAAGAATTTTCATTAGCGTTGAAAGGCTTTTTTCACACAACATCACATACATTTTTACCATTCAAAGCTTCAAATTGAATGAAGGCCCGTATGGTACAGAAACAGATCCTTTTCCGTTTGCCAAAGAGTTCTAAGTAATTAATGCGTCGCAAGCTACAATATATTTATTAATTGTATATGTAAACATACATTTGTTATGTCAGTAGTTAGTAGGGGTTCTATCTATCTATTATTATTATGTCAACTAGCGCAGTGGTGTTAAATTAGAGAAGAGCCTTTGCTCTACTATCTCCTCTCGTGCGAGGTCCCGGCGGACACATGCGCGGGCGCAACCCGCGCGCGTTGATGTCTTCCCCGGGACGCGCAGAAGACATCAACGCGTTACACGCTATTACATAATAATCTATCAAGTTTTGTTTGTAACTAGTGACCCGCCCCGCCTTCGCACGGGAACAATACTATGAGCATATATATTATACACATAGACCTTCCTCTTGAATTCCTCTATTTTTCCATTTACGAGTGTTAGAGTATGAGTACAAAATGTTGTAGTAGAGTACAGTTGCGGGTGTTCTTCCATTAAGGCAGCCATTTTTAATTAACTAATAGAGTGTAAAGAAGGATGTGCGCCGAGTTATCGTCACGTCCACAACGTAAACACAAAGCGGATTATTTGATTGTGTTTATCTAAAGTCACAAAGAATTTCATTATCGCCGAACCTGATAACGATATTAGATATTAAAAATTTAGGTTATTTATTATTTAAGGTTCACAATTAATTTAATTTAAATAGATCAATGAAAGTCTTTTGGTTGCCATAGCTGCGTCTGTTATTCAGCAGGATGCACCACGGACTGGTTAGGATGGGTTGGAGCGAAAAGATGATGGGTCGCCTTACATCCTACGAGTAGTACATACGATCGCCAACCCACCTTCCCTGCGTGGCGGTTATGGGTAAAGCCACCAGGTGTTTGCCCAGAGCGGCAAACAATTGGAGAGATCTTTGTCCGACAATGGACTGCGATAGGCTGATGATCACAAATGAAAGTTTAAATGTAATACATTGAAACACCATTACATTGTATTGACGGTTGCGGAATTTATGGTTTATAGTGCGACCCTGCCTGTGATAAGATAATTTAAAAAACATGTGAGTAGGTACAAGGTAAAAAAGTCCCCTAAATAAAAGTACAAGTCGCCAATGCCATGCAGGCGGGCGCTGGACCGTGACATACGCAAAGCGGTAAAGTGAACATCACTTACGGCGAAGGTCGCTTTAGCACTGATTCACTTTGAATGACTAATCTTTGACAGATTTATGGCTTTTAATAGATATTTCTCTCTAAAACAAAAAGATCGTCTCGGATACTCTTTAAATACCCAGATTTCTAACAGAAGACTTCCTATTGTATTGTCGTAGTAAACCGGCGCTCGCCAAGCCGCCTGCCCAGCGTGGCGATTATGGGTATATCCTCCTGATGTTTGCCCTAGGTGGCGAGCAACTGGAGAGGCCTATGTCCAGCAGTGGACTGCGATAGGCTGATGATGATGATGATGATGAAACCGGCGCTAAGTTTACCTACATGCCCAGACCCTACTCTTAAATGAAATTAGCTTTGTATTTTTTGCATAGCCGCGTCGTAAACACGATACCATCTAAGTATTGTTGTAAAGAGCTATTTTAAACCTTAATGGTAACTTGTAGTGGTCGTGACAACACCAGCCAGTGCGTCAGACGCGCCACGTAGCCGCTTGTCGACAGACCTGCGCGTGAGTCACTGCGCCTGCGCAGACGCGCCCATTGAAGCTAGGCCTTTTGGATATCACAACCTAAGGACAAACGTCACACATTCGCATGCGTCAGTGTTCATCAACCACCTTAATTTAAAACTAAGGCCTCGTTTGAGGCGACGCATAATACGTCTAGACGAAGACGAATTCGCAACGCCCTTATCCACTTAGACGAGCCCTAAGGTTTTCATATAATGTTGTGCATAACTAATGAAAAATACAAGTGTGAATTCAATGAAGGCGTGTCTCAAGTTCTAGATAGTGGTGACTTGCCCGTTTGTCACAGTGACCTAAGCACTCTTTCTTTCTAGGAGTAGATATAAAAAATGACTAGGAAATGACTCCTTTGATTATTGTTAATCGGTAATGATTAAGGATAGGATTTGTAATTTAAAAGGACAACCTTAGTTTTAGACTTCGAGATTGATGTGTTTTAGCTCCATTGGTAATATTAACCTGACTAGAAACTCCATTACCTACTCAACAGGCACAAAGCGTTGGCAGGCGGCGCACGCGCATCGCTCGCCCCACATTTAAGGACTTTAATTTCTCTCGGAGAAAACGTCTGCTGGACGATGACATACAACGTCTAAAACTAAATGAGCTTGGATTTAAAGCAATAGGCTTACGCACACTGAATTTTCTCAGTCAAATGTAGTGTTTCTCTCCTCAAACGTAAGCAAAAACGCAATGCATGGTATTTACAGTTTCCCGTTTCCTTATTTTGTTTGAAACTAGAGGGTAGAAATAAAAGTTTAATCGCACCGACTGAATTTAGCTGCGTGGTCAATCTCTAAAGCTGCAACTACACTACTACAGTAGCAGGCGAGTCTCTCTTTGGCGAACTTTGGGTAAATGCTCCATCATCATCAGGCTATAGCAGTCCACTGCTGGACATAGGCCTCTCCCAATGTACGCCACTTTGATCGATCCTGGACTTCTCGCATCCAGCACCTCTCCTTCATTCTTATATATATTTTTTTTTATAGTAGCTCGACATAATGGCTTCCCTACGCCTGATGGAAAGCGAAAGAGAAGCCTAAGTCGCTGTGACAACTGGCAAGTAACTGGTTCCTGTCAGTTGCCACTGCCATGCCGGGCCAACCCTAACCCCCCACGAGCTCCGGAGACCCTACTCACCAGCAGAAACTCGACCCGGAGGTCATTTGGCTGAGTATTCTATAGGGTGGAGGTCCTTCCCCGGACGGGCAGCTCAATTCAAGCGAAGATTCGCTATGCCCTACCTCTCTTAAATAAATATATCTCTAAATAAATATATTGTTGTTCTCTATTCCAGAAGCATCAGAGTCGAATGGAGTGCGCTCGTTGGTGAGCGGGCCACGAGATGGCGCTGCGCGGCGCACGCGCGCACGACGCGCGCTCGCGCGGGGACACGCAGCGCGCGCTCGACGAGTTCGACGAGCTGGCGGGGCTGCGCGCGCCGCCCGCCGACGACCGCGCCGTCTACGTGCTGGAGCACCTGGCCACCTTCACCGTCACGCGGGAGACCGGCATCGTCTACCCTGCCGATGGCATGAGGAGGCTGCTGCAGCTGGAGAAGACTAACGGTGAGTTGAGTAGTCTTGACTGTGGGCAACCAGGACCGCGCCGTCTACGTGCTGGAGCACCTGGCCACCTTCACCGTCACCCGGGAGACCGGCATCGTCTACCCTGCCGATGGCATGAGGAGGCTGCTGCAGCTGGAGAAGACTAATGGTGGGTTCTCTCGTAAAAATCATCGTGGTATGAACATTGACCAACCTGGTTCTCATACCGCAATGTTCCTATCCGACACTGAAATACTTCAAACACTATGGCATTGAAAAGGAGTAGGTATATCTCAATCCGAAAAAAATACTTTCCTTCAAGATAGTGCCGAATATTGCAATGAGGACGCTAATGACGGCAAGACGTACCATGAGTCAAATGTCTGCTCAACACTTGACAGCATGCGGCATTATTCTGTGCCGACAGCTGTCATAAGCCTCTTATACCTTTTGGTGTTCATAGCTACCAGACCTCTCAGTAAGGAACCATGTATCTTCTATAGGAAAAATACCGCCAAATTTTAGCCATTAAGGAATACTGTAACTAATTTGACATTTTAATGTTCCAGGAATATGGAGCCAGAAGATGCAACTGTGCCTGGAGGGCCAGTGGGTGCTCGTGATGGACTACGAGACTGGGGTGAGTATTACCAGCTTACGGTCACATTCAGGCTCGCCCACGTATGAATCCTACAATTAAACCCATCGTGTTGCCGTGTCTATGGTCTGAAGTGATCACTTACGATGAGGTGACCTTTACCTGCCCGTTTTCCCCCTCGGTTGGGATGTAAGGGAGCGGCCTATCATCTTTTCGCTCAAAGCCAATCTCACCTGCTCGTGGTGCATCCTGTCGAACGACAAAAGAGGCGCTGGCAACCGACTGGTGGCGGTATAACCATCACAATTGAAGGCTTAGATAATTACCACAAACCGATGACGGTAGTAGCGTCACCGGAGCGAGAAGCTTCACCCTGCGATCGCCAACTCGCCTGCCCAGCGCGGCAGCGTGGTGGTTATGGGTATATCCTGCAGATATTTGGCCCTAAGTTGCGAACAACTGGCTTACTTATAGCTTAATAGATATGTACTTATGACACCTACCGCCTGCTCCATCACGTGTGAGCGAGGCTTTAGGATACACGCGGACATTTGCGTGGTTCTTTATAGAAGTTACCCGCGCGGTGCATTTTTGTATGAAACCATCCGACTAATGTAGTTTTGGCCCTTAATTTGTGCGCTAGCGCACGACCTCAGTGTCGCAGGAGCGGCCAGTATACACTGAACCGGCTTACGGTAACCAACGTATCGCGCGTGAGACCAACTATAAATAGGTGGTTATATATTTTTGCAAATACCGTTATTAAAATAGTTTTTCATTGCGATGTCGATCTTAGTGGATGAAAGTGGTGCTTCATGAGAATTACGAATACTTATTCAAAACATATCTAATTAATAGCTTTAAAAGTGTTTAGCCTGAGGAAGTATTTAGGAACACATAATGTAAGTACTACTATTATTGACCTTTAATAGTGTAAACCCAATAGATGGACTAACCCAGCTATTTCGCTATTAATATAAGTATTGAGTGTCTATAATTACATTCATAAGTTTTTTAATTCGTCGTCACAAAAATCTTCAACAAACATTTATCAAGCAGCGCTATTACTAGTAGTTTGTGTAAAAAGTTATAGTTTGCCCATGACCTCTATTCATCATCACTTCTATTCGTCACCACGCTTGGCAGGCGAGTTGGCGACCGCAGTAGACTTTATTTGTAGCCAGGTAAACGCTGCTGCCCGCTTCCTGATATTCCCTTAGACTTTCTACGACACCCACAGGATGATGGATGACCTCCTATTCACCTGATGGTTACTTACAAAAGTAGTCATTGGGACAATAGGCATTCCTATCCTGTTGACTGCCCATCCTCCTTCAGTAATTCGGAAGGCCGCATCCTCCTCTTGGAGTAATTGCCAGTACCCTCGCGTTGTTGACCGAACACGTTTCACTTTCGGCTTTCGCTCAAAACGCGGAGGTATGCGTTTGTTGTTTGAATTGAAAGTGGCGCCGCGTGCCGTGTCATTAGGCATATTAAGTACATTATACGTGGTAAATACCTGTCGACCGCTAGGTAACAACCTATTAACATTGCTAACAGTTATTGATGGTGAAGGGGGCGCGGGTTAACTAGTATTTGGATTGAAAGGCGGTGGTAATGTTAATGTTAATGTATTTAAATGTTCACAATGTTAAACTAAAACTACTGTTAAATGTTGTGAGCGCACCCGGTCGCGATCGATCCGTGATTTGCACTAAGTTGGTAAAATTATAATTGATCGCAATCGGTTGCGCCCTAGTTAGATGTCACGTGTTCGGTTGAGTTACACCGAACATCTTGCCAGGGGGCAGAGATGAGATGCGGCAACAAAAGACGTGACAATAATTAATTAAAAATACTTAAGCTAATGTTCACAAACTATCACTGTAGGAGAATTTTTGCAACACTTGTTCACAACACATGTTCACTTTCGCACTACACTTTACACTTGCGCGGGGACCGGCTGGGGACCTGGCGCGGGCCCCGCCACGTCCACGCTGCTGCAGCTGCCGCGGGAGTCGCCGCTCGCAGCACCTCTGTCGCCGCTTGCTGTTGTCGCCTACAGTATCCAACTCGTCTACATATTAATATAATGTTTTCAATATTCATATTTCTAGTGTTGTTGATGGGAGCGATATCTTGGATAATAATATTGTCTGAGAGATCAACTCTATTTTCCTGCTGTTTGTTGTGGGTAAAGACTGTAAAGTTTTCTGTTTTACTAAACAGCTGTTTTTCATATTAATAATGTTAGTTCCGGACAGCTGATGTGCGGTAACTTGATCGTTACATATTGTTCGCAACTGACACCGGTCACAACAAAAGTATAGGTTATGGTTTATTTGGGTCAATCTTGTCCACCTGTTTTGACCTGTATACTGTTCTGCGAATCGAGTGTCAAGTACTTCGAATAGTTCACCGGCGATGTATCCGACACCATTGAAGAGGCCGCCGACATAGCGGCGCGTGCGCGCGCTCGTGTTCACATGTTGATTCAGCAATACTCGATTGTTGTTATCCAGTTAATTGTACTTGTGACTTAATTGTAACATGAGAATCTTGCAATGTGTTCAATGATTCACGATATGGCAAATACTATCTAAATGTTTATAATATTTTTTATATGCCGATGTTTCTTTTCTTTCCAATATGGACTCATGTCATAATAGGCAATTATTTTCCACTCATCCCTGGTGAGTAGCACATTCACCATTCTAGCGAAGTACAATTCCTGTTTCTCATTTAAAGATGCCACTTGGGAACAGTGCCCCGGTACAAAAATGTTCATGATAGCCAGTACTATTGTTAAAAAGTTACATTTCGTTACGTTACTACCTCCCTTTTCTTCTGTTTCTCAAATCTGTTTCAACTATTCGTCCTTTCTTCCGTCCTTTCCTGTTTCGTTGCTTGCTGTTTCTGTTTTCAGAGGGAGTAAAGACAACTTTACTACTGGTCTTTTCAGTAAACCATTTTTCGTTCTCACTGTTACTACTCTTATATATCCATCTGTTCCGGGATGTACATCTTCCACTCTTCCCATGGCCCATTTCCCGGGAGGAAGATTATCTTCGTGTATGATGACCATGTCCCCGATTTCTATGTTAGGCTGAGGTTTTCTCCACTTTTGCCTCGTGTTTAGTTGGCTGAGATACTCTGTTTTCCATCGCTTCCAGATGTCTTGGAATATCTTTTGCGTGAGATGCCAGCGTGTTCGAGCATCCTCCTTTGTTTGAATTACTGTTCCTCCTGACCTTCCAATCAAAAAGTGTGCTGGTGTTAGGAAATCCAAATCTTCAATGTTCTCTGTTAGTGCACACAATGGTCTGGAATTTAGGCAGGCCTCAATTTGTGATAGGATTGTTGAATACTCTTCAAACGTCAACTTCTGTTCTCCTACTACTCGTCTTAGATGGTGTTTCAAGGATCTGACTGCTCTCTCCCAGAGTCCTCCGGCACTAGGCCAAGCGGGGGCGTTGAAATGCCATGTTATCTTCATCTCTGCCACTTCAGTCAAAAAGTTGTCACTGAAAATCTGTTGAAGTTGTTGCCATTCTTCTTGTAAAGCTCTATTAGCTCCAACGAAGTTCGTGCCATTGTCACTGTACAGGTGACCTGGTGCACCTCTACGAGCCGCCAAGCGACGCAGCGCGGCCAAGAATGCTGAACTGCTCAAATCGGAGACCAATTCCAAATGCACCGCTTTTGTAACCATGCAGATGAAAATAGCCACATATCCCTTGGTTGTTTTCGCACCTCTTCCTCTGTTCATCTTGACATCCACGAATCCTGTATAGTCCACCCCTGTATGGTAGAAGGGACTAGCGATATTGCATCGCGCAGAAGGTAAGTCTCCCATCATCTGTGTCTGTTTCTTTCCCTCTTGTTTCCTACACGTGATACACTTCCGCAACTGTTTCTTCACTGTGTTATTTCCTCCAGTAATCCAATACTCCTGCCTCAGTTTAGCTAGGGTAAGCCTTGGACCGCCGTGCAATGTTTGTTTATGCGCCTGGTCAATCAAAAGCTCCGCTAGACGAGAGTCGCTAGGGATGATTTTTGGATGTTTCCTCTCGTAGCTAATGTATGATTGAGATAAACGGCCGCCAACACGTAAGATGTTTTTGTCATCAACAAATGGGTTCAAAGTTAGCAATTTACTTTTCGATCCTACATTGCATTGTTTGCGTAATTCTTCGATTTCTGTTCTAAATTCACAATTCTGTACATGTTTTATAATTGTTAATTTTGCATTTTCCAGCTCTTGCAACGTGAGGTAACTTGTTGTTTGTTTAGGTTTTGGGGTTAACGCTCGCTGTATCCATGCGACAATACGCGTAATTTTATTGAAACTACTATATTTTGTAATCAATTTATTAATGATGTCATCATTCTCCATATGTTGAGCAATGTTAGATTGATGTGCCTTCTTCTCTTCATCTGTTTCGTAAACTTGTTTTGAGATCATCTCAGGTTCGAAATATGACAGCCAGGTGAGTCCTGACCACCATAAAGAATGTTTATATAACTGAGACGGCATCAAGCCTCGACTTGCGGCGTCTGCAAGGTTCTCATCTGTTTTAACATAGTTCCACTGCCCTTCTGGCATTTCCTCTGTTATTTTTCGTACTCTGTTCGCTACAAACGGCTTCCATCTGTTCGGTTCTCCACGCAGCCAACCTAGGACGACTTGGGAATCAGTCCACCCATAGGTCTCAATGTTATGTTGGGTTAATGCCTTTTTTACTTTAGACATTAACTTAGCAAGCAAATAAGCGCCACTCAACTCTAATTTTGGCAAACTTAAATTCTTCTTTAATGGTACCATTGCCACTCTGTTCTTTGTTGTTGCTGACTCGGCGCGTTCGACTCCGTGGTGAGGCAAAACGCACTCGAGTGATGTTTTACTGTTATCCAGCGTCATGTGATCTAATTCTTTATACTCATCCATAAATGCTTTATAGGCTGCGGCCAATGTTTTCTGTTTGTTGAATTTTTGTTCTAAGTCACAAAATTGCGCCAGAGCTTTAGGTTTTGACGCTCCAATCTGTTCCTCGAAATTCTGTTTCATCGGTAGGCGTACTTCATATCTACTCTGTTCGTTACGTGTTGTTGTCTTTTGATAATAATCCATACAATAAACATCTTCCGAAGACATATGTTCTTCTCCCTCTTCTGTTATTTCTTCCATCTCCCAAAACTGTTGAATGTCTTCAATGTTGTTCACTACCACGTTACATTGAAATGTTCGGGTGCTTCCACACAGAAGCCACCCCAATTGAGTTTGTTGTGCCATTGGCACTGTTAAATCGTCTCCTTTGATCAATCCGCCTAAAGTGATGTTAGTGTAAATATCGGCGCCCAAAAGAATATCTACTGGGCGACTCTTGTAAAATTCTGGATCGGCTAAATTAATGTTCTGAATATGTTTCCACGATGGTTTTGTAAATGATTTGTTCGGCAGATTCTTTATAAGATTGTTCATGATTAGTACTTCTGTTTGAAATGTATAGTCATTGTGCAATGACTTACAAGTAATGTTGATTTTCCCCTTGCAACTGTTTTCTAGCTGTCCTACGCCAAAGATCACACCTTTACATTGTGTCCTTTTTATGCCTAACGCTTGAGAAGCAGCTTCTGTTATAATTGAAATCTGACTCCCGGAGTCTACCAACGCTCTCATGGTCTGATATGTTCCGTCTTTCTTCAGTACTTTTAGTTGGGCTGTTGCTAATAATACTTCCGAAAAGTCATCTTGAGATGCATGTGAAGTAGAGTTCATTCGCCTTCTCCAATCAGATGTTGTTTTAGATTCGATCAATGCGTCATGAATCAATGTGTTGTGCTGACCCGAACATTTGCGACACCATTTGTTCGAAGTGCATTTGTTGCCGTTATGTGAAAATAAGCAATTTAGACATAGCTCGAGCCTGTTTGCGGTTAATAACCTTTTTTCTTGCGGCATTTGCAAAAATTGTCTGCAGTCGTAAATACCGTGTTCATATTGACACAATGGACATCTGAATCGTGAAGCGTGAAATGATTTCGTAACTTGCACGTGTCCATTTTGGGGTCGATAGTTGAAATGTTGTTTTTTCGGGTTAAATGATGATGTAGGTTGAGGTCTAACTTGTAGAAAATTGGGTTTTTGTTGCTGTATTTCTTGTTTACGGCGAGATGATGTTTCAAAAATAGTAAATTTACTCTCCAGATGATCTAATAACTCTTGTAAATTCGGTAAAGCTCGAGGGCTTTTCACCGATTCCATGTAACTGGCATATGTTTCTGCGTCTAACTTTTGACATAAAATATGAACAATCAATGGATCCCATGTTGTTATATCCACACCCAGATTTTTGACGGCGTGTAACGTTTCAATAGTTATGTCATGCATTTTCTTGATCTGAGATAAGGAAGACTGTTGCATTGTTGGGAGGCCAAATAAATTGTTGAGAAGTGACGTAAAAATAAGTCTTTCGTTGTTATAACGATGATTCAAAATCTCCCAGCATGTTAAATAATTTTCTGTTGATATTGTTAAATGTTGAATCAATTTTTCTGCTTCTCCCTTCACGTTACTCTTAAGATATTGCATCTTTTGAGCAGGAGATAATGTTGAGTTCTCGTGAATGGCTTCGTTAAATAAGTCCTTAAACGAAACCCATTCGGTATAATTTCCCGTGAAAACAGGGATATCTAATTTCGGGGTTGATTTCTCCCGGTGTGACACTGACCACATCTTCTTGTTAAGCTGTTTCTTCAGCATGTTATATTGAGTCTCATACTTAGTGAACTTAGTTTCGTACTCTAAGTCTTTACCATCTAACTCAATGTCGATCTCCCAGTGCAGCATGTCTATAGCGGCCCACCTTGTTTCTATGGACTTTAGTGCGTCCTCAAACTCCCATTTATCTGTTATAATATCTATGTTAATGTTAGCCACTGTTCTCGCAAAAGCTTTAAAGTTCGCCCACTGTCTACGTAATGTTTCGTCAAGCTTACTGAAAGATCCATGTTCTACTTTACTTCTCTGTTGCTCCTTTCCATCGTCTGTTGGTTTATCGCTTCGCTTGTCCTCACCTTGCCCTGTTCTGGCATATACCTGTCTCTCTTCTTCACCCGATGTTGTTGGAAATAATCGTTGATAATCGCTGTTTATTTGATTCTTATATAACGTATACATCTCCTTAGTTCTCTCATACTGTTTATTCGTGAAATACGAATCTGATCTACTAATGTTTTCCAATAATTGATCGTGGTTGAACTGAAATTCATTCCACCATTCTTCTAGCTTGCTCCACCGCCTCTTAAAGTACTCCACACTGTTCTTCCTGTCAGCTCCATCCTTTTTATAATTTTGGTACTCCTTCTCTATCTTTCGGGCGACTTGGTACTGAGATTCCAACGTCACCATGTTGCTTGTTGAATGTTAGGTATAAAAAAGGAAAGATCTTACAGATGTTGTCGTCGTCTGCTTTCTGCGGCGCGCTACCAATAGCGCAGCCCTGTTGTTGTTAATCCAAACACTGCAATCCTTTACCAATGTTAGCTAGTTCACACTTCACTTGGCAGTCACTAAAACTTATTGTCTTAATTCCCGTTACGCGAAGGTACCTCGAAGGACCATGAAGGGGGCGCGGGTTAGCTAGTATTTGGATTGAAAGGCGGTGGTAATGTTAATGTTATTGTTGTATTTAAATGTTCACATGTTAAACTAAAACTACTGTTAAAATGTTGTGAGCGCACCCGGTCGCGATCGATCCGTGATTTGCACTAAGTTGGTAAAATTGTAAGCGATCGCAATCGGTTGCGCCCTAGTTAGATGTCACGTGTTCGGTTGCGTTACACCGAACAGATGGTTTTGTACGTAATTAGTACCTATATTTGAAACAAACAATTCTGGATCTCCTGTTAGAAAACCGTTACATGTTAATAATATGTACTTAGGTACAAGAAGCCCAAGTCGCTCCAATAACGGGCAGATAACTGACCAATCACCTGTCAGTTCCCACCTCCATGCCGACCCGAAAGTGTTGAACAACTGGAGAGGCGTATGTCCAGCAGTGGACTGCGATGGGCGGATGTCTGTTGTCTGACAACAATCGGCCCATCGCAGTTACCTTTAATCAACCGCCACACTGGGCAGGCGATCTGGCGAGGTGGGTTGGTGATCGTAGAGACCTGCTGCCCGTCATCGGCCAGCGGTATTTTTTTTCTTATATGAACCACCGAGGTGGCAACCCGTCTACGGCCCGCTTAATCATTTAGCTGCAGTATCCTAAAGGGTGGAAGTATTTCCCCGGGTGGGCGGGGAATTCTACCTCTCTTGGCATTCCTTGGTCTTCAACTATGATTATGCTCAATTCTGAGTATCTAATGTGTGTTGCAGTCGATAATGGAGCGGTTCCCGGCGTCGTGGGTGCACTCGCCCACGGCGTTCACGTCGCCCGAGCCGGCCGAGCTGTACAACAACGTGCTGGCCTTCGTGGTGGGCGCGCCGGCGGCGGGGGCGGGGGCGGGGGCGGCGGGGGCGGGCGGGGGCGCCGGGCCGGGCGCGGGGGCGGGCCCCGGGGGCGAGGCCGCGCTGCCGCGCCGCGAGCTGCACATCTTCCAGTGCCACGACGTGGCTGCGCAGAGCCTGGTGGAGGAACTTAATGCTCTCAAGTAAGATAACATATCTATAGTTATAACAAAGCTGACTGACTGACATGACATAGTGTTCTATCGACGTACAGCCCAAACCACTGATCGGATCGGGCTGAAATTTGGCATGCAGGTAGATGTGAGTTAGGCATCCGCTAAAAAAGAATTCGATCTGTTCTACCCGCAAGGGAATACATTTGAATGACGTTGTACTAACTCTAGTGTCAAATTGAGGAGAGAGATTTTTCCAAACGCATTTGAGAGAAGCCCTCAAGGAAATAGTTGTAATTAGAAAATACTTACCCTAGAACGCTCTGCTAAGGAAAATCTTACTTAATATAGGGAATAGGAAATATACAGTTACAAAGTTTCCATGAAGTGTAGCGAGGATTTGATTTGATTATTTATTGGTAATTTTTTGTCCCCAAAGCCCCACTTCTTTGGAACCAAGCCCTTATTGTCAAATCCAATGTATCTTCTTCTTCTTGAAGTGCCATCTCCTACCGAAGGTCGGCTTTCATTGGGCCATCCCAACTTTTGAAACAGCGGCACGGAACAGGGATCTTGAGCTCAAATTGAACCATGTCCGGAGATTCTTGAGCTATGAGGTACGCCTTCTTCCTGGTGGTCGTTTACCATGAATTTTACCCTGCATTATGAGCTGGAGCAGATCATCCTTATCATTGCGCATTACATGAGCAAAATATACATACTAATTTACGTTTCTTAATGGTGTTTAAAATCTCCACTTTCATTTTAGCCATCTGCAGCACCCTCTCATTAGAAACAACTATAACTGTCCAACGTATAGGGTCCATTATCCTTCTAGATTTGTTGAGAAAAGACGGGAATTGCAGGTTGAGTGCCCGTATGTACTCACCACTCTTGCGATTCGTTTGTCTGTTAAGTGTTTTTTCTCCACCAAATTTAACAGTAGCTGCATTAAACACATACACATCGCACTTTTGAATCATTTTAAAACTTATAGTTAAAATACTTAAGAGCCAAACTGTAACGTAGCGGTGCAATTATCAGCACAACTATTTTATGATAGATGGCAATAACAGTACAAATCGATGTAAAATCCTCATAAGCTATCAATCTGATCGATTGATAAACACCTAATCAATTACGATGGTATGTAATCTAGTACCACATTTTCTTTTATTGACGTCATCCTTTTTATTAATTTACCCATTAACAATGTTTACAGAAGCCAGTTAGGTACGTTTGTAATCTATTGACAACATCTGTGGTAAGTCTGTGGTTATTCCCCGACTAATTTCAAGAAAGTGCAACAGATAACTATCACCACAGGCACATTTTAGGCATTAAAAGAAATCGTAAAGATCATTTTAATAGTATTTATCTCATCGGCAACATAAAAGCATTATCGTTATCGAGGTCACTACGTAAGAGGCTCGGATAATTGCTTAATTAGTTTGAGGGCATGTAATTTGCACAATAAACTGAACATGACGCTGTATTCGTACAAGTCTTAAATTTAACTATGGGTTCAACCTAGGACTTTTTTGTAGTAACATAGCATAGTGGCATCCGTAGCCTGTTGGTAGGCGAAAGAGAGGCCCAAGTCACTGCAGTAACGACATAGTAACTGTTGCTCATTTGGTAGTGACCTCTGCCTTCTGAGTCAAGGGTCGTGGGTTCGATTCCCGCGCAGTACAAATATTTGTGTTCATAAACATGTCCGTTTGTATTGGTCTGGGTGTTAAATATGTAAGTATTTAATTTACAAAAAAAAAAGTCTAAGTCAGTTTATCAGTTGTCTAGTACCCATAGCCATAGTACAAGCTTCAGCTTAGTTTGGGGCTAGATGGCGATGTGTGGCCCAGCGTGGCATGTCTTAGGTTATTTATTTATTATTTTTTCGCATCCTCCGGGTTTAGAAGTACCTATATGCTTTCCCGCGGATATGAAGTGAATAATATTTAATTTCTGTTTTTTTTTTCAAATTCAAAGATATAGATCGCATCCATCAAGATATAGTTATGTACCCACGTCCCTCAGGGCCGGCCCCGAAGCGTCCGGTCTCCAGCGCGTTGCAACACCCGATATCGACAGAGCATTCTTTATCGACCACCTCAAATCTAATCTTTACTTGTACTTGATTCATTTCCAAACCTCAGTTGTCTGCTACATACCCGCGTAAGCACTGCATGCCATCAAACTGTGAATATTCCGTAGAAAGTGGTGCTCAGTGTTTTGTTAACGAATACGCATATTTGAGGTATGTAGACTTATGCTATATAGTTTTAACATATCTATCAGTTATCAGCGTCGAAGATAAGCATCACTGGCAATTGAAGAGAAAATGGAAAATCCAATAAGTATATTGTTTTACGAGTAGTAGCAGCAATAGAGCATAATTATAATTAATGCTCTACAACTCACAGCATAATTTGTTTTATAATTTATTTAACATTCATTGATCCTTTCATGAAACACTAGCGCCACACCTCGCCACACTAGTAAACTAAGCTCTACTAACTAACATTAAGAGACCGCGCAAACCACTATCTCTCAGTATCATCTCATCTCTATGCAGTTAAAATCGCCCCCTAACAGTACTTATAGATGGCACCTAGTAAACGAGTGGTACACGTTTGCTCTGTAGACCTGAGACAGGCCAACATTTGGACAAATCATACTCGTACTATACCTACCTACTCGTACTCGTAGCGGCTACGTAGCCGTTACTCATGCCTACACTCAGGCGTTTGATATGTATATCCGGCAGTATCAACCTTGATAGCGGATAAACTATGTGATCTGTGTCATACTTTTTATCTAATTTCAAGAAAGGTAATAACGACATATAAATTTGTATGTACAACGCTACGCTAGTTTAGGTCTAAATAGAACCAGATTACGGAGTTACATTGGCAGGCTATATTCCACGCACGGATCAGTTTTAATCAGTAGCTCACGTAAACCGCACTACTTAGAAGAGAAAATGCAATCCATTGCATTCATCCATCTTTCGCAATCCATTGCTCCAATTACTTGTTAATTTAATGCAAAGTAGTATTGTTCATGTAACTACCGGGACAGGACACTGAATTCCATACTACAGGCAATTGCCTATTTTGGAATACAGGCCATTCTAACAATATTGTAACTATGTTTCCTGTCAATAAAGCATTAATATTATTTTTATTCTCTCGCCTCTCGTATCCATCATTTGCCAGCCATCTTGAATACATCCATTTAGACTCAAATACCTATAACTTTTACTTGCAGAAGTTCATAGAAACAGTTACAAATCATCTAAAATGCCATTTGTGCCATAATAGCATACCTTACAGGCCGATGTCATAGCGGTGGCTACGGACAAGTAATTAACTTCGTTATTTGTCCATTGTCGCAGTGACATCTGCTTCTCTTCCACCTTCCATTAGACTAAAAAAACATAAACATGCAAATATAGTCACACTGTACATGCTTCATCTTCACACTTGTACTGTGTAGTACAAAATGCTCTTGTAGCGATAAAACACAAGTGCCTCGGATCAAACTGATCTGGGCTCAGCTAATCTTATCGCGGTCGATCTGCGCGGGTGCGCGCGCGCAGGCCATAATGCGCGAGACATGATCTACTTGAGGCACAAGTTCGGCCTGCCCGTCTCCGCTTATTCGTGGTATTGTTTGACTTGATAACTATAGTATAGTATATTATAGTACCTATAGTAGTAAACGCCTAAGTATAGTGTTACATCTGTAGTATAGTTTTGTTGGAGTTGTGATTTGTGTTTCAACGTTCTGTTTGATGTAAAAGTGCGTTTCATTGTGATTTCTACCCTAAAAGTGCTGTGTCAATTCATAACAATAGTGATTCTCTAGGTCTGAAGACCATTTCAGAGATCAGTGATTGTACAATACAATGCTCCTTTTACACAGGGTTTCCTACATGTTTTGGACCGTTCCAACCATGAAGTCCGAAATCAAGTGCTACCTACGTGATGTGCGTGGGAATTGAGTGATCCACTAGACATTTTGAACATACTTACACGTAAAGTACTGAAAATTCTTATTAAAGTCTTCTAAGAGTTACAGATTGAAGAAAACATCACTCAATACACATGCATATTCGTATGTCATGTGGGTAGTACAGTAACCTTGTCAGATATGTACCTACTTCTGTGAAAGGAAGTAAACAAACTACGAGTATTTAGTTGAAAAGTGTATGTGAAACCTAGTCAGACATCGATCAGGAGTAATACACGTAAACAAGTGATTTTAAAAATTTTACATATTTATATTCCATTTTACCTACATAATTCATTCAAGAGGGTAGGTATTTTGCGCCCACTTTCCCGTTTTTCTGCAAATACTTGGCACAATTTTTAAGTTTCTCTAATAATTTTGTTTATTATCTGCCCAAAACAATATTTATAGTGTTACAACGAGCATGTCCGGTTATAGCCGAGAGCAGATAATCATCTAATCAGCAAGGTTATGTTTATTTTTGGCTCAGTTATTTTTATTGGCATGTTGTAAATGATCACAATGATTTGAATATAGCACAAGTTTGTTCCACCAAACGATCCTAACTAGATATGACAGTAAATTCGATACACATTTCTGTATCTGATATTGCAGGCGGTCTGATAAAAGCAAAGGCATTCAGTGTTTATCGAGCAAATGAGATAATGAATACTTTGTGCATAAACATTTTAATATTCGTATCTATATACCCAATACAGTAGGTTATTCAACATTAACACGTTATCTTCAGGAGTGCTCTTGTAAGGAGTTTGCGCTGCGGAGGGTACCGGGTTAGATTGCGGTTGAGGCTTATAAAATGGGTTCTGACATAAATTATGAGTGACTACTTTTAATTGCGCAAATGTCTGATTAGTTTACTGTCTACAGGTTAATTAGCCAAGTGCGTTGGTCTAGTGCTAGCAGGCTCTACCTACTTGCGTCCGAATTATGCCCTCATCCTTCAGAACGCACACTACCTTCTTTACACTACGTTCTCTAAGGCTGATCTCTCTTATCTTCCAAACTGGCGTCACGTCAAACTGCGAGACCTAAGAACTTGGCCAGTGTTTAGTGTAAACACACAAAATTGTTTGCTTAACTATCTCCCGCGTACTGGTGGCGTCATAGGAATTCCGCGTGGCTGAATATGAATATGTTCGTTTCCGGATCGAAAAATATGGCGTAGAATTCCCCACCAGCGATATCGACTGATGACAGAATAAAGGTCGCAGGATGGAACTGGATGCAGGCATCATGCCATCGGCCGTTGTGGAAGTCCTTGGGGGAGGCCTATGTCCTGCAGTGGACCGTATGACGTACATATTTTTTATTTCCTTCCCTCAAAGCTGCCCTTAACAACCTTAGCTAAAACTGATGGTGTGTTGCAGCAAAAGTAAGTGATGTGCCATGTTCCAGGGGCGTGGGCAGCGGCGCGGCGGGCGAGGGCGCGCGCGACTTCGTCATCGAGCGGGAGCGCGAGCGCGAGCGGGAGGGCGACATGGACCGGCCGCGGAGGGCGCAGGTGAGGACCGACGCTTTTATACAAGGGATGTACTCGCTCCAAGCCAGCCTCACCTGTCCGTGGTGCAGCCTGCCGAACAAAGGGTCTGGCAACCGACTGGCGGAGGCGGAGGCGGAGGGAAGGTTAACCATCCCCACGGAACCAATGAAGTAGCTAAATACCATGGACCACTCCCGGAGGGGGCAGGTGGGGTCCTCAAGCCTGCATACCACTAAGGCAGCAAGGGATGTAAGGGAGCGACCCATCATTTTCTCGATCTAAGCCACCCTCACCTGCCTATGGTGCATCCTGCCGAATAAGTAACAAATGAGGCTCTGGCAAACTGGTGGCGGTATAACCATCACGATCACGGAGCGAGGAGCTACGCGCTGCGGTCGTCAACCCACCTGCCCAGGGTGGCGATTATGGGCATAGCCTCTAGATGTTTGCCCAAATTGGCGAACAGCTGGAGAGGCCTATGTCCAGCTGTGGACGGCGATCGGCTGATGATGATGCAGGTGGCATCAAGGCTACGGCCCGTATGTTAAACTGTTAACGCAGCCTATGGACGCCTGCTACACTAGGGGTAACACGCGCGCGTCGCCCACCCCATAAAACATCCAGACCCCATGACTGTTGTTTCAATGTTCTCAAACAGTTGTTGAAAGAATACCTATTAATTTTTATATAAATCAATAGGACGAAATTAAATGTACTGCGATTGGTATTCAGTTATCGTATCGATTATAGCGCTATCGGCACATTATCTGATACGGATCCGCGTATGAGACGACAATCTGATATTTTCGACGATTGGCATCTGAGCTACCTCATACCCTTATCACCTACCCTCTTCATTATCCAATTTGTCAAATACAAATATGGTACTGCACTTCATAAGGTGTTGTGCGCCCCACACATCTCCCCAGTCTTACCGCGCAGTTTTGCCAACTGCCTACTTCCCAAGCCTGCCTTTATATCAAGTTCTTGCCCCGGTTCGAAAAAATCGTAGATCCGGGGCTGGCTTTTAATATGAGTGGGTACCTACTAGACAACTAATAAACTTACTTAGGTACATCGACGCACCAGCAGGGCAGTGATCATTGACAGACAGGACCTATTGGTGCCTGGTCGTTGCCACAGTCTCCTCGTGTTTTCACTTTGCGTCAGGGGAAAAGGGAACCACTGTTCTGTGCTACGATAAAAATGTTCTTAGAACTACGTATTCTGTTATAGGTACTCGTAATTATGTAGCTAGTGAAATTTCCACCAGGATTTTTAAGTGCAATGTGAACTTTAACTGATCATTTTAATACACCGATAATAATGCTAAGGACATAGCCAAAAATATATCATTAATTCAATGATAAATTATTTTTGTGAGTCTTTATCACAAGTAAAGCTTAATCTGGATTAGTGATGAAATAAATAACACCTCTCAGCGAATGACACACGGACGGAATTCAGACCACGGACAAACCAGAGATATACCTACGTATCGCATTATATATAGATTTTTAGACACACATAATAATCTGAGAAACAGCTTACATGAATTTAAGGGGCAAGATGGATAGTAGGTATAAGGATCTTTGATAGTACGATCATCATGACATATTTAACTTCAAAGCTACTTCAGTGGTGCATTTCAAGAAAGTTTTATCATCTAAAGCGAGAAAGGTTCATGGATTTACCGCTTCAATCAGCGTTCTAAATCCATTTAAAAACTAGTTTCCGATCCCAATTGTCGGAAAAAGAACATTGGATCAACTCAATTCTAATATTAGAAGAAGTATTTATTAGGTATCTTTAGTTGTCATTGGTGCTTGCCTTTATATCCTGGCGGTAGCTCGCCACCGGAGCACAGCCTTATCGGGATTATCCCTCGGATTACCGCTTCGCAACCGCGCGATAGCGCCGTGGCACCTAGAGCCGTGGTTGGCCGTCAGTCCCCGCCGAGCGCGCGACGCGGGCGCAACATGTCTCTCACTCCGCGCCTCTACCACACCTACACGCGCAACCAGTGGGACGCGGTGCTCGTCGTGAGTACCTACATTGTACCTTCATCATCATCGCAGTCCACTGCTGGCCATACACGTCTAATTTACGTTAGGCTCCCTCGCTGGTCTAGTGTTTGTGAGTCAGACACAAAGGTCGGGTCTCCTGTTTGGGTCAAATTGTTGTTGTGCTTTTTTGTCAACAAATTACCCACTAGGAGTTAGGTAGTTTAAGGTGTTATACTCTCGGAAAACACGTTAATTAAGCCAGATGTTTGTTTGTACCACTGTCAAAAAGGAATAAGAATTCCTTATGTCAAATGATTCAAATGTCTCTTCGCTTGATAGAGTCAAAAGTCTAGCCAATCAGTTACTTCATGAATTTGGCCCAAAGTAAAGATACACCACAATGGCGATACAATAAAATACAGTCCGATACAGTTGGAGTACCCGCTTGTTGGTTGACGATCAAAACATCCTCTTGAACGCGCAAGATAAACTGCTTTAGATGCGTCAGTCCCTACCAACAAACATCATCAAATCATCAATGCGGTATAATAACCCGGATGTGGTAGGATCCTCTGTATATTCATCGTCCGCGTCGTTGATATACGAGTGTAATAAATTAGGCATGCTATAATCTTATCTTTCACACAAATTAGTTTCATAAACTACCTATGTCGAGGTAGTTTTTTATTTATTAAGATAATAATAACAAGCTTTATCCATTATTATAACGGTAATGGTATCTACCTATAGATATTCTAATTTAAAACTATAACCATCGAACTGTGTTCGCAGTTTAGGCAATGATTGTAATGTTTAAACTTATGATTTTTTCAGGTGATAATTAAAATAAATATAACTTACTACTTTCTGGTATAACTTACTATGTGAAGTAAAAAATCTAAGTTATCAAAATTATGCTGAGTTTACTATGTCGTAGGAATATTATGTACTTATAGCTTGACATTTTGATGGTACTATAAGACATAGTTTATACGGTGTTTGATTACCGTTAAGTAAGCGTTAATTGTTGTTACTCTCATGGTTAGCAAACGAAAACACAATCATTCAAATGTTATACTGTAACCGTCGATCACGGACAATACGTACCTACGTAATACCGTTTTTTACGTCAGCAATGCCTCGACGCATACCAGGGCCAGTACACCAGGGTTATGTGGGACTCATTCCTAAAAAACGGATACGGATATACTCATTAAACTTGACGGAGGTCCGCTGCATACCCCGGGAGGGTGCAGTGGTGCCCTCCCGGTACGACATCATTAACCACGTGTGTGCGATCTATCGCCTTTTATAACAGGCAGGGATGTCTCGGTCATAAGAATAATAATTCTTATGCCCCATATCGCAGGGTGACATGTCTCCAAGGCTAATCTATACTTGAACCATGTAGTAACCTTGTGTATTCTCGGCAGCAAATGTCCGCGCAGCTGGGCCGCGAGCGCACGGAGCGCGGCGGGTCCGGCGGCGAGCGCGACGACGCCTCCTCCACCGGCTCGGAGCGGCTCTACGAGCAGGACATCGCCATCCTCAACCGCTGCTTCGACGACATCGAGAAGTTCATCGCGAGGCTGCAGCACGCCGCCGCCGCCTCGCGGGAGTTAGAGAGGAGGCGCCGCTCGCGCGGGAGACGCGCGGCGGGCGCCGGGGAGGGCATGCTCGCGCTCCGGACGCGCCCGCCGCCGGAACGGGACTTCGTCGACGTCCTCCAGAAGTTCAAGCTGTCCTTCAACCTGCTAGCGAGACTCAGAGCACACATACATGACCCGAACGCGCCTGAGCTGGTGCATTTCCTGTTCACGCCGCTGGCGCTGATCGTGGACGCGGCGCAGGACGTGGCGGACGGGAGGCTGCCGTCGCGGGTGGTGCAGCCGCTGCTGACGCGAGACGCGCTGAACCTGCTGGCCAACTGCGTCACCAGCAAGGAGACCGAGCTGTGGCACTCGCTGGGAGACGCGTGGCTCGTGCCCAGGTATGTGAATCTTACGTTCTTACTTGATAATATTCTATGAATAATGAATAATATTCTATGAAGATAACCATTTCAGCACGAGTGATTTCTTTTAAAGGTGGGTAATAAATGCTTCCAATGCCATAAAAACACAGGCATTTGTTACAGGCGCTAAAATGAATATTGTAATTGTGCATTTACCGTGAATCTTTATGCAGACTTAAAACACTGCGTTCACACGTCTATATCTAGAAGTTTTTATTGTTGTATGTTAAGCGTTACAGCTACACAAATTAGCATGTTTGTTGCCGGTATCGATTACGATAGCCGGCGACCGTGACTCAGGCAGCCTGAGTCAGGATCGTTGCAGATAATGAGCTGATAAAGTTCTTATTGAAAATATAAGGTGATATTATTATGGACATTGATGAATCCCGGACTCTAAACTTTGACACTAAACTCAAGAGGCTTAGAAATGCAAGCTTGTGCTCATCTGAGAAATATATGTATACCTATTGTATACATACATACTCGTAATATTTATTATACTCACACCACATTTTTCTAATCTTTAAAACGTGTTTCTTTGACTGATAAAACATGTTTCTCGTATTTATGAATTGGCGCATATAACAATATGCAAGATCTTACAAACTAAGTAGGTATTACCTATATGACGTTAAGCGGCACTGGGGTCTACGATGTAGCACGCTTACCCGTCAAAATTAGTTCACTCTCGCCTTGAAACTGGGAGGGCATAGGTACCCATTAAATCCCTAGCTAATATATGTAATAGGGCCTGCACCCTATAGAATACCGCAGCCAAATGACCTCCTGGTCATGTTTCTGCTGGTGAGTAGGGTTTCCGGAGCTCACATGCCATGCTATGCCAGGCCATTAAGACGAGCTATTATAAAAAAAAACTAAACATTTACAACATACTTACTTAAGAATAAACGTCCAACAGGGAGCAGTGGAAGACGACGATCCCGCCGTACCAGCCCGTGTTCATGGATGGGTGGTCGCCGGACTACCAAGTAGACGACCAGCCGCTGCGCAGGTGAGACACGCCTCATGCTCCCACGGCTCTGTGGTACCTAATGTGCCTTTGTGTGTGAGTTGGAGGCCGGCTTAGAATAATATATTCTAAGGAGGCCGGTAGGAGAGCTTCATACCTAAATGTTATCTGTTGTGTGTGCGTCGTTGTCTAAAGATCAAGAAATCGCAAGTTTTATAGAACTCCAAATACTTCTTAAGGCTCTATTAACCTTTACACCCCTAGAGTCGAAATAGGTGTTTACTTATTGACATACTTTGTTTTATAAACAAGAAGTAGCAAACTTGTAACACTTAGGTATTTACGATGAATCTAACTCAGGTGCTCGTTTGCCTTTATGCAGTACATTCAAACTTCAGTTCTTCCGCGATAATAAATAGGGTGAGTGCGCCGGTTCGCGTCCACTGCCCAGTTCGCGTCCATTTCGCGGAAATCTCTCGAAATTAAGTAAACTAACATACCAATAAGTCAAAAAGTAATTACCGCCAATAGCTCAATATTTATGACATTTATGCACATTGACAAAAGTTCCGTGCGCTCAATCAATCCTGTGTAAAAAATAATTAATGACGGCTTTTCACCAAAAGAGCTCAGACGCTAGAAAAAAAATAGTGGGCAGCAGTGTGTTTGATAGTCAATATTTTGTTGATTTATGTGTATTTTGGATACATAGCTGTTTCTAGACGTGGATAATGATCCAAGGAATTATATTAATTATGAATTTGATTATGTTTTTTATAATTAACAGTTAAAATAGGGTGGACGCGAATTAGAACACCAAATTTATAAAACTTCCATTTTGCGTCCACACTGGACCATATCAAAAATTGGCAAAAAGATCGCATTTGTTGTATGGGAGCCACCCTTAAAAACTTATTTAATTTGTTTATAGTAGGTATATGTTGTTATAGCAGCAAAAATACATATTTTTTGAAAATTTTAACTCTCTACCTAACGAGCTTCTTGAAATAGAGCTACAAAGCTTAACCAGCTTCGTTAACATTGATTTATTAATATATTAATAAACATTCTCATAAAAATATCATCCTTCAATTCCATATAAAAGCTGGTGGACGCGAATTGGTCCAGGTGTGGACGCGAATAGGAATTTTTGGACGCAAACTGGGCAAATCGCCTAATTCTGATGTTTATATTTTTAATAAAAAAAACCACAAGGTATTTCGAACTGAACTAAATGTTACCCTAAAATAGACTATTCTACTGAACAAATGACATAAGATTTTTATTTAAATTGGTGCTGGAACATTTTTATTTTCTCCTTCAAAGTTGCCAACTGCGCTAAATGGACGCGAACTGGCGCACTCACCCTAAATAGACCGATGGCCGATATAGAAAATGGCCGCTTCAAGCTGCGACTGCGCAGTGAACTACAGTATTTTATGTACTTACATACACGTCACCGCTCGAGCAGTCGTGACTGCTTCAGGCGGTCGGCAGCATTTATCCACTAGCTGCGTGGTACATATGTCAAATCAAACAGCTAGCCCTTTGACTGAACAACGCCATCCAACCACGCGTCTAGCTTTTTAATTGAATTTATGAGTCGCAGCATATACACGGCTAAAACCCTGATGATAATTTATAGTTATGTTATTACCTAAATCATCTACATTGTCTATGTTGTCGCTTACCTCTTGCCTCGTAAACCTATGTGCATCGTGTGTCCATCCCCGCTTGTGTGACCGTCCCGTGTGCGTCAGGCCGTCCCCGCGACGCAGCGAGGGCGGCGCGGCGGCGGCGGCGGCCGCGGCGGCGGCGGCTGACCGCGCCGACGGCTACGCCTACGACCGCGACGAGCGCGACGACATCTACGGAGAGCAGTACGCGCCATACTCCAGGTAATAGAGGACCAACCTTTTCACCCTAGCCATCCTCACCGGCCCGTGGTGCATCCTGCCGAACAACAAACGAGGCTCTGGCAAACCGACTGGTGGCGGTAAAACCATCACGATATAAGGCGTAACTAAATACCACAGGCCGATGACGGGCAGCAGCGCCACCAGAGCAAGAAGCTTCGCCCTGCAATCGCCAACCTACCTGCCCAGCGTGGCGATTATGGGTATATCCTCCAGAAGTTTGCCCTAGGTGGAGAACAACTGGAGAGGCCTATGTCCAGAAGTGGACTGCAATTGGCTCATGATGATGATGATGACAGTCGACCATCGCTAATACTGACGCCAACACTAACCCGACAGCCCACATCAAACCTAAGCGTATGATGAAACTCAGCCGCATTCATGCAGCACAGCCCAGTTGTGATATGGAGGGCACCGCTACGCCCTCCCGACATGGGCCGCCTACTTATATAGTCAGGTTTTTGTATGGCGGGTGTTTTCTCCATTTTTAGGAGCGAGTCCCATGACCCAGGTGTCCCGTACCTGGACCCTGCTGTACGCGTTAAAGCATTCCTGAAAATGGATTCTATATAATTTTAATTAGTTACTAACTATTCAACATCGTCAAATGATTAGAAATAACTATAATTATTTTTGAAATCATTCTGCTCTATAAAAAATAAATAACCCAAGACATGCTACATGAACTACCATAAGTTTAAGAAGCATTTTTACAGTGTCAGCGCGGATTTGCGTAGCGCCTTCCTCAATCTAGAGAAATACCTGCTGCACCCCCCGATTCCGGAGAGCAATGGTGTTCTTCTCGAGTGATGCAACCCATCACACCGTTATTACCTACGCCCCATTGAAAGGATCGTACCGCAGCGCTCCGTAGCGGACTTAGTACGTATATCTGTAACAGTTGCTATGTGTCTGTTGGCAGCGGGCGCACGCTGGCGCGGGAGGACTCCGGGTCGGCAGCGTCGTCGCCGGAGCGCGAGCCGCCCTACCGCGCCGCCGACAGGGATGACGGTCAGTATACCCTCACTTGTTCGGATGTAAGGGAGCGGCCTATCATCTTTTCGCTCCAAGCCAACCTCACCTGCCCGTGGTGCATCCTGCCAAATAACAAACGAGACATGTGTTGCCTGCCATCTTGCCATGTGTTCATCAGGCACGAGGCAGAAACGAGGAACTAAACATATTGGTGCGCGCCACCATCGTCTGGATGGTATGCGTATAGCAACGCTGTCCAGCGCGTGTTGTTCCGGAGTGAAAATGAGAGGATGGGATGAGTTGGAATAACTCTTCGGAGCATTCTATCCCAAAGTATGGTTGTATAATGGTAGTTCGTTTGACGTACGTGATTATTTATTGAGAGGTATTGTTGCAGACGAGCTGGGCGAGGCGTGGGCGCGCGGCGTGGCGGCGCGCGGCGGGCGCGTGGTGCGCGTCACCTACCCGCGCACCGCCAACAACGACAAGGAGCTGACTGTCGTGCGCGGCGAGTACCTGGAGGTAAGCACACAAACACACACACACACACACACACACCCGCGCACCGCCAACAACGACAAGGAGCTGACTGTCGTGCGCGGCGAGTACCTGGAGGTAAGCACACGCACACACACACACACACACACACCCGCGCACCGCCAACAACGACAAGGAGCTGACTGTCGTGCGCGGCGAGTACCTGGAGGTAAGCACACAAACACACACACACACGCACATAGACACACACACCCGCGCACCGCCAACAACGACAAGGAGCTGACTGTCGTGCGCGGCGAGTACCTGGAGGTAAGCACACAAACACACACACACACACACACCAACAAACACACACAGACACACCACACGCACATAGCCCCCAAAAGGAAAAAAGTGCTCTAATAACTCCGGCTTTGTTCAGTGAGCAGCATACTCGCCTCTATTGGAGAATCTGTGTACGCTTCAGCCATTATTCATAATTCCAGCATGCGATTCCTAACATTCAACAGTGTTCCTAATCAAACGTCTGTCGTATCCGGCAGGTGCTGGACGACTCCCGCAAGTGGTGGAAGGCGCGCAACCGGCGCGGGGTGACGGCGCACGTGCCGCACACCATCGTGGCGCCCGCCTTCTCGCCGCCCGCCAGCCCGCACCTCTACCCCAACCCCATCTACACGCACTACCAGGTAACTGCCCCCCACAATGATACTAGATTAATTCATCCTTATCATCTTGATAAACATATGTGAAATCATGCATCTGGAGTATAGCCCTGTATAGCTGTGAGACGTGGACAATGACACTGAGATAGAGAATATTCTGTATGGAGATTGCGTGCCGCGGATGTTACATGCCATCCGTTGTTAACTGGAGGAACTGGTGCTTGCATATTGTAGCTATGTGGAGATAGTTGTAGCGAACTGGGGATAGGTTTCGCTACATGTCGCTACAGATATACTACAACTCAACCCTGAAAATAAGCAAGATTTAATACGATACCTAACGTGTAATGTTTGTCCTGTGCAGGAAGGAGGCGGGCGCGGGTCCGGCGGCAGCAGCCCGACGGGCGCGCCGGGTAGGGCCGGGGGCGGGGGCGGGGGCGGGGGCGGGGGCGCGGGGGGCGGGGGCGCGGGGCCCGGGGGCGCCGACTGGGTGCGCCGCGAGCGCCTCGGCAAGAAGGGCGAGTTCCGATACTTCTAGCCGCCGCCGGCGCACCGACGCAAAACGCAAACGCACACTCACATCAGAGTTTCGTTCAGTTATTAGACGAGATCGGGTCCGGCGTTTTGGTACCAGTGTTTATCGACAAAAACTGAATAATTCGACGCTCACACAGATGGTTGATCGTTTGGAAAATGTCGTCAATGTAGTGGTTAAATTTGAAGTGTGTGTCGAATTTAAGTTTTCGGTAGATACTGAACAACCCTGACGTTACACAACACCTGGTCTCTATAAAAGGGCTGCTATAAATTCCGCCAAAGATCCACTTATAAACCCAAATAAGAGTAGGAGTTTTCTAACAAATCGAAAAACTCGCATTTTATACCAGCTCCAACAGAAAATTTTATTCTCAATCCATTATTAAGAATTCTAATAGCAGCCCTAAAGATATTTCTAATATTCTACCGCCTACTATCAATGAAATAACTTGTCATTTACAGTGCGCGGCATATTAAACCGTACCTGAAATTGCTCAATATGATTTCAAATTGTCGTCGATAAAATATAAAAGTTTTGGATCACATTTCGCATTCTGACGCGTTTACTCTGTATATTGAGGTTTAAAACGCTAAAATCTTTCCAATTCCAAGATTTGCTCTTCAAAGATCTCATTTGATAGTAGTTTGTAGAATGTCCCCGAGCCCAGCTCAGTAACGCCCTCTACCAAAGTGCTTTCCGCGCGCTTCACATTAGCTCGGCTACGTCGTTTAGTCATAATTTATGTACACTGTATTGTAAGTAGATATTTATTGCGAGTTTACAGTGTAGGTCTCGCGTTTTGCACACACGCGGCATGTCAGATCTTTCACGATCCTCTATTCGGTCTCCAACTAGCTTATCTTCACAGAATTTACCACTGAAAGCAACGTGTGCATGATAGAAATCATGATGATTATGGGAACCAGTATCAACATGTATACATATTTGTTTTTAGTAATTACTGGGCACTACTGCGTAACGTCTTCAACAGAAAGACTAAGTATCTTTCTTTCCTGACTTGAGAATTTCCCCAATCCCCATCTTTACGAGTGTCCACATATTCAAATTACTTTTTATGCAAAGATAGCCCTGATAATTTCAAACTCCACCAATAAAAATGAGTCAAATAGATGAAACCGTATTGTCCGGAGACTGTCGCCCCCGTGTGTGCGTGCGTTCGGTGCGCGTGAGTGGCGGCGCGAGGCGCGAGGCGCTGTGTGCTTGTGTCTGTCGCTAACGCTGTGTGTCGCTGTCGCTCAACTGTCAACAGGCTACATAATAATAACACTTCAGGTCATACGTAAGCACAGTAGTGTGTAGTGAACAAGTTATTATCTTGTAATACGACTTCTAACAGAGGCTGAGGCTTTAGCAAACCAGCAGGTCGCTTCTAGTGTCCTCTCACAAGTCAGGCACGATGTTGCCACAAGAAGTAAATAAGATGACAAAGGTAGTATTTACCTCTCATTGATAACTGTAGACACAAAGTAAATAATATCTATTAAAAATTAAACTCTTTACTAAAAGAGATTTAATGTGTAAAAGAAATTGAAATAGCTTAAAATAAACATAACATTTATCTTATTGGAAATATAATAAAAGTCTCTAGTCAAAACTTTGTTGGTCAAAATTATTATGTAGCCTCTTGTTTGATACAAATAAATATTCAAAATAAAAATAATATAATATAATTCTGTAATATTTTATGTGTTATTTATGAATAAATGTACCAACGTAATCGTTGGTGTATAATCCGCGTTCAAGGCTGATTTAATGTAAAAGCAGTTAAATGATCCATCCATTATAAACGGCAAGCAATAAATGTTATTATTATTAACAAGCTAGCTGGAACAAAGTATTCTTATATTGTTTTATTATAAAGAGTCTATTGTTAGTTCGAACTTGACGCATGAGATGAGTCAGATATTTAATGAGAGAATGATATCAATAATGTAGATGAATGAGTTGATTCAGAAAAATGAGTTATAACTAATATATAATAATGTATCGGAGTGGGTGACTTGCGGCGTTCGATTTCTGTTTTTAAGAACTTTGCATGGCTTTAGACACTCTCTTAAAAGTATTCCGCAAACTGGCGAGTATTATTATTACTCATTTGCTTGCTTTCAGTTTTTAACAAATTACAATAGTCAAAATTACATTATCAAATACAATGGAGCCTACTCCATTCCAATTTATATAACATTAGTAAGCAAACTTTAGCAACAAAGAGTTACGCAAGGGACTATTTTAGCTCCAATTTATTAAGCCCGCGCCGCAGCGCGCCCACTCGCAAACAAACTAGATAATGCTCCGTTTTTGTATTTAAGTACATTTTTATACATTAAATTTTTTATCAAATCAAAATTTTATTTATTCTTACCCTACCTCAACTCACCTAGTTTAGACTACATATAAATACGACAAAACATAGAAGACTAAACAAAATCAAAGAATATACGTGTAATAGGTATCCAAAATAATATGGCAGAGACAGATTGACTTGTTTATAGAATCGTGTTGTGTTCTTGTGTGCAGCTTTGCTTTTCATCGTTGTGTATTTGTTTTGTGTGAGTTTACATGTGTGTGTGTAATGTAAAACCGTTTTGGGTAAGTGTTGTTCAGATGTACTTTGTATTTTGGGTGTTGGCGTCTGTCGTTATTAACTAAGTAGATTACCGAATCAAATTTTGCCTAAGAAAAATAAACTAAAATGAATGCAAATATTTCGCTAATCTACAGTAATTGACTGATCGACGTCGATTGCACTGAGCAAATGCCAATACTTCAATGCATTATCGTCGAATTTCCTTAATGACCTGTCCTTGATCCTGATAATAACTTTATCACAGTTAAGGTGTGTAGGTACATTTACAACGACACGTCTACACTAATTATCTAATCGCTTTTATCCGGCAATAATGTGGATAAGATTATTTGTTAAAAACCCTCATTACATTTATTTTGGAACCTATTGGAATTCTATGGCATTTCGTAAGAAGCATCATGAACCATTAAGAACCAATCTAGAGCCACACAATTGATTATTGTACCTACTTTTGTTACAAATTTGAGTGAATAAATGAATATGAAAGTACGTAATCTATAACATAACAATTTAAACAACTTAGACGACGATGCCAGTAAAGATTACGACTTAGACACTCGAGTGAGTCTTCCACTGTCTCAAAGGCCGGTAATGATTGTAACTCCCTTGGAGTACAATGATGATGAACCGATATGATCACACCATCAATTGAACTTCAAGTCCGTTTAACACCACTGTTTTAAAAAGTCTCTTTATAACACATTAACTTAATAAATGACTGGATATATTGATTTACAATACAGTGCCATAAATACATCTGGCCTGTACTATTGACACGAGTGAACTATAATAATTTCGAACTGACCTGATAATCTTCATCCTCTTCAGAAAATATCTTGATGGTAAGCGAGAAAAGCCTCCAGGTCATTGGGAGAAGTGTTATCCTTAGTTTCATATGTAAAATGAGGGTAGTAAGCAGGTTTGGTGTCTGCAGAGAAGCCGCCGATGGCGCCCCCGCCGCCCCCGCCGCCGCCGCCGCCGCCGCCGCCCCCCGCGCCCGTCGTGGTGCCCGTAGCGCCGGTTAAGACTGACACCATGAAATGTAAGTGCACGTTCAATGTCACACACACCCTCAAAATAAGACATGTTTATCTACGGCAAACATATTGTCGTTAGCCTATAGGAGTCCAATGCCGGATTATGGGTAAAGCCTCCATAATAAGTACCTATGTTTGCCCGATGTGGCAAACAACTGTGGCCTATATGCGAGGCCTATATCCAGCAGTAGACTGCCAACAGGCTGTAGATAATGACGACAATATTTGATGAAAAGGCGCTTAAAAGATAGATAGGTATAGATAGATATTTATTATACAACATCACATACATTGCTCCGATTCCAAAGTAAGTAGCGTAAACAAGCACTTGTGTTATGGATATCAGAACAACGAAGGTACCACAAATATATAGGTACTTAAATACAAATATAAACACCCAGACACAGAATGTTTGTCCCGGGTGGGGATCGAACCCACGACCCACCAGGTCGAACCCCTGTCTTGGTTTAAAAGGCAGGACTTACTACCAATTGAGCTACCGAGCCAGTCAAAAGATAAAAAGAAAGAAAAAAATTATCAACAAATCAATGTCGTTTCCTCATAGCCACAAAATCCACAAAGAGCACGAGCAGCGAACTGCACGAGGAGCTGAAGGCCATCCTGCCCGCCATCCAGCAGCGGAAGCTGCTCGACTTCAAGAAGACGCCGGACATCTTCATCGACCAGGTACTGATTAGGCTTTCAATAGATAACCAAGTATCGAGCAAGAATGTAGATGCAATTTCAAGTATACTTGACACAATCCAGACATACCGCGGTAGAATAGAAGAATCGGGGGGGTTCTACGAAATTCGCTGAAACAAACAACCCAAAATATGCAATCTTTTAGTGGATGTAAGAGATCGAATCATCATCTTTTCGCTCTAAGGGGGTGCGCAGCAGACGAGACAGACTTTTTGTGCGATAGTGTCTGCGTCTGAGACATTTTAAAAGAGCATCTAGGTCCCTACAGAACTGCCGACAGAATGATCGAAATTATTAAATACATTTGTCATTCTAAATTCGGAAATCACACGTACAAATTAGATCTGACGTTAACGTGTAGGTAATGTAAACCCAGACGACAATACCAAAGGAGTTTACCTGTATCTCTCCAGAAATCCAACCCGGACGAGGTGGCGAGCTGGCTGGAGGCGAAGGGCTTCTCGGAGACGGCGCGCAAGCAGCTGCGCGTGCCGGGGCACCAGCTGTTCGCGCTGTCGCGGGCGCAGCTCGAGCGCGCGCTGGGCGCCGACGAGGGCAAGCGGCTCTACTCGCAGGTGCTGGTGCAGCGGAACGTGTCCGGGGTGAGTGCCCGCGCCCTCCGCGCGCCCCTCGCGCCCCGCGCGCCTCTGCCAGCGACACACGGTGAGACACGCGCCACGCGCCGCGACACAGGCCGCCACACGCCGCGACACACGCCGCGCCACATGCCGACACACGCCGCGCCACAGCCCAACACATTCGTTCGTTCAATTTATTCATTTAATACATCAAACTAATACGTTCATTTTATTCGTTTACTTCAACATTTATTCATTTCTTTCGATCATTTCATTTGTTACATAAAACCTAAATTAAACTAATATGTACAAATATTAAAAATCTTCTAAAACGGGACCCTATGGTAGTGACCCCAGTCATTTCATTCGTTCATTTATAACATCAACCTAATTCGTTCATTTCATCCGGTCATTTCATTCCTTGGAAACCAAACAAAGAAAACAAACTGTACTTACAGTTTCCGAACAGTTCTCTTATAACGACAAGTCACATGACGCTAACCCAGAGCATTTAACGTTCCAGTACAAGACTACATCAGCCTCGGAGCTGCAGAGCATCCTGCGCAAGGTGCGCGAGAAGGTGGAGGTGTCCTGAGGCCTGGGCCCGAGCAGCGCGACGGCGACGACGCGTCCTTCTGCTGACCTCACTGCGCTACGAGGCCCCAGTGACATGAACATTTACGCAACATAATATTAAGCATTAAATGCGACGATTGTTAAGTTGAGACTTATACAATTTAAAACCAAAGGATTAAGTAGGAGTTTACGAAAGCCTACACTCTGACCGAAGTATAACCCACCCTGATGACCTTTCACCACCTGCCAAGTGGGAAAAAATTTATCTGTCCCCTTTTAATGGGACGGTCGCCATCCCATACAACTCGTCCTAATGCTGACGCCATGAGTTACGAGGCCCTCAGTGATTGAAACATTTACTATTAAGCATTAAATGCGACGTTTGTTAAGTGAAGACTTATACAATTTAAAACTAACGGATATTTTAGTTCATTTACGAAGTGTGTATGTTCGCCAAACTGAAAGACAAAGTTTAAGATACTGAATTTATCTTAGGCTTTGTTTATAAATATTTACAATTAGCAATCCTATTTTTACACACATAGGTCTGCAAATCTCATGATCAGTGATTCAATTAAGCATTTTCTTAGATTTTTGGATTTACCGTCAACTGCATATTAGGTAGGTATGCCTGTCCTACATAGATATAAGTGTAGCTTACTACCACTTACCAAATTTGCTTGGAGAGTTTTAATAACACTTCACACTTTACTTTTCAACAGAAACATAAAAATGTATAATTAATAAAGTTCCTGTCACTCTTGATCTAATATGTATATGTCACCGGAAAATAGCAAAAATCGTAAGTTCCTAGGTAGTTGATTAACTTTCGGAACATAACATACGATTCTTGCTATTTTCCGGTGACATATACCTACAACTAACGCAAAAACAAAAAATGTACCCATTAATAATTTTTAATTTATCAACTTATTATTTAAGTATTGTAATAAAAAGAAAAAGTCGACCTACAAAGCCAGTTTAATATAGGGGCAGCGCAGACGACAGACTATCCGCGTCGCACTTTTTTGCAATTATATGCAGTAACGCACATGACGAGCAAAAATCTGTCGCGGATATTTCACAGACTCAACGCACACGACGCACATATTTGATCATTCTGTCGACAGACCTAGACGCTCTTTTTAAATGTCTCAGACGCAGACTCTATCGCATAAAAAGTGTGCAGTCTGCGCTGCACCATACCTAATGTTATTTAATGTTAAACGAAGACGTGTAGTTGAGTAAGTTATTATAGCAATACGTTTATACAGCGTTGTCAAATATTATTGGATAAATAAATTATTTTATACGTTGAATTGAATTTTATTTCTTTAAACACCTATTATACATATTATATAGGTATTCGTATGGGTACCTATAGTAGACGGGACGCAGGAGTGCCTACTGCTGTAACTGCTGAGAGAGGAAAACAAAAGAGAGTATTCATACAAATTTTATTTCAAAAACTATTTAAAACAATAATATTTATAACAACAATAACATATTTCTACGAATGAGTAGAAAAATAAAGCTGCAACATTTTATATCTCATTTTTTTTTAAATCCATGTAAAATTGTAACAGTATACCTAATACATATTATTATTTAATATACATATATAGACACCAGGACACTATTATCACGTACAAAAATGGTTGAATCGACGAATTAAAAAGAGGAAATAAGTTTGACTATATTTCTTATGCGTAGAACTTTCATATTAAATTTTCTTTCGTTGCCTTTCTTAAAAGTAAATATGTAGCACCAACATAATTAGTAGACATCAGACGCTTTAGAACAAGGGTGGAAAAAACATTTTTTTAGAAGAACTCAATCGGTTTCTTGAAAAAATTACACAGTGTTCTGTGTTCTGATTTCAAAGTAAATTTGTATAAAATGTAGATAGGTATAAACTTTAATTTTGCGTTATTTATTAGGTATATGAGCATAGAAGATTTGGCAAGATCTGAACGTAGTGTGTGTAATAAATATGATAAAACTTTGTACGGGCATGTCGTCCAGCTAATTATATTAATTATGGCACGCTAGGTGGAGCTTATAATTAGGTGTCTCGATCACAAGCGACTTGACGGGTTCAATATAATATTCAAAATATTTTAGTAGGTATATCAAGTACATAGTGAATCTTACTCAAATTTTATATACTTTTTTGGATACAAAAATAATTTTAGGATTACTTTAATTGATGATTATCCCAGAATCGTTAGGCATTATGTCATAAGTGTGAACTCTATCTCAGCTTCATTAATTGATTGTTTCAGATGCAATGTGTCATGGGCATAATTTTACCAATACCTAAAGTTAAAATATTTCTTTTCATATATAAATGTCAAATCGCTTGAATGTAACAGATATACCTAATCACTAACCTAGAAACGAAACTAAAATAGCCGTATAGCTATACCATTTTGTAAAGAAACCTCTTAGAACAAGTCAAATATTGTTATGAAGATCTAGTATTATATACGTTAGTTAACATATTATGGATGGATTTTGACATATTATACCAAATCAATATAATTATTAAAATTTGTACCCACTCTAACTAGGTAAATAATTAGTTTGTATAAATAATTTCGTAATTTCCAACATCACAAAAATACGAATACTTTTGTACAATATAATAACAAAGGTACTATTATCTACTCGTTGAAAAATTACATAGTTTACGTACCTACATAATGTTTATAATCATTTATTGTGATCATATCTTAATCGAAGATTCCAGTCTAAGAATTCTAAAATTATCATTATTTATACTTTTTACAGATACTAGTCTACTACGCACCTGTCGCATGCAATATACATACTTACAACTACCGATTTATAAGATAACATGGAAATTATCACACAGTCACTCGTCCCGCGACGACTTCACGCACTCACTACATAGTACATACATCTGGAAATTACTTATTCGATATGACAATTTGTCGATCTAATAACCACATCGACAAACCAGCTGGTTCTCACAATCGAAAACAATCTTTCGATGTTCGGCTCGCGTGTTTTCGTACCGTGAATCCCTCCCGTGTTCGATCATTCGAACTAAATTCATGAGGGTTTACGTTGACGGATCGGCAAGAGATTGTTATTTGAATTTTATGGCACAACACCCACGCGATCCGTCCATCGAACGATCGTATTTTTGTTCGTTCGATTGTCCTAGTACAGGGGCTTTTCGATATGTCAATAATGACAGGTTTTTGGGAGATTGGCCCTAGAAACTAGGGAGTAAACTAAATCATTCCAGATTATATCGAATGTTGACATATAAAATTTATGGTAGGTACATACCGTGTGTAATTTTATCATCATTGATCATTTAAGGAGCCTAACGTTAATAGCATAAGCATAAAATAGGTAGTTTAATTCCCCTGTGTTCCCCAAATAAACAAATACAGATTAAAAATGAGTAATAATGATAAAAACACACAAACATTACGATACATCCTTGGCGTAATCTCCCTCAGACATTCAAATATCAACCTAACACGACACAATATCAAAATGAGCGGTTCGTACTAACTCTAACAGAATATCATAGCGAGGTGATTGGGCCCCGTCGGCAGCTGAGCCGTGCTCATAGAGACAGCTATTCTGTTCTTTCGAAAATTTAATTACGTTTGTCCTCCTAAGAAACATTTGGACAATAGGAATTAAATTACTCATAATTTTACTTTTACATCTTGTTTTCATGCAATCCGATTTTCTAATCCAACGTAATCTGAACTTACACTTTTATTGACAAGTAACACTTTGATACCCATATACTTAAAGTTCCAAAAGAACAGAAAATAGCACAACCGTTGGCCCTACGGGTTTAGACCACTTATACTACCAAGATTAACGACACAGGTCAACCACGAGACTAAAATACGACACTATCTGTCCTCCAGCGCACTCAACGTCTTTGCGAACACATCCACTTGGCGTAGCACTTCAATTTTGTTCTGTCAAGACTGCGTCCCGAATATTTGGTACATCATCCAACGAAATATTAACCAAAACTCCGCCTCTGTACTTAAACTGCCTGCTAGAACTGCCTCTTAGTTTGTTTGAACGGGCCGTTTTCCGCAACTCGACGTCTAAACGCCTATTTTGCGTGAGGATCGTCTTCTTCTTCATGCAATAACTGTCCGAATGGCGGAGTTCTAGCGACAGAAAGTTTAATAGGGAACTGCCATCGACACTAAAAGAAGGAGACGTCAGACCTTTATCCAAATAATTAATTGCCGTACTCACAAACATTACTATGAGATGAGCGGACGCACAGGTATCCAAAAAACCTATTCATAGACAACACTTGAATGCCGGTTGCCATTGTAAATGCCTTACTCTGCTTAGTGTAGTTAGTTTTTTTGTTTCATAAGAAAGTTTTCAGGATGACCTTACTCCACCTGATGAAAAGCCGTCGTAAGGTCCAAAATTACGTCGACAGGCATAATAGAACAAACCCATTGCTCCATTTTCATAGATAAGTATTGTTTGTGATACGGGTGTTAAATTTCTTATCCAAATTTGGCGGTCTTCATTCAACGAAGTTAAACAACAATTCCGTCAGACCGAAGCCTTCCTTCCTTCAGCGGTGAATGGTTCAGCTACAGCATCGCTCCACCTGGCGGCAGCGTGCGTGGCTACTGCTGCCGGGAGGCGATTCGCGCAGCAATGGCGGCCGTCAGCGCCGAGCCCTTGCCGCTGCCGTCTTCAGCCTCCAGCAGGGAGAACTGGAAAAACATGAGATGTGCTATAATCAAGGCATAGCGGATCCTCGCTTGACTTGAGCCGCCCGTCCGGGGAAGAACCTCCACCCTATAGAAGACCACCGGGTCGTGTTTCTGCCGGTGAGTAGGGTTTCCCGAGCTCACGAGCTAAGTTTGGGCCAGCAACCACAACTAACTCCACGTCGCTATATAGAATATGCAACATTCCATTCCACCAGCTAACAACAGATGGCGATGTAAAATCCTCGGCCATACAAAATGAAATCGCACAATACAATTTCTATGCGCATACGAAGTTTTTATCACGACTCGCTATATATACGAAAAACCAAGATGGTCCATCGGACCGCGCTCCCCGAGCACGATCACCTAGCTCGGCGGAAGTACTTCCACTTTTCGTAGGGACAAGGCTGTTCCTACACTACTATAAAAAAATGCGTTTGAGCAGTAAAGAAAGTAAGGGGTGTACTCACGGGGTGCTGCGGCGCCAGCAGCGGAATGTACTTGTGCATGAGGCGGCTGATGCGCGGGTGCCGCTTGTACACCGAGCCGTCCACCGCCACCGCCACGTACGGCCGGTCCATGCGCTTGAGCAGCGTCGCGATACCTGACACACAACACGCATGTACAACTCTGCTTATACATCATCATCATTATACATCATCAGCCCATTGCAGGCCACTTTCGGCAAAGATCTGGAGGCTTTATCCGTAATCGCCACGCTGGGCAGGCGGGTTGACGATAGCAGGGTGTAGGTCCCCACTCCTTTACATCCCAAAGTCTTTTCAATCAATCAACCAATGAGCCCATTTGTACAATGCTGAACGTAGGCCTCCCCCAGAGATCGCCAATCTGCTTCCACTTTCGACCAGCCATGTTTCTCAAGTCATCGTCCCACCGTGTTGGAGGGCATCCTACACTTCGTTTTCCAAAACAAGGTGTCCATTCCAACACCCTCCTACTCTATCGTCCATCGCAGAATCTGGAGATGACTCCAGGTGCTGCCAGGTCATGAGACCTGCCCGTCCAAATCAATGTGCAAGCTCGGCACGCAATGTCAGGACGACAGATTCTATCAACCGAAGAAACTCTACGCATTTCGTGCTCGATCGTCCGTTGTGCAATCAGAAACTTGAGGATCAGCCCTAAGGTAGTCTTTTGACGTTATTGACAGACTTCAAAAGAAAGGGAGGAGAATCTCAATTCGACTATTCTTTTTGTTGTATGTTTGTTGCTAAAAAATGTACAATACTAACAAAGTTACTTAAAAAACTGTAATACTAACAGACGGAGACGAGCTGCGCGGCGCGGTTGGAGATGACGCGCGCCACGAACTGCGCCACCAGCGCGTCCGACGCGCTCACGGGCGTCCCGCACGCGCCCTCCAGGATCTCCTTGGTCTGCTCCCACGAGCCCACCATGCTCTCTCTGGAAAAGGACAACATCGGTCATCATCAACATCATCACATATCATCAACCTATCGCAGTTCACTGCTGGACATGGGCCTCTACAGTTGTTCGCCAATTTGGTGAAACATCTGGAGGATTTAAACAACCACCGCGCTGGGAAAGTGGGGGGCGAACGCAAGGTGTAGCTTCTCGCTGCGGTGACGCTACTGCCCGTCATCAGACTGGTGTTACAGTTAGCTTGGTAAAAAACGGTCTCCAATTCGCGACGGGCCGCCAAAGCTCAGTATAATAAAATACATTTTTTTTTTTTTTTTTTTTTTTATAGTGGCTCGACATAATGGCTTCCCTACGCCTGATGGAAAGCGAAAGAGAAGCCCAAGTCGCTGTGACAACGGGCAAGTAACTGGTCAGTTACTTGTCAGTTGCCACCGCCATGCCGGCCCAACCCTAACCCCCCACGAGCTCCGGAAACCCTACTCACCGGCAGAAACACGACCCAGAGGTCATTTGACTGCGGTATTCTATAGGGTGGAGGTCCTTCCCCGGACGGGCGGCTCAACTCGAGCGAAGATTCGCTATGCCCTACCTCTCTACCTCTCTACATTAGGGCGGGATGTGACTTATTGACTGGCTGACTGGCTCAATTGGTCAATTGGTCAAAATAAACCTCTGCCTTCTGAACCAAGGGTCGTGGGAACGATCCCCACACAGTATAAATATTTGTGTGCATGAGCATGTATTGGTGAGTGTTTACTATGTATAATTATGTATTTATTTATAAAAGAAGTATCTGAGTAAGTTTATCAGTTACACATAGTACAAGGCTTAGGCTTAGTTTGGGGCTAGATGGCGCTGTGTGGCGTGTCCTGGGGCACGTGCAGCGCGGCACTCACTGCTCGATGCAGCTGAGGTCGGCGGTGGCCAGCGAGGCGGGCGCGGGCGCGGCCGGGAACAGCCCGTCGCGCGCCAGGTACGACAGCGCTATCCGCAGCACGTCGCCCAGGTACTTGCCGCCGATGTACTTCTCGAACCTGCAATACAATGTTGTACTTATGTATGTATACTATCCTCTCCCGAACAACAGCGTTGTCATTCGCATACCATTCGATAGTGGCGCACACCGAGAGGTTTACTTCCTCGTTCCTGCCCCGTGCCATTAAGTCACGGAATGCCCTTCCAGCTCATGTGTTTCCTTCTTTTTATAATCCTGGGTCATTTAGGCGGGCTTGGTGGGTATCAACCGTTAGTGCATAGTACAATATTCATCAGCGTATCGCAGTCCATTGCTGTACATATACCTCTCCAGCTGTTCGCCACTTCGTGAAAACATCTGGAGAATACCCATAATCGATACGCTGGGCAGGCAGATTGATGATCGCAGGGCATAGCTCCGGTGATGCTGCTGCCAGTCATCGGCCAGTGATAAATATATTTTTTTTATATAAGAAGAGCTTTCAGGATGACCTCACTATTTAATTACGTCTTTAATCCTGATGGCTATACCGCCACGTAGATTGCCAGCGCCTCGTTTATTATTCGGCAAAATTCACCACTGGCAGGTGAGGGTGGTTTGGAGCGAAAAGATGAAAGGTCGCTCTCGTACATCCCATGGCATCAACATGGTATGTCTTAGACTATATTAACATATTTCCTGTCCACCGATCAGAAGCAATTTTAATTGATATGTATCAAATGTTATACACAGGACAAGAAACATATATAGGCTTTGGATGCGGTGTTCAATAGAAGTACTCACGTGAAGGAGTTGACGAGCAGCGAGCACGCGTCCACCTCTCTGTCGATCTCGGTGCGGATGAAGTCCAGGCAGCCGTTGTCGCCGAACGCGCCCCACTCGATGTCCACGCACACGTCGTGCACGCGCTCGTGCGCCGCCTCCCAGTGCTGCACGCGCGACGCGCGCTCCATGTAGCAGCCGTTGGAGCCCGTGCCCAGGATCATGGCGATCTGCGGCGACAGACACAGAGGTTACTGGGGCTCCATGTAGCAGCCGTTGGAGCCCGTGCCCAGGATCATGGCGATCTGCAGCGATCAGGGACAGCGGTCACTAGTTTGTTAGCAAAACTGAACAAAAGCTTGAAAGTCAATTGGAGCCCGTGCCCTGGGTCATGGGAGTCTGGAAGTCCAAGACAGGTCGTAGGTAGCCGCCGCACTCGCAGCTACTCGTGCCTAGGTCTGGTCGTACTGACCCCGACGGCGGGGTCTGCGCGTGCGCCGGCCACCAGCGTGCCCGTGGTGTCGTTGAGCAGCCGCCGCACTCGCAGCTACTCGTGCCTAGGTCTGGTCGTACTGACCCCGACGGCGGGGTCTGCGCGTGCGCCGGCCACCAGCGTGCCCGTGGTGTCGTTGAGCAGCCGCCGCACTCGCAGCTACTCGTGCCTAGGTCTGGTCGTACTGACCCCGACGGCGGGGTCTGCGCGTGCGCCGGCCACCAGCGTGCCCGTGGTGTCGTTGAGCAGCCGCCGCACTCGCAGCTACTCGTGCCTAGGTCTGGTCGTACTGACCCCGACGGCGGGGTCTGCGCGTGCGCCGGCCACCAGCGTGCCCGTGGTGTCGTTGAGCAGCCGCCGCACTCGCAGCTACTCGTGCCTAGGTCTGGTCGTACTGACCCCGACGGCGGGGTCTGCGCGTGCGCCGGCCACCAGCGTGCCCGTGGTGTCGTTGAGCAGCCGCCGCACTCGCAGCTACTCGTGCCTAGGTCTGGTCGTACTGACCCCGACGGCGGGGTCTGCGCGTGCGCCGGCCACCAGCGTGCCCGTGGTGTCGTTGAGCAGCCGCCGCACTCGCAGCTACTCGTGCCTAGGTCTGGTCGTACTGACCCCGACGGCGGGGTCTGCGCGTGCGCCGGCCACCAGCGTGCCCGTGGTGTCGTTGAGCAGCCGCCGCACTCGCAGCTACTCGTGCCTAGGTCTGGTCGTACTGACCCCGACGGCGGGGTCTGCGCGTGCGCCGGCCACCAGCGTGCCCGTGGTGTCGTTGAGCAGCCGCCGCACTCGCAGCTACTCGTGCCTAGGTCTGGTCGTACTGACCCCGACGGCGGGGTCTGCGCGTGCGCCGGCCACCAGCGTGCCCGTGGTGTCGTTGAGCAGCCGCCGCACTCGCAGCTACTCGTGCCTAGGTCTGGTCGTACTGACCCCGACGGCGGGGTCTGCGCGTGCGCCGGCCACCAGCGTGCCCGTGGTGTCGTTGAGCAGCCGCCGCACTCGCAGCTACTCGTGCCTAGGTCTGGTCGTACTGACCCCGACGGCGGGGTCTGCGCGTGCGCCGGCCACCAGCGTGCCCGTGGTGTCGTTGAGCAGCACGCGCACGGTGACGTCGAGGCCGCGCGCGCGCAGGCAGCGCTGCAGCAGCGCCGCCACGTCCACGCCCTGCAGCCCGCCGCACTTGAAGCTCTTGGTCCACGTGATCAGCTCGCCCGACAGGATCGAGTGCTGCTTCATCGGGAACGAGAATGTGAACCCTGGAAGCGTTACCGAATATCATTTATTTTCTGTCAACAGATCATCAAGTTTCCACAAGGTCTTTCAATTCAGTCTCCAAAAGATATATGCTTCACTTGAAGTGCCTACATACCCTCACGTTAATTTAATTCTCTTCTTCCTTGAATCAATTAATTTATAGCATAAAATATGAATCAACATTCTGAGTTTTTAGCAACCCAAAGTTACCCAGCCAAATTCTCCAAGTAATCAGTCAATCCTGAAGAAGGGCGTGCCTCATTGCATCCGATCGACGTTAAACACCTCCAAATTTTTACATAACTAAAATGTATTACATTATATCACATAATTATTACCTAGTGAGAGCTCTTCGTTCTCCATCCCCTCCGAGCGAACGAAGTCCAACACGCAGTCTGCTAGGAAGTTGAACAGATCCTCGCCAGGGCCCAGCCGTAGCGCATCACTGAAACAGAAAGAAAGCTTGGTCACTTAATATGAACAAACAAAAATGGTCCAAAGTGGTCGTGAAATATACGGTAATACTCCTGTACCTTTCTTTGTAGAGGTAAATGCATGAGCACCTTCATGCCGCGTCCGGGGGAAGAGGATATGGTGTGTGGCACTTAGGTACTCTTGTCAGAAAGGGAGGGCATTCCCATTAAGCCCCGTCAGTGAGCAGCAACTTGCAGGAACTCGAGTAGCGCCGAAGCATACGGCCGCTTCTCTGCCTGACGTGGCCAGCCGCAGATGACAAGCGGATGGCACGCCTGGTCCGGGGAGGGCAAAAACGAATGTACCTATCTCTCGTTGTGGGACTTACTCCTCCCAGAAAAGAAAGGCATACCCACTAAACCCCCTAGATCCGCCTATGATAGCGCCGAAGTATCCGCATCCCTGCCTGCCGTGGCCAGCCGCAGATACTCCTGCGCCTACTTCAGGCTAGGGCCCGTACTCACTTGATGTGGTACTGCTTGACGTCCTCGCGCACCAGCTGACCGCCGCGCAGCTCCACCAGCAGCACGCGCATGTTGGTGCCGCCCAGGTCCAGCGCCAGGAACAGACCTTCCTCTGGAACAAATACACACACACACATTCTATAGATGTAAGAGATGTAAGGGGAGCGACCTATCATCTTTACGCTCCAAGCGACCCTCACCAGCCCGTGGTGCATTCTGCTGAACAACAAACGAGGCTCTGGCAAGTGACTAAATACCATAGGCCGATGACGGGCAGCAGCGTCACCGGAACGAGGAGCTACACTCGCGATCGTCAATGGAGACGAAACAACTGGAGAGGCCTATGTCCAGCAGTGGATTGCGATAGGACGGTGATGATGGATCTATAGAAGTAATAATGCGCTGTAGAGCTGCCGCATGTGGAGCCGTCCCGACTGGTGACAGGTTAGTTGCCATATTGTAGCCTCATCGGTGCCGCCGGGCGGCTCCGGCACGTAGGTGTTCTCCATCTGCAGGCTGGAGGGCTGCTCGCAGAGACCGCGCTCGCTCCGCTGCCGCTGAACCCAGCCAGTTGCCGTATTGTGGTCTCACCGGTGCCGTCGGGCAGCTCGGGCAGGTAGGTGTTCTCCATCTGCAGGCTGGAGGGCTGCTCGCAGAGGCCGCGCTCGCTACGCTGCCGCCGAACCCAGCTAGTTGCCGTATAGTGGCCTCACCGGTGCCGTCGGGCAGCTCGGGCACGTAGGTGTTCTCCATCTGCAGGCTGGAGGGCTGCTCGCAGAGACCGCGCTCGCTCCGCTGCCGCTGAACCCAGCCAGTTGCCGTATTGTGGTCTCACCGGTGCCGTCGGGCAGCTCGGGCAGGTAGGTGTTCTCCATCTGCAGGCTGGAGGGCTGCTCGCAGAGGCCGCGCTTGCTACGCTGCCGCCGAACCCAGCTAGTTGCCGTATAGTGGCCTCACCGGTGCCGTCGGGCAGCTCGGGCACGTAGGTGTTCTCCATCTGCAGGCTGGAGGGCTGCTCGCAGAGGCCGCGCTCGCTACGCTGCCGCCGAACCCAGCTAGTTGCCGTATAGTAGCCTCACCGGTGCCGTCGGGCAGCTCGGGCACGTAGGTGTTCTCCATCTGCAGGCTGGAGGGCTGCTCGCAGAGGCCGCGCTCGATCTCCCGCTCAAACACCTCGCCCACGCGCCGCAGCGTCGCGCCGCTCAGCACCATGCCCGACAGACGAGACTCGATCTGGAAAAACGTAAGTGACGTCAAGTCCTTGTTACTCTAACTATACACCCTAAGCCAAGAAGTGCTGTGGACCCTGTGGAGGTTGCTACGGTGGCTGCTGCGGCGAATGCTGCTGCCCCTGCATCATTATTTCACTAGCTGCACCAAGATTTGCTAGTGCCGTGCGCTTGGCCGTCGCATGCAAAATGGACTTCCGAAACTACTTTGTTGTTTCAAAGTACAGTGCCGTGTTTTTGGAAAATTATATTATTTCGTTCCATATAGTTTGCGGCTGAAGAGAGATACTCTCTGATACGGGGGTATATCACTGCCAACTCCACACTTTATTTGACATATAAAGGAAGGTTCATGAAGTATTAGACCCTGTTTGTATAACTCCATAATTTTACGAAAGAACCAACCATAGTTTTAACATAAGACAAGGGTATTTTTTACTAAATATATTATTTCGTTCCATATAGTTTGCGGCTGAAGAGAGATACTCTCTGATACGGGGGTATATCTCTGCCAAATCTATACTTCATTTGACATATAAAGGAAGGTTCATTCATGAAGTATTAGACCCTGTTTGTATAGCTCCATAATTTTACGAAAGAACCAACCATAGTTTCAACAAAATACCCTTGTCTTATACAAGGGTATTTTTTAATATAATAATACATTCTTAATTTTCAAGTGGTGGTTGAATTTATTTTGTGTTAGATGTGAGGCTTAGATTTTTTCGGATCTGTTCGGACCTATGAAGGTTTTTCACGGCCTTATTTTCAAATACAATAAACATATAGTATCATAACAAAAGTGCTACGGCTGTTTCCTTTAGGACCTGATCAATGCCATACGTTGTTGTTGTTTGATACCTGCTTATTGTTGTGTATTGTCGAGTTGTGCTGAACAATACTTACAATACATTCTTTCCACTCTTTCAACGCCAAATTTAACATAAAGTGTGAAATCATTATGAATAGGGTATCTATAACCGTTGAATAGGGTATTTATGTTTTGTACAATATACTTTAACATGTACGCGTCAAATCAATCATATAGCTCTCTTTGTCATCTCGATAATCTATTCCGAGCACTTGTCTAGAAGTTATCTAATTTGAATAAAACACTGTAAAGGATATGTCACGCATTACATACATTTTATAGTCCACTTCAATAGAAGCCAGGAGTCGTAGCAAAGCAAACAGTGGGCGGCCGTGACTGACAGTGACGTGTGGTCATGTGTACCTAGTACCTTCCTACGTGAGCGGAATCTTAACTAAACTTAGAACATAATACGTTGTTACGATTAAAGCTTTTTGCAAAAAAAAAGTATAAGTAATGTTTGGTGTGTGGTGGCTCTACTAGTAGTGACCATTCCTACTGAACCAAGGGTTCGATCCCAACCCCAAAAAGATAGATTGCTAAATATTCCTTACTAGCTTTCGCCCGCGGCTTCGCTCGCGCTAAATTCGGGATAAATGCTCCATACAAACTTCCACACCCCATTTTATTATTAGGGAAGTGGGAGGTTAGCAAAGGGGCAAAAAATAGCCTATGTTACTCTCCATCCCTTCAACTATCTCCACTTAAAAAATCACGTCAATTCGTCGCTCCGTTTTGCCGTGAAAGGAAGACAGACACACTTTCCCATTTATAATATTATAGTAAGTATGGATTGTACAAACCATTCAAAGAAGGCATCAGTAGGGGACACCTTCAGGAAGAGACAGTGGCTAGAGATATAGCTAAAAGAGCGTTAAACGATATCATACACTTTGATTTGTTTTGTTGGTTGCCGCAGCGCCTTTTGCCTCTTTCGCTGATCCTATATATTTTTTATAGGATGTCGTGACTACGCCTACTTACATCTAACTATCTTTTTGATAAACGAGCTTAGATTCCGAACACAACACCAGTTGACAGATGCGCTAGCGACAGGCCGGGCCATCGATCACAGTGAGCTGCGCCCGACTCTACGATTGCAATTCCTTACCACCCGTGTGTTGGAACACCTATTTCCTTAATCGAAAAACTTTCTTTTAAAGAAGTACTTTGCTGTTAGGCTTTCATTGGTCGTTCATCAATTTTATTGATTTTTTTTATCATATTTTAATGGATTTCATGTTATTTCGTACTGTAAGCTCCGGTGAATTTTATTAAAGAAAATAAATCGCCTTGAATCGAGGTTTCAAGCCCCGTGAACACCTTGATCTGTACCCAGCGACGTTTAATTTGGTTGCTGGCAAAAGTTAATAAATATCAGGCTACATCCCATACATTGCTCTGATCCCAAAGTAAGTGGCATGAGCACTTGTATTATGGGCTGATAACATAGTAACGTGAGTACCACAAATACTTTTTTCAGTAATTTCTCCTTTCCCAGTGGGCACTTTATTAAGCAAGTCCCTAATTGCTGTCAGATCTAACAAAATAGTGTTCTGTCATAACCCAATTATCCTAATAAGCCTAGGGCCACAGGTTAAAGACGGCCCTGTCTATCTATCTATCTGTCCGCATCTCTGACGGCTCACACGCGGTCGCGGCCTCGTGCGGCGCCGCGTGCGCGCGCGCAGGCCTCAGCGCAAGTTTCCGCGGTGTTTACTATCGCGCGCGTAAACACTGCGATATTCACGGTAACGTTATCTGGCGGCAGAATGTTGAAACTTTTATAGCCACCTAGACTCATTCAAAGGCTTTTCTATGTGTGCCCTATGATGACTGGGGGCGTCACGCAGACCCGGGATAATTTAGAAAGGTTCAGTTGCCCCCACCGGGAATCGGGAATTAATTAATAATAACCCAAGACATGCCACACTGGGTCACACAGCGCCACCTAGCCCCAAACTAAGCCGAAGCTTGTACTATGGGTACTAGACAACTGATAAACTTACTTAGATACATTTTTTTTTTGTAAATAAATACATATTATAGATAGAAAACACCCAGACCAATACAAACAGACATGTTCATGAACACAAATGTTTGTACTGTGCGGGAATCGAACCCACGACCCTTGGCTCAGAGGGCAGAGGTCACTACCAAATGAGCCACCGAGCCTGTCAATAATTAATTAACATAGCTGCATTTTGTTAAGATTTTACTTCATTTCACCGAATTTCGTCCGTAGGTACCTACCTACCTACCTGGAAGAGATTGGCAAAGTGCACAAGACCCTGGCCAGAGATCATGAACTAGTGTATGCACAGATAGATGAAGGTAATCTCTGTTTTTTCGCACTCAGAATCCGATTTTTTTATAGTACGAGCTACTGCAGCATAATGGCTTCCCTACGCCTGATGGAAAACGAAAGAGAAGCCTGAGTCGCTGTGACAACGGGCAAGTAACTGGTCAGTTACCTGTCAGTTGCCACCGCCATGCCGGCCCAACCATAGCCCCCACGAGCTCCGGAAACCCTACACACCAGCTACACACGACCACGAGGTCATTTGACTGCGGTTATTCTATAGAGTGAACTGTGAAGGTCTTTCCCCGGACGGGCAGCTCAATTCGAGCGAAGATTCGCAATGCCCTACTTCTCTTTCCTACTCCATATACCCGTATGCCATTTAGATATCAAAAATGACAGCTATACCTACATATTTATACCAATCGATATACAGTAATTTTCCAAATGGGAATTTTCTATCGTACACAGAATTATACTAAGTCTCAGCTGACAGATAGAGAATCAGCCGAGCGACAGCACTGTTTATTGTATAATATTGTAATCGGCGATGTTATAAAGATTAGAGTGTCACAGGAGGCGAGATATATGCTTCTTCAGCTACTTATCTTTAAAACCCTGAGTAAATTAATAAATTATTGTATGCTTTTGAACAACAAAGTATCTACCTATAAGTTCAAAGAATGGGGGAACCGTCCAGAAGGGTGATGTTTGAGCGTTTTTACATAGGTTGCCTAATTTTACGGTGACAGATATAAGGTAAACAAAAAACATCATAATCATTCCTTTAGTATTGGGTCAGGAAAGTTAGATACCGTTTTGTTTACTAGATCGATCAAGCCCTTACGTAATCGCCTTACGCCTCTTCAAACGACCTTAACAGTCCACTACCATTATCTCTAAACTGCAACTAAGAAGTGACGTCGCGAGCATACCGACGCACGCGCAGGGGTGCGGGTCAGTGTGACACATGGCAGATAAGGGCCCTAGTGGCCGATAGAGATGGGACCCGGCGACCCCCGCCCTGGACAATCCACAGCGTCACTTCATGATCTTCTTTGCCTTACGAATGCAAGGCCTATCATATTTTTGCTCTAAGCCAACCTCACCTGCCCATGGTGCAATAACAAACGAGGCGCCGCGCTGGCAACCGACTGGTGACCGTGTAACCACCATCACAATTAAAGGCATAGCTAAATACCACAGACCGATGACGGGGAGCGCGTCACCGGATGAGAAGCTACGCTCTGCGATCGCCAACCCGCTTGCCCGGCGATTATGGGTATATCCTCCAGATGTTTGCCCTAAGTGGAGAACAAATGGAGAAAGCTATGTCCAGCAGTGGACTGCAATGGGCTGATGATGATGATGATGCCTTACATACTGAGCTTCTAAGGTCGTCATCACTGAACGCATCTGACGTATGCGCTTCATGCACAAGTCAGCGTGACACATGTCAGATAAGCGACTGCACTGTCAGATAAGCAACCGTACGGCTGATAGCGACTGGGTGCACCACGACCCGACCCGACCCCGAGCCACTGCGGCTAGTCACGGAGAATCGTCAGCATCTACGAGCCATTATGATAACAGGACGTGTGGGTTACAACGTGGTTGATCAATTTGTTTGTATTGATAGATAGATAGCAGTATAACTACGTAACTAGTGGGTGACATGTCCGCAAATACGGAGCTAAAACGTGGACACTTACGGTACAGCTAGTCTACAAGTTAAAGGTCGCTCAGCGAGCTACGGAAAGGGCTATGCTCGGCGTCTCTGCGGGATCTGATACGAAATGAGGTGTTCCGGGAGAAAACCAAAGTTACCGACATAGCTCACCGGATTATAGTAAGTTAGTGGCAGTAGGCTGGCCACATCAGCCGCAGAACCGATAACCGCTGGGGTAAACGACTTCTGGAGTGGAGACCGCGTCTCGGCAAACGTAGTGTAGGACGGGCGTCCTAGGCCAGGTGGAGTGGCTATTTGCGCAGGACGATTGGTAAGTAAGGTAAGGCTTAGCTAAATACTACAGACAGATGACGGGCAGCAGCGTCACCGGAGCGAGAAGCTACGCCGTGCGATCGCCAACCCGCCTGCCCAGCGTGGCGATTATGGGTATATCCTCCAAATGTTTGCCCTAAGTGGCGAACAACTGGAGCAGAGGACTAATAACGGCTGATGATGGCCGACTAAAAAAAAAAATTTTTTTTTTTATGATGGCTCAACTCTTACGACGTCCAGGAAACAAAATGGGCCCGTGATTTGCATACACCGCGGCCGGCCTGTAAACGCATACGATGTTGGGATGCAACATGTCCTTTTTAAATGATTAAAACCCCATTAATGGTGTACGTCAGGGCACGCGTTATCGTTACGTAAGGGAGTGGTACGTTCTGGAGCTGGAGCAATTGGGAGCGAACTGAGTGCGCGCGTTAATTGTGAGGAATGGCGCTTTGATTGGCTCCTCAGCCTTTGATTGGCTCGATGGCGACTCAGCCTTCTGATACGGATAAGACGAACACAAATAATATAGGATAATGTTTGTATTAGTGCACAATTTTGTATTGATGGGAAAATAATACCTTTTAACTATCCTCTATCCGAAGGTTATCTGGAAGAGATCGCTTATAGCGATAAGACCGCCTATATTGTACAACAGATGCCTATTTTAACTAAGAATTTGAGTCAGCTGTATGTAGCACTGTAGTTTTTAAGTTTATTCTTACAAACATACAAAAATACGAATCTTACCTTTTTATAATATGAGTACAGGTGTATCTACATTTATTGTACACCCTTTCAGGTAGCACAGTCCATTTTTTTTTGCATCATCATCATCAGCCTATTGCAGTCCACTGCTGGCCATAGGCCTCTCCAGTTGTTAGCTACGCCTTCAAATATGATGGTTATACCGCTACCAGTCGGTTGGTTACCAGCGCCTCGTTTGTTATTCGGCAGGATGCCCCGCGGGCAGGTGAAATTGGCTTGGAGGGAAATGATAATAGGCCGCTCCCTTATTTTCTGTGAATCTTCTTAATTTTTCTCACTTATTAACGACGACGCCGCCCGTAAATAAAATTTTAATTAGTTATTAATTGATACTAATATACCTGTTATCACATCGCTACCTTGCGAACCCAATAAATTTGGTTAATGAAACATAAAAGCGTGTTCCTATTAATTAATCGTCTGTAATTAGTACTACTTAATTTACAACTAATATAATTGATTAAAAATGGCGATTCTATATAAGGTAAGCTTATCAACTTTTCGCTCCAAGCCACCCTCACCTGCCTGTGGTGCATCCTGCCGAATAACAAACGAGACGCTGGCAATCGACTGGTGGGGCGGTATAACCATCACAATTGAAGGCGTGGCTAAACGCCATAGGCTGAAGACGGGCAGCAATGTCAGCGGAGCGAGGAGCTACGCCCTGCAATCGCCAACCCGCCTGCCCAGTGTGGCGATTATGGGTAAAGCCTCCATATATTTTCAAAGTGGTGAACTCCAGCCACTGCAGAGGCCTATGTATAACATTGAACCGAGATAGGCTGATGATGAACAAGATAGGTGACTGATCGGTTACTTGCGCGTTGTCGCAGCGACTTCCATTTCGCTTTCCATCAGGCGTAGGCCTAACGGCATAATTGCCGTGCTACTATAAAAAAAATAGTTCGCGACTTGTAATAAAGTACAAATGAGAAAACACTGACTGAAATGTAATCATCATGAGGTTATCATTATCACCCGCTGCCCTGAACTGAGGAGATCACTTCAGCAATAATACAATTAAACGGAGTGATAAATGTACGAGATTAAAGGTATGTTTACTAGATTACTTGCGGGAATATAATATGTATGTAAGTAGGTATGCAATAATATTTAATTGAAGCATAAAGTACTATACAATTTATCAATTCAATTGAACAAAGCCATGCAAACGACTGCTCTCATGCTCTGTCCTAGCTACTCTTTAGTATGCAAGTACTTGTTGATGACGATAACTGGGGACCCCCTAGTTCTTTAAATATTTAAATATCAGACAACATCACATCTAACATGGCTCCGATCCCAAGTAAGCTTAAGCACTTGTGTTAGGTGTCTCAGAACAACGAAGGTACCATAAATAAATACTTAAATACAAAACACTCAGACATGGAACAAACACAAATGTTCATCACACGAATGTTCGTCCCGCGAGGGAATCGAACCCCCTTGGTTCAGAAAGCAGGGGTCGCTACCAGTTAAGCCGCTGGGCCAGTCAAGTACTCGTTACCCAAAGTTAATGTGATTTTGAGTAGGTAGGTAATAATTATTGCTCATAGATTGTTGATGTTAGCAACCACAAATATGATTCCGAACTCCGTAGTAATACAAACGTAACATAAACAAAAGTGTTTATTTTGACATCATACGATGAATGGTGGATTGGATACTCAAAATACATCATAAGATAGAGTCACTACCAATTGGAATGAAAGGAAGATCAATTGGTATGTAGTATGAACTATGAATCTTAACAGATCGGTTACCGACTCATAGCGACTTGAGTTTCTTATTCGTTTTCCATCAGTATGTCGGCTTAGGGGCAGCGCAGACGACAGATTATCCGTGACGCACTTTTTAGTCTGTGATGCAATTATATGCAGTAACGCACACGACGCGCGAAAATCTGCCGCGGATATTTCACAGACTCAACGCACATCTTCGATCATTCTGTCGGCAGAGCTGTAGGGACTTAGATGCTCTTTTTAAATGTCTCAGACGCAGACTCTATCGCACAAAAAGTCTGTCGTCTGCGCCGCCCCTTATTATAAGGTCGTAGGTACCTACTACTAAAAAAATAACAAATAACTTCGAAAACCAGACAGCGTTGGTTACATCTTCGCTTTTTATCGTCGTCCAAGCCAACAACTGATCCTGTAATCGGTTCAATTTAATACTCTTTCATCATCCTCATATACAGCAGTCGGACGTGCACCGCGGGACCTAGCCCCAAAAGCCCTGGCCCCCCCAAAAGCTTCAACGGCCGGTTGCAAGCTGCCCGCAACCTGCATTAGCCACTTGTACCTATTGTCAAGTAGGTACAATGCATGCATTAAAAGAAATAATTAATAAAAAAAATATTTCTCACTAGCTGACACGACGTACTTAATATCGCCATATTTTTTACTAATTTATTTTTTTGTAATTTTTATATTACACCAACCTTTTATAACAATAACGAATATATGATACCAAGAATCATCCAATTTGGTGCAGTCGTTCGAAAGTTATGGGCGTACATATTTTACGTATTTATATAGATAGATAGACTGGACTTATCAATACGAAACCCGCTTGTGTATTTGTGTTGTGCGAAGCTCTGTTGTGGCGCCGCGTCTAATTCCGTTGACCATCCGCTATTTATACGCTATAGCGATGCTGACGAGAAATCATTTTTAGCTCGGCTACGGAATACGATTAATACATAGACAAAAACAAGAGATTTATTGTCAAAAAGAGATATTAATAAAATTGGGCATTTTAAATTGGTCATATTAAATGCAATTGCGATTACAGTGCAGCGGTGGGTAAAATCGACAAATCCCTGACACTCGTAGTTAAAAGTATCCCGTAAAGAAAATAATTAATAATACCCTGGCCGATATCCAAGGAGTCTACGCACACAGAAGAGTACGCAGGAGATACAGAAGGGAACAACACTCTGTTCGTTCCGTCTATTTCATATAATATTTAAATGAAAACAATGACGTAGACTATACATATGTAAGTTTCATCAACATCATCATCTTCATCAGCCTGCAAACGTTCACAGCTGGACATGGTCTCCCCCATCGACAACTGTCATTTGGGAGGAAATCACCAGGTTGGCAGGCGGGTCGGTCACCGCAGTAGGTTTATTTGTACCCAGGTAATCGCTGCTGCCCATTTCCTGATACTCCCTTAGTCGTGTTCTACGGCACCCACGGGAGATGGGGTGGTCCCATTCTGAATCCGGAAACCACACTAACAATCACAAGGTACCTACCAATATTAGTTTACAAATGAGAAAGATTTATAAAATTTTGGTTTTTTGCGAGTTTTGGAACCTACACCCTAAATCGGCGATTCCATGCCGTGAATGGCTAGATTGATAGGTCTAGATTCTTTTAATACATTTCGCTACAATAATACTATCACGTGACCTGGAAACGATAAAACTGTAATAGACGGAAAAAGGAAGGAAGCAAATGAGTGTTTATGAGCAGACACAAAGGCGTAAGCATCGCGTCTCGTATGGAAACCTAGCAAATAGTCGTCTGGTATGGAAACCCGGCTTGCGCTAATAAAGCGCGGCTAATTGAGCTTTAATTACAGCCCTCGGAACGGCCTCGGCGGCTCTCGGGGCCAGATCACATGATTGATAGTTCCGATGACGCAGTATTAGGTTTTTTTTATAGTAACGCAGCATAGATAGTGCCCTGATGCAAAGGGAAAACAGTTCAACATAGTGGCTTCCCTTCGCTTATAGACTTAGGCTTCCTTTCCAGAGGTTGGAAAGGAAGTCCACGACGAACCATCACGATTGAAGTTGCATCTGAATACCACAGGCCGATGACTGGCAGCAGCGGCATTGGAGCGAGAACTATACCTTGCAATCGCCAACCCGCCTACCCAGCATAGCGTTAATCGCTGGGTAGGCGGGTTGGCGATTGCTGGGTTAAAAGCCAGATTTTTGTTCAAAGTGGCGAATAACTGGAGATGCCTATATCCAGCAGTGGACTTCAATAGGCTGATGATGATGATTTACCGAGAAGTCTACTAAGGGCTATTCACAAATCCGTTCGGAAAGATCTTTCGTAAACGCCTGCAACACCAGGTTATAACACGCGAGTTACCGCCCCTACCCCCCGGCTGCCAATGCAGCACTCACCCCAATTATAGCGAAGGGTGGATCATTTCCAGGGAAGATTCGCTATGCCCTACCTCCTTTAAATGAGGATGTGAACAATGGACTACAATATATCTGATGATGATCATGTAGAGTAGATTATCACTTGATCATATCAAATGCACGTACCTTCTGCGCGCGCGCCGCGTCGTCGATCCTCAGCGGCGGGGGCAGGAACTGTGCGTCCCAGCGCAAGGAGTCGGTGTCCACGCGTGGGGCTGGCGCGTGGCCGTTGAGCCGCACCGCCGGGTCCTTGCTTACTGCTGTAGTCATGCTCACTGACTGGAACAACGAGAGAGGTGATGTCAGATGAGAGATTAATAACAGGTGTTCAAGTCTGATCATCATCATCAGTCTGCGAAGGTCGGCTTAGGCCTCTGGACGCAGGCTTCTCCCAATGACAATTGTGATTTGGGGGAGTTTACTTTAGTCTGGCAGCGGGTCAGTGACCGCGGAAGGTTTTACTTGTACCTAGGTAAACGCTTGCCTGTTCTCGGATATTCCCATAGGGATGACATGAGGTCATATTCTACATCCGGAAACAGACTTATTGTTCCAACCTTCAAAATCAAAAATACCTTTATTCACATAGACTTAAAATAAGCACTTATGAATCTTCAAGTAAAAAATATTGTAAAAATGTAAAAAGTAATGTAAAAATGTGAATAAAAGCAATTTAAAAGAAGCTACCGCCGTGTTCGGAACCTTCATAGTGTTTGTTTATTTTTTTATATCTTCCGTATGAATGACCGTAAACGTTTGACAAACAAAAAAATAAGTTAAATAAGCCACCTTTTTAAAAAATCCTTATCATTTTATGATAATATTTCATATCAAACACCAAAAAAAAGTGAAAAGCTTACTTATCTACGCCTAAACAAGATCACCAAAATTCTTAGAGATTCACAACACCACGTTGTCACAAGCGGCCGACAGTGATTAACGACCGATACGCGCCACTCACTACACCGTCTACTGGCGAGTTTTTTTCGTCAACGCTTATATAAACCTCGCTACGCAGAATAATATATTCTAATATCCGATAAACAAACATCAGCGAAGCCTGATAACCCCGCGCTATCTGCTAGACACGATAACAATTGACCCCGGCGTTAAATTTTCCAAAACAACATTCATTTTTATATCGCAATTAATTAGTGAAAAGTATGCAAGCAATTAACTTTGAAAAAAACAGCTAGGAACAGCGAGGCGTCTTAATTAGGCAATTAATCAATAAGAGATAAAAATGCAATAAATCTGATTCAGGGGTCCGCGGCGGTATCGTGTAAACCTGACAGTGGCCGCAATTTCTTTTAAAATGAGATTCATACCGATTATGTGAATGCCGTAGGAATTTTAAAACGGTTTTAACTATAATATTTTGAGAGACTAATATTTTAAAACTCGTAAGATTACAATTAGCATTAACACTCATTATTGTGCGGTTAAGACGAGCTAAGAATGAAATCAATAAAACATACCTAAAGTTATTATCATTTGCATATCGGACCTTGCCGACGAAGTTTATGATAGAATTTTTATCTCTATAAAGATTTCATTTGTGTAAAATTTCCATCACTGAGGTATATTAATCAATTCCGCTGAAATCATTCCGTTTAAAATTACGAAACACCTAAAAATAATGTACAGGTTTTTTAGGTGTTTCGTAATTTTAAACTAGATTAAGATTAGATTTTAAGCTAGGTACTAGGGAAACTTCAATACATAATCATGTACCCATGTAAAAACGAGTTTCGAATGAGTTATTTCTATTTGAAAATACATATCAGGCAATTACTGCAAGTAACTAGAATAGAATAGAAAGAATCTTTATTCATGTAGGCGTACAAATAAAAATTATTCGGCCACCGAGTTCGGACAGTTACACCATAAAAGAACCTTACCACAGATTAATAAATAAAATAAAAAATAAAATAAATAACCCAAGACATGCCACGCTGGGCCACACAGCGCCACCTAGCCCCAAACTAAGCCGAAGCTTGTATTGTACTATGGGTACTACTAGACAACTGATAAACTTACTTAGATACTTTTTTTTTGTATATAAATACATATACATATTATACATAAATAGTTTGATCTTACCGCCAAATCGCAGGGGTCACTGTCAAATAATGAGTCACAAGGACGGTCAGCAAGCCTATTTTAAAGTTCTATGACAATTAAAAAGAGGTTAAAGCATGCTGATCCGTGTAAAAAGATTTAACGTGGCACTCAGGTTACATAAGAACACTAGCAGGTTATCGGGACAATCACAATTATCGGCAGCGGCTGACCCGCCGCGATCTCTGCCTGCGATAAGATAACAAACACGACTGCAGAGTACAAATTTTAATCATTGTCTTGATTGTAAGCTTCAACATCAGTCAAAGCTACTCTTTAGGGATCCGTACCCAAAGGGTAAAAACGGATCCCTATTTATAAGACTTTGCTGTCCGTCCGTCTGTCTTGTCACCAGGCTGTAACTCAAGAACCGCGATAGCTAGACCGTGGAAACTTTCACACATTATGTATTTTTATTACCGCTATGATAGCAAATGATAAAAACATAATAAAATTTAAGGTTGCTCCCCACCCATACAAAAACCTCATATTTTGCCCGATATTGTACGGAACCCTTTATCCGCAAGTCCGATCCGTACTTGACTTATTTTTCAAACAACTTGATCTCCAAATCAGACCAGGTGGAGCGAAGATTTGCGCAAGTTGGCTGCCAAGTGCTAGATGCGAGAAGCCCAAGACCGAATAAAGTGGCGATCAATTAGAGAGGCCTATGTCCAGCTGTGGACTTCGAAGGGCTGATGATGATGATGACCGCGTCCATTTTTTTTACATTTTTGGGTTCGGTAAAAAAACAACTAGCGAACTACGCAATTATGAAAGTGATGTAAACTAAACGATAATGGTTTTATCTTCGACGTTGCAAAACTTTGTGAAAATTTGCGCAATAGCCAGAAAGGTTGGATGAAAGTATTTATTAGGATTCCAAATTTTGAAAAATTGCTTTTAATGCTATAAAATACATACCCACAAGGTCCCAATACGAATGATTTGTCGGGAAATTTCAGTATTGAGATTAAAAACCGCCCATGTCCACAAACTAAATAAATACACTATAAATAGGTATACCAGTCAGCCAATCAGTGGCTAAGCTTAATAAAGTTAATAAACAAACAATAGCCTATAAAAAGAGTGGTGATTGTGAATCATTCAAAAATCTATCTTTAGATTGCCAGCACCTGAACAATCTTTGAGAATATTATTTATAGTCCGCTAATAAGAAACAAACAGAAAATGGTTTATTGCAAACAATTTGGCTTTAATAGATTCAAGCGATGGATTCCAGTCAGCCTCTGGGCGCGTAGGTATATAAATCCGTAAATAAATCTCTCCTATTTGTCCCTCCCGTGTTTTAATATATGAACTAAATTAATTACAATCGACTTTGATGAATGTTAAGTAGTTCGTTCGTATACCTTAAGTTAAGTAGTTCGTTCGTAGAAGGACATTCCATGACCAAATAGAAAGTGTTTTAAAAAAAGGTAAAATACTAAGTACCCTAAACCGACGCGCATGTATGAAGAGATTGATGAATGTGGACGAAGCAAAAGTTGTGTGCCAGGATCGTAGCAAATGGAAGGACGTGGTCTCTGTCTTCCCCTCTGAGAGAGAGGCGTGACGTTATGTATGTATGTAAGTAGTTCGTATTCGAACACGAGAGGGACCAATGGGAGGGATTTATGGTGCAAAAGTACGCGATCCGTCTAACGAACGATCGTTTCCGATGTTGGTAGAAGGAGCCCTGATGCGGGATCTTATTAGATATCTATGGCTGAAATTTAATTTATTCTTACTCCATAAACATTATATTTTACATGGTTTGATTGAGAGAGAGAAAGAAGATTTTGAGAAGAGATATTTTAATCTTAATTGTTGAGTTTAGTAGGTACATTGCATGCTGAAGTTGTCACAACCGGAAATACATAGGTATAGTAGAGTTCAGATCTGTTGGCTAGTACTTTGTGGTACCTATATCTACAAGAGCTTTTAACTCTTTTAAGCTATTTCACAAGACACGTGTTTTTGTAAAACGGTAACGCTCCCAACTGAACTAATTAATCCATTTATTGATTACTGAATACACTCTGCATTATCTAATCCATATGACATCAAATGTAATCGAAGGACTTGCTTGAGGCATTAAAATTCAGTGATAATAAGTGAAATTCTGTACAGTCACCGCCAGAGATATCTCAAAAATGAGTAATAAAGTATACAAAACAGTTTACATATCATGCTCAATAAAACGTACCTATTTACGATTGTAGAAGCACAAAAAGTCTGGTTCTGACTACAACTATGAAGACCTTCGACATCCCGATAGACACATACAGCTAGAGATATGGTTAATGGGACTATCAGACTCAGAGTCTAGTTGTGCGAGATTTCATGTTCATTTTCTAAATCTCTATATATAATACTAGCTTTCCGCCCGCGACTTCGTCCGCGTAAAGTTTTTTTTTCCAAAATAAAATTGTGCCTATGTTACTCGTGGATAATGTAGCTTTCGAATGGTGAAAGAATTTTTAAAAACGGTCCAGTAGTTTTTGAGCCTATTCATTACAACCAAACAAACAAAGTTTTCCTCTTTATAATATTAGTGTACTTAGACTTGCTTTCCGCCCGCGACTTCGTCCGCGTAAAGTTTTTTTTTCCAAAATAAAATTGTGCCTATGTTACTCGTGGATAATTAGCTTTCGAATGGTGAAAGAATTTTTAAAAACGGTCCAGTAGTTTTTGAGCCTATTCATTACAACCAAACAAACAAAGTTTTCCTCTTTATAATATTAGTGTAGACGAATGAATATATCTATTAAAATCTACGTAACACTAGTGAAAAGGTAGAATTGCCAAACTTTTAAAAAAAATTGAATTTTTCATGGTAGATAGTAGGTACATATTCAGCAATCACGTATCACCGGTCTCTTGGGTCCTACTTGATGCCAAGCAATTCCAATCACTTACAAATGTAGAGTCATTTGACTGAGCACTAAGATAAAAGTAAACAAAACATATTTCAAAAGTATTTTGATGAGAAATTGGAAAACGTGTATTGTCGCTTGTCGTTATGATACAAAGTTGTGCTCACGCACATGACACTATCATAAAACTACTGTAGTCGCGTCGTCGTCCGTATGCGAGTGTACCTCAGCGCAGACATCTTATCGGATCTGCGGTGTATCTGGCACCACCGGTCGATAACGTTATTATTTTGGTGGCGAATTTCCATTTCAATACCAGTTATATCCCGATAATGATTGGGCCAGATACCGTACGTGAGGTTGCTAAGGAATTGTTGTGAGATGGTTTGGCCATCTGTTTTTATGGGCAAAAGGGCAAAGGTCGTGTGATGGTAAGTGATCTTTAAGCACAGGTGCCTTGCCTTTGAGATATTCGATAGCCTTTACTTACTAATTACGAAAACTATCCTTACGGCACCTTTGATTCCTTTGTACAATGACGCAGTTATGTTTATTGGGTAATTTCTACGATAAATTTATTTATTTAATCTTTATTGCACAGTAAAGTAGTGTAAAAAAGGCGGACATAATGCCACATAGGCATTCTCTACCAGTCAACCATTAGGCTAAGCAGAAACTAATTTTAAGGTAGCGTGCGACGAAGTTAATAAATATCAGATTAATACTTAACAAGTATTAACATGTGAATATAATAGTCATGGTGAATTCTCAACTTTATTCATACAATTCTCGAAACTAGAAACTAAATAACTAATTGTTTGGCATCAGTACCTGAATAAATAGTTATAAAATCTAAATAAATAGCTATTTATAGGTATCTAAGAAGGCCAAAATCCAAATCTTACGGAAGAATATTTAAAGGACCGCCAAAACACATGCGAATTAAATGTTCATTTAAAAAATGAGTATGTTTGACGTTCTATTTGGAAGGCCTACGTTCAGCAGTGGGCGATAGGGTCAGTAGGAAATATGTACGTCTAATTTTAGTTATTGGTCCTTTTCAAAAGGTGGAAAGACCTTTGTAGTCACACCCCCCACGGTAAGACAAGTCGGCGCCGGCGCCTCGCACGAACAAGACACATGCATACTAAAAATATTACGCATATTAATACACCACTTGTAAATAACACGCCACAACGCACACTGCTAACAGCAACTCATGTCTATACTCGAACTACACAAGCGAGCACAATTGAATTGTTGTTTCATATACCTAATCACTTTCCCTGGAACATATTGTCCTCATATCCGTCCATTACTGGGCTGAAGTTCTTAATACCCACCCCTAGTCTAGGGGATATAAGGGAGGGACCCATGATCTTTTGGCTCCAAGCCAACCTCACCTGCACGTGGTGCATCCTGCCGGATAACAATCGAGGCGCTGGCAACCGACTGGTGGCGGTATAACCATCACAATTGAAGACCTAGCTAAATACCACAGACCGGTGACGGGGAGCAGCGTCACCGGAGCGAGAAGCTACGCCCTGCGATCGCCAACCCGCCTGCCCAGCGAGGCGATTATGGGTATATCCTCCAGATGTTTGGAGTGGCGAACTATTGGAAAGGCCTATGTCCAGCAGTGGACTGCGATAGGCTGATGATGATGATGACCCCTATTCACCATCATGTGTCTCTAAACTAGACGGATAGATGTTAAAAGTAATAAGAGAAATCATTTATTTGAAAAATGTTGGTCGGTTTGCAATTTCGTATTCATGGAGATATTTATATACTTGCAACGACGCCGGCGTGGCTATGCCCGTTGCATTGCTGAAGTCCATAGGTTACTGTTTAACATCAAGACCGCTGGCTGCCGTCAAAAGCAATAAAAAAGTAGAGTTACGGCCCTTAGAGCGTACTATGCGATGTCAACGAGAGACCGGTTTGTGCGCAGGCGCAGTGACGCCGCGGCGCGCCCACGGCCGCCGCCCGCGCGCGGGGAGCGCGAGCGGCGCCTGCGCAACGAGTGGATTGGATAGGTAACACGCTTTTCCTTTCATTTGGAGTTTCTTTCTACAGAACTATGATAATATTATAGCCCATTATGTTCTCGACAGTTTTAGGAGCTCTGTAGGGAGAGAAAGGAAAAAGTTATAGCCTCAAGGGTCACTGGAGATGAAACCCGAGTCCACTAATACATATGAACCAAAGTCAAAGCAATAACTGCATATAGTGCAGTCAATGAAGCGAAAAATACGGGCTAACCTCCGAATTTTTTTACTGTGATCCGATTTGCATGAAATTTTGGAATTAGGCTCATCTTACCATTAACTTCAAAAGTGAAAATGATTTGAACTCCGCCACCACCATGGGGGTGGTTGCCACCCCTTCTCGGGGGTCAATGGTTGTTTTTTCAAAATAACCTCGGATATCGATTGAAGATCTAATTTTAAACAAAAAAGTTTCTATAAAGTTTCTCGAAAAATCTAATACTTTTCAAGTTACTGGCAATTGAAAATTCGCAAATTATTCACGATTTTCATCAGTTTTTTTCAAATATCTCCAAAAATATACGTTTTATCGAAAATTTTATAAGGAACGAAACTGTAGCAGGTAAAAAAATGAACAATTTGGTTTTTTACAAAGTATTCTAAGTGCAATATTAAGCTAGATATTAAAGATCAAAGCCGTTTTTTATTTTATCTGAAATTTCATCGATGTAGTCAATGCCATCTAGCAGCGAGCAAATGCATTTTATGCTTTCTAATCGAAAAGGGTTTTGTAGTGCTTGAAATAAGCTTTAAAATGAGCTTTATCAAAAGTCTTTTGCACGTAAAATAAGTGAGCTATATTGCAAATAAGCGGAGCATCGAATGTTTTTTCTTTTCAATCAATGGGTTTAAATAAGTGCCATTTCCACCAAAACTAAAATTAATCATATTCCGCCTAGAATTAACTTTATTATGAAGAGTTTTATAGATTGTATTAGTTTGGCTGCTTTAGGACACATAGTTTTCAAAAAAGTCACGATTGAAAAAAAATCGAGAATTTCAAATTTTTAAAAATCCCACCCCTTTTTCATAATATCTCAAAAATGACGACAGATACGTATAAAAGTGTAGGGATAAAAAATTTAGGTATTTTTCTGACAAACAATTTGGTTTTTTGTTTTTTCTATCAAATAAAAATTGACGGAGATATGATTGTTTAAAGAGCGCGTGGCAGCGCAATCACAGCCTCCCTTAATCGTGACTTTTTTGAAAACTATGTGTCCTAAAGCAGCCAAACTAATACAATCTATAAAACTCTTCATAATAAAGTTAATTCTAGGCGGAATATGATTAATTTTAGTTTTGGTGGAAATGGCACTTATTTAAACCCATTGATTGAAAGGAAAAAACATTCGATGCTCCGCTTATTTGCAATATAGCTCACTTATTTTACGTGCGAAAGACTTTTTATAAAGCTCATTTTAAAGCTTATTTCAAGCACTACAAAACCCTTTTCGATTAGAAAGCATAAAATGCATTTGCTCGCTGCTAGATGGCATTGACTACATCGATGAAATTTCAGATAAAATAAAAAACGGCTTTGATCTTTAATATCTAGCTTAATATTGCACTTAGAATACTTTGTAAAAAACCAAATTGTTCATTTTTTTACCTGCTACAGTTTCGTTCCTTATAAAATTTTCGATAAAACGTATATTTTTGGAGATATTTGAAAAAAACTGATGAAAATCGTGAAAAATTTGCGAATTTTCAATTGCCAATAACTTGAAAAGTATTAGATTTTTCGAGAAACTTTATAGAAACTTTTTTGCTTAAAATTAGATCTTCAATCGATATCCGAGGTTATTTTGAAAAAACAACTATTGACCCCCGAGAAGGGGTGGCAACCACCCCCATGGTGGTGGCGGAGTTCAAATCATTTTCACTTTTGAAGTTAATGGTAAGATGAACCTAATCCCAAAATTGTATGCAATTCGGTTCACAGTAAAAAAATTCGGACCTATAATGCTTCATTGACTGCACTAATAGACCAGTGGCATAAAATAGGGCACACCTACTCTAAAGATTTTTGAAGAGTAAAAACTGGCCGGAAATTTTATTGCCGTTGTTTTTTTTCGTCGGAAAGCCTTTATGCATACCTACTCAAGAGCCCTGGGTACGGGACACCTGGTTTGTGTGGGGCTCACTCTTAATTAGCGGAGAATACCCACTAAAGCCGATGGTGACCCGCTACGAGCACTTAGTCTGAGGGGGTCGGGATGCCCGGACAACAACACCTGGTCTCAACTAAGGATTTTGACTGATGCCTACAGGCGTCTTCCAGAACACCCGGAGGGAATTAATATTTATAAAAAATTCTTTATATTAACCAAAACAGGGAATCTCACACTAATATATTCGGATTCTTACGCGGAAACACCTTATCCAATGTGTCACCAAGCTAATAAATATGAAACAACGTCACTTGGGTATTACATAAGATCTAAAGTAAGCACTTGTATTATGGTAATCAAAACTACGAAGCAACCACGAATGATATTAACATGCTCACAGATTAAAGAAATGTTCATCACTTTGTATTCGAACTCACGACTCTCGATTCAGAAGGCATTAGCAGTATCAAGTCAGCCAAAATTTAACTACTTACTTACACATAAACGGACACACACACACATATGGGAATGCACACACACTTCGCGCATAATATAAATGTATATAAAATTTTGCAAGATTGTTTTTAAGAGTCTATTTATTGTATTTGGCTAAGAAACGACCTTCTTCATGGTTAAACCTTATGGAAATTGACCACCACAAGACAAGATCAGCCTAGTATGGAAATCATAGAGTCTAAATGTCTTCTGGCTTCTGTTTTTGATTAATAAACACATTTATGTTTATTTTATTATATTAAAATTTATGAATATTTACCCCTCAGTGTATCGGCGTATATATCATTGGCTTAAAATATTTGTGTTATCGTTATCAACCGCCGTTACCTCACAGTAGGTACCTAATCAATTTATTGTAATCTTCGGTGAATAATCCTAATTTATACCGAGTTTTAGATCCAAAAACACTTTTATTTGTTCAGCGTACGCCATCCTTGACTTGGTACCTTTGGTCAAAAACGCGACCAAAGTCACGGTTAGATTCAAAGTTAAAGCAGGTAAGTAATGTACCCGACTCGCGCTCGCTTCACTTCGGGTATTTCATTGGGTTACATCATTGGCGTTTTAGTTAGGACCCATAATCTTTTCTAGCTATACATATGGCCTATTTTACTCAGGCTGAATTTAGCTCTCCAATGGTGAAAGAATTTTTAAAATCTGCACAGTAGTTTTTGAGTTTCGTCATTACAAACATACACACACAAAAATACAAATTTTTCTTCTTTATAATACCTCTGTATTAGTGTGGATTTAAAAAACACTTTCATATCGTCATTTGTTACCGGAACGAAATGCAGTTTTCAACGTACACGAAACTCGTGTTACCTACTGTTTTTAACTCAGTGTTTTACAATTAAATGCTAATTTTTACTTTTAACCATGACACACAGTTCAAACCAAGGCCGAATCACAAAATAATGTAGGTAACTGTTTTCGATTCTACTGTCTAGGAAAATAATTATTCAATCTAGAGTCAGGAATGTGGCGGTAGTACGATCCTTACCCGTTACATAGTAATGAACACTTTCAAAGTTGATCTTCTATCATGGTGTTTCTGTTGTTAACTGTCACCTACAAATAATACTCTCCTGACCTAATTTCACCCATAGGAGCCAATCTCCAAGGAGTATAACCTTTAACGCAGGAGATATTAAAGTATTCAAGTTTGTACATATTAGTTTAGTTTAGGTAACTTATCTGTAAATATCACGAGAATAAATATTATAGTGTGAGCACAAACAGGTACACTATGTTCAAAGGAACTCTGAGGATGAGAGTAAAGACTCTCATGATCCGATAAGGCAATAGTTCGACACCAGAGAGATCCAGACGCAAGACCAACTCAATTGCCCGAGTTGCCCGATGCAAAACCTCTTGAATCAGACAACACGTTAAGTTGGTTGGCTCTTGAGAAATCTTTTGACATAAATGTCCATATTTTTTAAAAATAGTGGGTCGATATAATGTCTTCCCTACGCCTGATGGAAAGCGAAAGAGAAACCCAAGTCGCTATGACAAAGGGCAAATAACTAGGTAGGTCAGTCACCTGTCATAGTCCACGGCCATGCCGGCCCAACCCAAGCCCTTCACGAGCTCCGGAAACCCTACTCACCGGCAGAAACACGACCTAGAGGTTTAGCTGCGGTATTCTATAGGGTGGAGGTCCTTCCCCGGACGGGCGGCTCAATTCGAGCGAAGATTCGCTATGCCCTACCTCTCTTGAAACTCCGTTAAAGTACGCTTCTTGGTCCTTAGGCAGCACCTGTTACCACGCCCATAAGGCAGTTACCATCCACTACAATAGGTATATTCGTAGCACTCCAATGGTAAGAATGATCAGACTGAGCCTTTCAAGTGGTTCCTTATCGATCGCTAAGCCAAAATTATATCACTTGCGTTATCTTCAGACGCTACGTCCACACAGAAGCCTATCATCTGTCAACTAGGCATGGCAACACTGGTTTAAGCACCACCGATTGGCACTTCATATCTCTTGAACTTTTTATCAGTTATTCTGGTGGTCAGGTTGTGGCCTTTTGTGAAGTTTTATGGTCTCCTGATCATTGAGCACTAAAACATTTCGAGGAAGTGAGTTTGACGACTTAGTTAAAAAGCAAGGATAATTCGAAGGTTCTATTCTGTCTAAATCTCGTCAATTTAGGAAAAGATTCAAGTTCAAAATCAGTTCGATTTGGGTGTTTTGCCGCTTCCATTAAAATTTTATCTGGCTCTTAGCTTAGAATTATTTGGCACATTTATTTAGATAACATTAAACATACAAGCGTGTATGCTGTGATATCAACGAATTATTATTTTTCTATCCTATTTATACACCCGAGATCTCCCAATAACAATAACGAGGAAACAGAATTGTTTTTCGAGCTCCAAACGGATAAGTTACGTAAAGATTACTTAGGTAGTTATGTGACACTACGGAGTAGGTAGAACCGCGGCTCACAAACACGCTGCGGGTTATCGGCTGCGCGGGCTATCTGCCGACCGACCCGACTCAGCTGGCGATAGGACCCGCAGATTAGCTGCTCAGCCACTGTAGCCAGACGTTTGGACAAAGACAGACAAGATCTCTTTTTTTATGCCACTAACTTGGCAAACAAGCCTACGCCTGATGTTAGCGGTTACCGCAGCCTATGGACGCATAACACGCGCGTTGCCGGCCCTAACCTTCGGGTAACAATAATAACAAAATTACTATACAATATTATATCTGTATGTATGGGCCACTATTGTAGAACCTTACTCTGACATAGATAGTAAGTATAGAAAGATTTGGATCATATTGTGGTAGGACCGTCTTAAGCATATTCGGCGCCGGGGTGCCGGACTCAACCTGCGCCCTCGTAGGGGGAGGGACCTTGCCCGCGCCGCCCCGGCAGCGCCCGGCAGGAGCCCCTGGGCGCCCTGTGCCCGGGTGCACCGCACTCCTTGCACCCCCTGGTAGAGGCGGCTCTGTGTTGTGGCAATGGTAGGTAAATGGCACATTTTAAACATAATAGTTCATGTAATGATCATAACAACTCTTCGGATTGCACTCAAACATTGAACACGTCGAGTTGTTTATAAAAAGTGACAACATCGCGCCTTCGCTGACGACACGGAACACAAAAAACTGAAACACGAAATTAAACGCAATAGCACAAGTACACCGCAGATTAACATACGTACCTATGGCGTAAACAAGTTGAAAGGTTTTCTATGCCAAGATTCTGTTACAGATATAACACGCTAAACCATATATTAACTCTTGATTTATGACACAATAACTAAACAAAGCAATAATAAAAAAAATCCCTAATTAAACTGTTTGTACATAAAGAAAAACAACAGTTATTAATGAGATGACACAAAGGTTAAGTTAAGATACTTTTTCAGATAAAATAAAGGTTAAAATTTTGGTCGTGACCTCCAAAGTACAAGATCTATTTCGATGATTTGGTCATCCTTCCATAACTACATTCTCCAGAAGCAGCCAAGATTCTATTTTATATCATAACAAAAAAATACTTTTGTAAAGCAAGGACTACCTATAAACCGGTAGGTAGATACTGAGAGACTTTAGACGCATAAGTATTTACCTACGCTAAAACGATTTATCTATGCAAACGATTTATCTATTTAGTTGCTTCAAAAACAATGGTACATATTTAGATCTAGCCAAAAGTATGTTGAATTGAAAATAGTTTTAAAATTCAAACTAATCCACATAATCAGTTTATCATTAAGACCAATGTTATTTCGATAAAGAATGTCCGCCACAGTGTGCTAATTTTTGGTCGCATAGTTTAGAAGATAATGAAAAGTTCAACTAAGTATTACATATCATAATAGACGTTGTCGGCCGCGCGAAATTTTATTACTTAATTAGCAAAATCATTGTAATTGGGGGAGGCCGATGTCCAGCAGTGGACGTTTGGAGGCTGATGATGATGATGATGAGCAAAACCAGTAAACGTATTAAAATAATACTTATTTTAAATGGAGGATTTTCTTATCTACACTAATATTATAAAGAGGAAAACTTTGTTTGTTTGGTTGTAATGAATAGGCTCAAAAACTACTGGACCGTTTTTAAAAATTCTTTCACCATTCGAAAGCTACATTATCCACGAGTAACATAGGCACAATTTTATTTTGGAAAAAAAAACTTTACGCGGACGAAGTCGCGGGCGGAAAGCTAGTAATTTATAATAGAAGATTTTAAACTTTCCCGATCTATTCTATCTAAAACTATGATTAATCCTATAATGGTACGAGTCTCGCTGACAACACTTTTACATTTAACGAATGTTAAACACTTACAAGTTACATTTATGTCGAGTAGTGATCTTCCATTTGCATATCACGAAACTATGGCTTCATTCGCCCTAATAGGGAGAAGACTCATTTTAATTTGGAGTGTTATCGTCTGTCACAGAAATCACTTGAAAGAGTTACTTTGAAAGAATTGAATTCTAGCATTATAGTATCATTAATTTTACAACACAATACAATTTTAAAACTTAGAACACATCCTTTAGATAGAGGAATGATCTGATCTTTGAATCTCTAAATCAAAATCAATGTTTGTTTTAACGCATTTGAAACAATTGATCAAATTGTTACGAAACCTTGATAGAATGCTCGAGAGACGCCAACTGTTTAAAAAATAAAGTTTCAGCGAAGCGATAGCGAGCTTTGGGGAAGAGAAACGGGAGCTAGTGGGTTCGATCCCCAGTTTAGTTGTGTGTCCTGTTTCTGTGTATTAATTTAATATTGTTTTTAAATTTATATTTGTGGTACATTTCTTTGATATCGATATCCATAACACAAGTCTCATCAATGTATTTGATGTACATTCTTTCACAACAGTGGAAAACGGTATACCCACTGACCAGAGCGACTTGTCGGTAGGTATACGACTTTCCACTGCTCCCTGGACTCAGCCAGCACCTTCAACTCTTGAAGGTCATCACTTAACTTGCTTTGAACTGTTATGTTACGAGTATACTGTAAATGTCCCTTTTATGTAGGGTTGCCATCCGTCCGTGTTTCCCCGGATTTGTCCTAGTTTGAAGGGCGTCCGGGGTCCGTCTGGCCGGAGCTTTTCAAAGTGTCTGGATAAAATCGATCGGACACTTTTGAAATCGAATCTCAAATTCTTATAAATAAGCGATAAATCTACAATCGAGAAGGCACGGCAAAATAATAAAAAAATTCTGAAGTGTCCTGGGAAAAGACCATATTTCGCCCAAATGTCCGGAATTTTGCCGTGTTGTCCGGCGCTGGCAATTTAGGTGATGGCAACCCTACTTTTATGTGATGTCTGATAATTTTTCTATCTCTAGCTTAAAACGAGCTTTTACTGACACTACCCAGAAAAGGCGACCTCAATGCAAACTGCAACATTGGTGTCAGGGAGGGCGGGAGTTCCCGCGGAGGCCCCGCTATCGGCGCTGCGCCCTCGGGTCACATGCGCGATGCAATTAATTAACTCTACTAGCGAGAGATATCTTTGACGCTGGCGCTGTGATTGTAAGCTTAATTAAGCCATTATCATTTGAAAAGAGGTAGGGCGTAGCGAATCCTCGCTCAAATTGAGCCGCCGGACGGGGAAGGACCTCCACCCTATTGAATACCGCAGCCAAATGGCATCCGGGCCGTGTTTCTGCCGGTGAGTAGGTTCTGTAGAAGCTGGAGCTCGTGGTCCGAGTTAGCGTCAAGCTTTTCCCTCCGCCAATTATCAAAGCCCTTGCTAGCACAAAGTGCCTCCATTAACTTCCCGGTCGCAAATCTCGTGGTCTTCCTAGTCGTGGCAAATGGGAATTTTCATTCCCATTTGCCACCGGTGGCAATCCTTGTGGGTGCAATTGGGAATAGAAGAGGCATTCAAGACACTAGTCGCCATTACCTCGCATGCAAATGGATCAATCTTGGTGTTTATCGGCACAGTCTAGGACATGTACGTAACGCTGGGGCGTGGGCCGTGTTTGCTAACGCACGCCTCCCCATAAGCATACAATGAAACACCCATGAACTTGACAACTGACGCTCGCTCTGACGGTTTGACACAACGCAATGGACAGGTCGTAACGATAACGATAACAGTAACGAATGGACGGCTGACACAATGACACATGTGGAAAGATTTTTATTACTTATTTATGGATATAGCGAAGGTTGGTCCAGACATTTAGGGGTTAAACTGGGTCTCTATAATTGTAAAAAGTCCTGAGAATCTGATATCTCAAGAAGTCACTTAGTCGACTTTTAAACGCCTATGGAAGACAGTTGTAGAGTATTGTGGGGTGATATGTATTTTTTATTCGTCGTATATTTAAATGGACTGTATATATTTTTATGGAAATTAGAATTATGGAATTATTATTATTTTATTCATGAACTTTATGACCTAGCTCTTTGAATGAAATATCAAATTTGCAATACCATTTTTTTATAGTATCTCGACATAATGGCTTCCCTACGTCTGATGGAAAGCAAAGGAGAAGCCCAAGTCGCTGTGACAACGGGCAAGTAACCCGTCAGTTACCTGTCAGTTGCCACCGCCATGCCGGCCCAGCCCTAACCCCCACGAGCTCCGGAAACCCTCATCACCGGCAGAAACACAAACCGGAGGTCATTTGGCTGCGGTATTCTATAGGATGGCGATCCTTCCCCAGACGGGCAGCTCAATTAGAGCGAAGATTCGCTATGCCCTACCTCTCCTTAACCTACGTGTTGTAGCGTGTACAGTGGAAACGTAAAAGAAAGTAACCAGATTACATTGTATTAATTAATATCCTTTCGAAATAGTGGAGTCTCCAATCCAGCTGAAACCAAATTCGTCTGAACTGTCAATGTCAAATTAATTGGAGCCGGCTGTTTGATCGGCTACAATCAACTCTACTCGTGCAAGTGCGATGGACGGATTGATCAATTCCAATTTTAGATCGCAGACAGTTTTAGCATCTTGCGAAGAAAGTTTTGCGAGTTACTTTGTATTTTATCTTAACTAATACATATTATAAAGCTGAAGAGTTTATTTGTTTGAACGCGCTAATCTCAGGAACTACTGGTCCGAATTGAAAAATTCTTAGGCTTTAGACTATATAACATCACGCTGCAACTATTAGGAGCGAAGAAATAATGGAAAATGTAAAAAAAAAACGGGGAAAAAATAACTATTCCACGCGGACGAAGTCGCGAGCACAGCTAGTAGTTCTATAAGATTAGACAAACAAAATATCATTTCTATATTAAACAAGATCATAAGAGTCCCTCTCGAAGGTGCGTCGGCGTATAGCTCTTCGAAGAAGAGAAGATTAGACAAACATTTTTTTTTTATAGACCGATTTACGGAGTCCTTTATGCAAGGAATCATCGTAACTATAACAACCAGAGAATTGACCATCGTTGTGTACGTAATAGATTTTTTGACAAGTTTGCATAATTATGTTTAAAAAATGTAAATTCTTTAATATTTTTTTTTAAATATAAAATTTCTATCAATTAATCCTTATATTTTTTTTTTAAAATTGAAATCATACTTATATATATTTACAATTGTAATTTTTTTTACAATAATTACGAATTGAAAGAAATATGTTTACGCTACTCTAAATCACGAGTATAACGTTGATGTCGCCGAGATGCCGGGGGTTACGCACTCATTGTTTGATTAACCATGAAATCTCGAAAACAACATCTACTGTATATGGGTAGATAACGCCATGCACGCACCCAAACACCACACCCCCCCCCATGGCGTGACGTCAGCGATAGCGCGCCGATAACGAGCGATTACGTGAAAGCCGAAATAATTCACACTGGTACCTACTATCAGCATACGGGTATATATATCTGGACGGTCAGAGGCTGGGCCGACGTGCGAGATAAACTGGTGTGTTGTTCTTTCTCATTAACATGTAAGCACAATGAAATGCGATGCGATGGACCCTGTCGCGGCGTAATAATGAGTATTACAATACTGAAATAATAATAAATAATAAATAAATAAATAACCCAAGACATGCCACGCTGGGCCACACAGCGTTATCTAGCCCCCAACTAAGCCGAAGCTTGTACTATGGGTACTAGACAATAATGGTGTTACAACCATCATTAGGTACTCAGAGAAAAACAAAATGTTTTTGAATGATAATCCCAAGATGTTTATATCGTCATTTGTGCAAAAAAGTACAACAACAGAAATTAAGGCAATTTAAGACTCATCAAATAAATCGTTTACCAAAGAAAAACTCTAATGACACATTATGTTTCTCAAGAACATGTTTCTCTAGGAAATGTTAATAGTATGTGGGCCGAGACAAGTAATGAATGAAATCTGACACCGGTATGTCTTGCTGACTTCGAATACTTTCGTTAATTGGTTCTAAATAGCAATCAATCGACCTAAGTACTTGTTTAATTGTTTCGTGGAGTTAATAATGTGACAGGAAAAAGAAACATTAAATAAATATGCGCCAGATAGCACTACCAGCATGGTAGTGTCTCCTGGAACACCCAGACATAATTTAGAAAAGTTATTTTGCTAAGTTTCATGGGACATATGCAACAAAACCATCATGCAATAACATAATGTAACTAACTACAGAAACGCGTCATTAAAAATATCGCAAATATAGGCTATGTGATTTATGTAAACAATTGTTTCTAGCACTAAATTGAATGGACTTATGAAAGGCTAAGATTATCTAACTAACCCATTAAAGTCTAAGCTATTGTTCTAAGAAACCAGGAAACAGCGACGTTTAATTTCACGGCCAATTTAGCGCGCAATCAAAGAAAAATAAATAAAGACATTTTTTATATCATGAACTTACTCGAAATTGTGGCTATTACAGCTAGTTAGTTGGGGCCATGGAGCATACTCTGCAATTGACCACTAAACGCAATGATCCATATTAAGTATGTGCCACCTTCGCTCTTCGATTATTTACTATACCCCACCATACAGCTCGCCCGTTCCGAATTTTTGGGTTTTTACGATCTTCTGTCAAATTATACCGAAATAAATCATGTTCGACCTGTCATTCAGTTTATACACAAATGTCCGGCTTGTATAAACTAATCGTACGAATGTAAACAAGCGCCGCCTATAGATCAAAAAATGATTTACGATGATGAAGATGAGATTCATGCGAACAACATTTTCTCTATAGAAATATCTAGAAACAAAACCGGCGACGCGGCAGTTAATAGCAATTTGTGAATGAAGATGGACGGCAAAATGATTCCAATTGACAACACGAAACCACGATAACTGATGGATGTGCTATTTGCTGCTCAAACGCAGCTCCAAATAGGACAGGAATAGAATGCATTTGAATAACTTTACTATTCTTGGAATAGTTCGAAAGCGCCTAGTTATAAACTTAAAGAGAAATGGCTCTTTAAAACATGAATTTATGATGACGAGTCCTGGTTTAGCTTACTACCTGTTTCGCGACCTGACTGTATGCGTGAATGAATCATGGAACTAATTCTGCAGAGATTCAGATTTCTTCAAATAAACAACAAAGCTGACGTTCAATAAATAATAGCCTTTATCTATTTAAATCAATCGACTCTATCTGACCAACTTCAAACGAAATAAAATAGAACTTTCGATACGTCATTCATCTACTTACATAGTAAAATGGTTTATAAGTAAGTACCTACTTATATATTTAAATATACATTTTCAAACTAATATAAATTACATTTAATAGAAAACCCGAACTATGTGGAAACAAATCACCGTTTAATACACTGCAGGCGAGGTACTTAAAAAAAGATGTATAGGTAATTAACAAAGAGCAAAGTTGCAGAGTTGTTATCGATAAAGTTCCATGTTTACAGACACACCTAATAGACAATTCCTCCATAAACGTGAATCGTCCATTTCCTTAGGATATCAATGAAAAGAACAGCGATCTAGCACGTCAGTGAGATGGAGATTAACCCTAGATCACTAACCTTCGTCAAAACGACGACGCGGACTCAAAAAAAGCGGTATAAATTTTGAGTGCGTCGTCGTACGCATTTCAGATTCCAGCTAATCTCAGTCGACCCACAGCTCGCGCGGCGTACGGGTGTGTTTTTTGTGTAGGGGCCCTGTGTAGGCCGTTCGACCCACCATGAGTCGTGAACACAAACTTGACATTTGTCACAAATGTATTAATTCTTAGTTTTTTTCTAAACCGTTTCTTTTTTTTGTTGATTTTATTGCTTAATTTTAATATTTTAATATTTTTTCAAGTCTTTGTTTTTTTTAGTTAATAAGATTTAAGTATTTAAAAAACAAATTATTCAAAGGAGTATAAACTCTGATCTCAATTAAAAGACTGTCAAAGTAATAAAAATGTGATTTTAGTAATTAAAAAAGGTGTAAGCATGTTAACAAATGGTTATTGAAATAAATACTTAAAACACATATAAATATTTCATTCCATAAACCCTTAGAAGCCTCCCTTTTATACGGCGTAGTCGAAACGACGAAGGTTAGTAATAAGCGTTGTAAAATAAGGTTAGTAATCTAGGGTTAATGCCAGATGCATCTCCCATCGGCGCATCAATCAGCGCGTGCGTCGCGCCTCGCCCGATGGATATTTACTGCACGGCACGGGATGGTCGCCCATTCACCGGCCGTCTCGCAGCGCGCCTGAATATAGTCCACAATACACGGGGCCCGCCAGTGACGTAACAGGGATTCCTTTTGCATCTCATAAAACTGAATTTGGACCCATTATGATCCAATTTATCGCGCTAGACCGCCAAACGAGAAATCCTTGTCCTTTTAGATAGAATAGATACATATTTGCGAATAGTAGCATAACACAAGTCTTAACTAAACCTCAAAGTTGAATGATATTTGATTACCTAACTTCTTGAAATTTATACTCACGCATTTACAGAATTTGGGGTGGCCCCCAACTCTTTATTTATTTACTTTAATAAAAGAGTAATTATTTACTAAAGAAACAACATAAACTACAGGTAATGAATTTAAAAGTATGTAAAACCAAAACTTTAATAAGACTTTTTTATATGTAGTTCCTATTCAAAATCTATCTGTCGCAGGCAAATTCCATAATTCGCTCGTATACAAACGGCGTCGGCAGTTTATAAAGATAAATACGTGATATAAAATGCCGAAGGCAAATTGTCATCGCATCAACGTCGACTTGGTTTGTGTATTAGGGTGACCATGATAATAGAAATGAAACAGGGATTTTTATTAGAATAGAGAGAGAGAATAAGAATCATTTTATTTAGGTATTTAAGATTCATAACAGAATTTTATTAAATTATTGACTACGAAAATAAATTCGTCGATTAAATAAGCATGAAATTGAAACCGTAACCAAACAAAACCTGCACTAAATGGTACCGTGTGAGAACATATCTCTCTAATCTTAGGATCCTTACACATACATAGTAAACTTACCAAGAATTACCTATTAATTAAACAAGACATTCAGTGGTAATAACAAAAATAAATTCAACAATGTTTCCTTGTTTCACTTATTCTGCTAAGCTTAAATATGCATAAAACCATCAGCGAAACAATTGATTTACAGCGAATCAAAATACAATGCATTTTATTGCAATTTTTTGTTCCACTTTACCAATTTCCATGGACACCCTAGCGTTTTTACGTGCTGGATAACCTCGAATTTTTTTGTTTTTTTTTCCACTGTGTTTTCGGAGCCCCCTTTGTGATTAGTTTAATTTTAATAGTTTCCTATAATACTAGCCCTTAAAATCTATTTGAAACAGCCGATATTAGACATATTTTTAATATTTTTTTTCTTTCACACTTTCACTGTTGACCGCCATATTGGTTTTGGAGACTAGTAGCGCCAGGGCGCGGTTAAATTTGGTACTAATTGGAACGATATGCCGAGGCAATTTGTAATCGGCTGTAATATCGTAGCTCGGCATATTAGAAAATGAACGACATCTTACATACGGCGTACGGCATTTTATATAACGAATTTGTCTTTGTAAACTGCCGACGCCGTTTGTATGCGGGCGAATTATAGAATTTGCCTGCGACATATCGATGAGGTTTGTTAGCGTTATCACTGTTTGATAAAAGTGAAACAATATACCTAGTTAGACGAGTAAAATAACATTACAGTAAAGTGTAGATACTTTCACAGAGTTCTTCGACTCAACTTCTACCTGATTTATGAACGGTTACGCATTTCAAATTTGTTTTAATAAAATGTGGCACAATAATGTAGATTATAAAATCCGTTACGGCGTTACAGAAATAAAAATCGTGGGCGAAGAAATCAATAGAAAACTCCATTAGATTTATCTGTTTCTTTTAATCCTAGCTTATCGTTTCTGCCAATAGCGACGTGCCGTGCAAAGCTCTTTTTTTTTTTTTTTTTTTTTATTGCCGTCAGTGGCAGACGAGCAGGTGGCCTGTCTGATGTTAAACAGTAACCGCCGCCCATGAACATCAGCAATGCCAGGGGCACAGCCATGCCGCTGCCTACCGTGAGGAAAGAGCTCTCTTTAAACCACGCTTAAAGAAGGACATGTCGTAGCGATCAGGGAATACCGCGGCTGGGAGGCCGTTCCAGAGTTTACAAGTTCGTGGAGTTACAAGCTTGCCAAAAAGATTAATTACATGTTTGTTATTTTGACTAATGTATCATTTTATTCTCTATCAAATAGACAGACCTCGACCACGGATCTTATCGTTGAATACCGAAGCTAAAGCTTACGTTTCCGAGATTTGCTGGAGTACCTATAATGTAATTTAATAGTTAATGCCGTTGCAACATCACACTAATATGTATCATTTACAACCACCGGCGACGCGGTATATTCGTAACAACACAGCTACATAAACACAAACCGAACCGGCCTCTATCTAGTGACGTCGAACCACGAAATTTCTTCCAACGGCGATAAAATCATTCTATGTGGTCTCGCGTATAAAGCAAGTAAAAATCGACTTATCGTAACTTATGATAGGCTTTGGATAATGTCGTTATCGCATTAAAATTTCATCTAATATTTATTACGCATAAACAATTGATGTACCTTATCATTAATGCGTCTGCTTCTTTAATTAATTAATGAAGTAATCACTACAATAAAATACCTATTCCATATTGGCATGTTATGCAGGGTGTCTCACAGGGAACTAACATAGATTACATTGCCTTAATGCCCACATCTGCTAAGTACTAGATAATCAACAATTCAAAGACAAGATTTACCTACCTTACATAAATATTTGGTCATCACCATCATGACATCTTTTTAAAATGCTCGCGGGTATCGCATCGTTGCTTAGGATGTGTGTTCCCAAAACAACGGTCAATGCCAGATTATATGTAGATTATCTTATTCACGTAACTTTAAACTCTTTAGGTTGGTCTCGTCGCGAACACTTTGCAATAAAAATACGCTATTTTTTGAAAGAAAGAAAGAAAGAAAATTTGTTTATTTGGTAACAAAATTACACTTAAATCTAAACACTAAATTACAATAATATTAAATTTTCGTAGTTGCCTACCATATATCCATTTTCTTTTTATGCAAGAGGCTGTTTATGTGCCAATGCGATGCCTGATGGTAAGCCTGATTTATGAAAAATATCTAAAAACATTTAGATTTTATGTACCTACAGACAATCTGATTGCTTTGGTATTTATAATTTATGTGTAATTGAGTATTCATAAAAATTCATATTAAAGTTTCCCAAGATTCGTCAAAGTTATATCAAACTTAAAACATATTTTAAGCGGTAATATTACCGGATTTAGGAATGCCGGTATAATTAAGCAAACAGTTTATGCCACCAACCTATTCAGTTCATTAATTATGGATGTGTTCGTTCGATAGGTAAACAATTCGACTTACGACTTTATCGAATGTAAAAAAATATAAACCTGCCCACTTTTTTTCTGCTTCCTTTTAATGTTTGACTATTTGTTTGCTAGGCTTTTTCAAGTCTGTTATCTAATGTAAAAATATTTTTGATTGATTGATTTAGGTAATCAGTGAATCCAAAGATTGCAAACTACATACTTATCTAGAATTAAGATGTTAAACTGTAAATATTTTTCCAGGCATCGTATTCGATGTCATCGATTATCAATATTACGAGGGTACATTCATATTTATCTCATTTGCAAACTTAGCAAATTTATCTACCTAATATTCAAGATTAGCGAGTTTGTATTCACAAACTAACAATGGGATGATAATGAAAACAATTGTGATGAGATAATAAAAGTTGAAGAATAATTTTAGAAATGACTTGACACATCACATAGGCATTGGATTATTTTATTCCGCCGACATAACATGTACCTAGTTTACGCGCAATTTGCAAACGCATAAAATGTCAATTAAATAACTGCTGCACAGATAAACATTAACTGAACTGTGGTAGTACAAACGGTAATTGCACAGGGGGCACAACTGAAGAGGTCTAGAAATACTCACGTGTGAATCCGGTCGTATGTGCGTAGTGTAAACGCGTCGAAATAGCGTCAAGGTTATGGGTGCCGGCGCGGCGCTAGCGATCTCCGCGGCCCGTGGACGCTGACTGAGGCGGCCGCGAACGCCGGCTGATAGCTGATAGGAGCGAGGCGCGTGTACGCCGCACACCTACTGAGTCTCGGCCGTGTGAGGCTGTGTGCAGGCGGGTCGGAGGCGCGTCGCCACACCCGCGAAGCGAGCGGTTTTAGACAGCTTGCATGTGTTTGCAATAACATTTGTCTTTAAACTGCGTCGAGTTGGAACGCAGTCTGCTAGTAACAGTGCGCTGCAATAAGTATGTTGTGAAATTGAAATAAATAACAATAAATAACCCAAGACAAAGCGAGAAGCTGCGCCCTGCGATCGCCAACCCGCCTGCCCAGCGTGGCGATTATGGGTATATCCTCCAAGTTTGCCCTAAGTGGTGAACAACTGGAGAGGCCTATGTCCAGCAGTGGACTGCAATAGGCTGATGATGATGATGATAAACCCAAGACATGCCACGCTGGACCACATAGTGCCACTTAACCCCAAACTAAGCCGAAGCTTGTAGGTACTATGGGTACTAGACAACTGATAAACATACTTAGATACATTTTTTTGTAAATAAATACCTACATAATTTATACATAGAAAACACCCAGACCAATACAAACAGATTACACACACAAATGTTATAATGTGTGGGGATCGAACCCACGACCCTTGGCTCAGAAGGCAGATGTCACTACCAATTGAGCCGCCGAGCCAGTCATATATTTTAAATATTACCCTCCACATCATAGAAAGATGATGAGGATGCCCCCGTAATTAGTTACATCGCCACCGATGGCAAATGGGAAAAATCCCAGCAGATGCCTAGTTCAACGAAGCTGGATTACCTAAATGAGAATTTTCCTTGGTGAAAAAACCTGTTACGACGACTGACGACTGAAACGCTATAATATTTTCTGCCTGTGTGGCCTGAAAATTGGCGCTGAAAATGATAGTAGTTTTAAGTTCGCCTTTTGTACTTTTTTTATAGTAGCTCGACATTAATGGCTTCCCTACGCCTGATGGAAAGCGAAAGAGAAGCCTAAGACGCAACGCAAAATTACATAAGCAAGTAACTGGTCAGTTACCTATCAGTTGCCAACGCCATGCCGGCCCAACCCTAGCCGCCACGAGCTCCAAACCAAGTTACCATTCCCAAGTTTACCAAGTTGTAGGTACGTGAATGTGTGGTGGATGGACTAGTCTATTTTAAATGACTCGCTCTTGTCTTTTGTAGACAGGGGCGCGGTGTGAATTAACCAGAAATGAAATTTGAAAATCAAATTAATTAAACAGGTTTTAGAGATCAGATAAAAGTTCCATTGAATAACTCGTAATCTACACTAATATTTGATTGTTTTTTTTTCTGTATATGAAAGGAGCTTTATTTATAAGTAGTTGAAACTGCTAAATAATTTACATTGTTTGTTTTCATAGATGAGGGATCTACGACGAACTGTAAGTTCCGGGTTCGATTCCCGGTCGGGTCAATTTAGGAAACAAACTTTTCTTAATTGTCTCGGGTCTGGGTGTTCTGGGAGATTGCTCCCAACCGAGCATTGCCGAAGGCAGCCGATTTTATACATGAGGTAAGAGCATGTTTGTTATACCAATCATTACTACCCGCCACGCGAATAGGAAGTGATTCCGTGGAGCGGTTAGTGTATCCAAAGACGATCTCCTCTACGTTGGACGGATCAAATAAAGGCTCTAACCCAGGAGCCTCTCAATGAATGTGCAAGACAGGCTTCCACCAGAGACAGATGGAGAACGGCAGTAAGACGTCACCGGGAGACGCGCGTGACCACGACTGTGTCAAGAGTATACGACTGAGAACAACTACCCGTCATTGGTCACCATCTGATGAAAGGGAGTCTGTAGTACAATAAAATACCTCAAACCGTTAGGTTACTTCGTAAATAAGTGTGTAATAAAAAATAAATGACATAATTTTGGCCCAACAGATGCGCGGCACTGTGACAATTCATTTTCAAACTAATAAATTACATTTGACATTGTAAATGTTACCAATACCGGGGCTTACAATAAATAACAACCAAATTTCAACGACCATCGTACCACCACATAGACCACACAGGAGAAAACTGATCTATTGTCTGTTAAAGCGAACATAGGTGTTAAAAATCCACCGAAAATAAAAAAGGAAAAAAACGTAATTATTTTTTTATTATTTGACATGGCGAAATTTGGGCTCTTCTTTTAGCTATAGAATAATTACAATAGAACATTTTTTATTGAAATATCCTCGAAAATCGTTCGTATAAAACAAAATAAACCAAAAGTAACAAACTATTGTGCGATACATTCATGTAAACCTCTTTGGATTTTTTTAAATATATTTTATTTCATTCGACAAATAATAATAAACTTGATAATAAGTTCTAACATGTTAGAATGGATTTCGTTATGTAAATGCGAAAACATTCACTCCTTTTTACCGTAGCGACATCTATCTAGACATTGCTACAACAAAAGACAATATTTCTGGCGGGCGCCAATAGGTGGCGTTGATATAGAAATGTGTCGATAAATATCAAGCTCTAATAATGAGTGACTTGTGGGGACAATTTTTGTATTATGGTGATTTTTTTATATTTTTAAAAAACTGTTTCCTTTCTGTGTTGGGAATAATTGACTCATCAATAGCTACAAATTTCCAAAAATATAACGTTGCATTTGGCGGTTGAAAATTGCCGAAACATGGTGAAAATGTAACTATTACAGGTTTGATATTTGTCGACACAAATGTGATAGGTCTTTCATAAGATTCAATTTATAATTAAACATTCATTAAAACTTCTCCGTAAAGACCACTTCAGGCGAATTGATTATTAATATGAATAATAAAGGTATAACTTAAGATTAAAGAATACAATGGAGATAACAATAAACATTTAATTTAATAGGAATATGTATTAAATGCAAACATAATGTCGATGTCTTATGTTAACCAAATGTAATTAGTACACTAATATAAAAATAATAAGACATAAAATACAAACATTATGTACAGAATCGAGGTTGAATCACAATCACGACTGTAATATAGAAGACAAATAGATTCGTCTTGACAAGAAAGTTACATCGCGCTTTACAATTCACAATATACCAGAAATAACTCTTTTCTTATTGAAAGAAAGGATCACAGAACTAATACCAGAACATGCCACGCTGGGCTACACAGCGCCATCTAGCCCCAAACCAAACTACGGCGAAGCTTGTACTATGGGTACTAGACAAGTGATAAAACTTAGATTACTTCTGTTTCATCTATTAGTCGTCCAGTCTCAACTACTATACAGTCAACTAGTCCAGAAAGCTGTTATCTTGCCGAACACAATATCACCGGTCTAATTTCTTGCAAAGATCAAATTCACCCAAAATTCGTAGAGAATGTTGAAACCAACCTCTACAGGACTAATGGTTTCAAATAATAGTAATAAATGTGGAAGACAATTCACACCAACCATCTGATTTCAAACTAAGGCTGTCTCTTGATTATAATGAGTACCTACCAAATGAAGACTGGAATCTCTCAGAACATCCAGACTCGAAACGTATTTAGAAAAGTTCACTTTATAAATTAAATCGAGTGGCGTGACTGACGCTTCGGCTAATGCACACGATGGGCAGATCTCCATCAGTGCGTCGCTTCTGTCTGTCTTTTCGCATAAAGTTGTATATGTCACCGTATACATTACATAACCGTTGTACTAAGATATGGGCTGTCACCAGTACACTCTCTTTCCAAGTTGCTGTGACAACTGACAAATAAACCTAAGTATCCAGTAACTTCACTCATCACTGTGCTATATTTCATACACCACACATACATATTTATGTAAAATAGTGTTCATATAAAAAGCAGGGGCCAAGTTTCAGAAGATGTTTTAATAAATTATTTCCCAAGTTAAATCGCTCAAGCTCTTACATTATCGTATTCGGTAACCTGCAGAAACAGCCGGATTCGATATCTATGGTTTGCTTTTTCTAAACGAAAACCAAGATTGATAAAATAAGCATTGCGATAAAACCTCAGCAAAAAGCGAATGTTTAGACTTAGTGGACAGTGGAGATCACGCTACAGTAACGCCTCTAGCGGTGAATTCATACACAAAAGATATTATAACATGTAGTGAACATGTATTATCCCTTTCCTGCCCTCCACTTATCATCATCTCTCCAAATCCTACTCCTAGTCTTTCACTGTCCAATCCATTCGTCTGAGGAATTCCCTTCCACTTTGTAACCAAAGTCAGTGTTTTGTGCAATAAAGAGTTTCTATCTATCTATCCTAGTGTAATAATAGCTTTGTGTATAAATCCACCGTTAGAGGCGAAAAAGAAAATAATCATCTACATTATCTACTTGTAATAAATAGTAGGGATGTAAGGGAGCGACCCATCATCACCTTTTCGCTCCAAGCCAACCTCACCTACCCGTGGTGTATCCTGCCGAATAACAAACGACGCGCTGGCGACTGAGTGGTGGCGGTGTGTAACCATTAAAATTGAAGGCGTAGCTAAATACCACAGGCCGATGGCGGGCAGCAGCGTCACCGGAGCGAGAAGCTACGCCCTGCGTTCGCCTACCCTCCTGCCCAGCGTGGCGATTATGGTTATATCCTCCAGATGTTGGCCCTAAGTGGCGAACAACTGGAGAGGCCTATGTCCAGCAGTGGACTGCAATAGACTGATGATGAATAATAATATCCAAAATATCTGACAGTTTTGAAGGGGATTCACTCTAACATGTTCGGTAGTAAATAATTTAGACATTTAACAAAAAACCTTCTGAAAATGTGGCCCCCGTTATAGTAAATTGGACGAAATTTTTATTAAATATTGATCTATACCTATCTAGCTTGAAAAAATGAAACCAAATGTTTAAATAGTTATATTTGCATTTATATACCGTTATACCCAAATAGTAACGAGGGACACTGGTCCGCTCCCGTAATTAATTAATTATCACATTCAACACTTTGTGAGGACTCCCTTCGTATACTTATACGATTACAGAAACACATGCTCGCATTTTACACAATATGATCGGAGTTTTGTGAAAGTTTTTTATACATTTACGTTTTTCGTTTGAGTTTCGATGGCAAATCGAAATCAAACCCGCTGTGCCCAGTGGTCCGCCTCGCCGACCGCCACCCCAGGCACGGACGGTGTCATTAAAACCGGACATCCATACTACTACAATTATAAATGGGGAGAGTGTGTCTGTCTGTATGTTTGTCTTTCTTTCACGGCAGAACGGAGCGACGAATTAACGTGATTTTTTAAGTGGAGATAGTTGAAGGGATGAGAGTAACATAGGCTACTTTTTGCCCCTTTTTAACCAGTCACTGCCCTAAAATGGGGTGTAGAAATTTGTATGGAGCATTAACCCCGAACTTAACGCGAGCGAAGCCGCGTGCAATAGCGAGTAATTTAATAAAAATGGGTCGTAATAAGCGACTTGTCACTGTAAGAGAAGTCATCATATCGGACGTTTTTTATAAAGAATTTATATGAAAGAAAACCAAAGGTCAACATCATAATAAACGGTTGGTCACTATAGGCGGAGTCATAATAAACGGATTCTACTGTATGTCTTCTTTTTTTTCTTTTTCTACTTCATTTATTTTTCATAGTTGTGTGCCTACAACGACTTAATTTCGTCATCCACAACTCTTTTAAAGTCCTGCATACATTCAATTTAATGCAGCATTTCAACCTGTTTTTAGAATGCCTCGGTTTGCCGTGGGTGTCGTAAAAACGACTAAGGGAACATCAGGAAACGGGCAGCAGCGTTTACCTGGCTACAAATAAACCTACTGCGGTCACCAACCCACCTGCCAAGCGTGATGATGGCAAATCCCCCCAAAGGACTGTTCTCATTGGGGGAGGCCTATGTCCAGCATTAGACGTCTACAGGCCAGTGACGATGACGATGGCTTGATGGCTCGAGCCAGCCGAGTCCAACTGTTGTTAAAATATGAGCAAAATGCGAGCGTGTGTTTCGATGACTTAAACCTAAAATTCAGTCTGTGAACTGTGCACGCCGGCGCCCCGCGACGACGCGAGCGGTGGGATCTGCAACTGTAAAGCGATTTGGATTTTAAAACGTGCGACAGATTAGTACTCAAGTATAACATAACAGCATTTTTAGCAAAAGAAAAACCGACTTCAATGTTGTGACAATGGGACTAACTCAGAAGGACCAGAACACTTCAAACAAAAAAAAAAGGAATCTTTCAAATCGGTTCACGATTCTCGAAGCTGACAGGTATGTGGTAACAAACATGCAACAAAAAATAAATCAATCGAATAGGCTATTATGGCTAAAAATTGTAATTAGTCCGTCTTTTAGCTTATTCAAAAATAAAAGACACGTATTTTTCCTTTTTTCATTCAAATAAACAATAACAAAGATACAAGGCATCAAAAGTTAGGAGTGGGAGTCTTTGACGTCACTCGCTCCCGTAAAAATGCCTCACTGAGTGACGTCACGCGTAATTTCAACGGGCTATAACTTTGTAATTTTAGTCTAATCTACAAATAAAAAATAATACGTGTCTTTTATTTTGAATAAGCTAAAAGACGGACTAATTACAATTTTTAGCCATAATAGCCTATTGAGAACCTATGAAAAAAAGTCGATGTCACTACATAGTATAAAACAAAGTTGCTTTCGTGTCTGTTCCTACGCCTTGATATTTAAAACTTTGCAACGGATTTTGATGCGTAATTTTTAATAGATAGAGGGATTTTAGAGGAAAGTTATATGTACAAAAAATCCATATAAGTGAGAGGTACCTGGCCCGTACAGTAGGTACAGTACAGTCCCGTGTGTGTACAGTGCGTACCTGGCGCTATATGCAGGTGGTCTTGAGGTGCACGGACAGCAGTCCCGTGTGTGTACAGTGCGTACCTGGCGCTATATGCAGGTGGTCTTGAGGTGCATGGACAGCAGTCCCGTGTGTGTACAGTGCGTACCTGGCGCTATATGCAGGTGGTCTTGAGGTGCACGGACAGCAGTCCCGTGTGTGTACAGTGCGTACCTGGCGCTATATGCAGGTGGTCTTGAGGTGCATGGACAGCAGTCCCGTGTGTGTACAGTGCGTACCTGGCGCTATATGCAGGTGGTCTTGAGGTGCATGGACAGCAGTCCCGTGTGTGTACAGTGCGTACCTGCCGCTATATGCAGGTGGTCTTGAGGTGCACGGACAGCAGTCCCGTGTGTGTACAGTGCGTACCTGGCGCTATATGCAGGTGGTCTTGAGGTGCACGGACAGCAGTCCCGTGTGTGTACAGTGCGTACCTGGCGCTATATGCAGGTGGTCTTGAGGTGCACGGACAGCAGTCCCGTGTGTGTACAGTGCGTACCTGGCGCTATATGCAGGTGGTCTTGAGGTGCACGGACAGCAGTCCCGTGTGTGTACAGTGCGTACCTGGCGCTATATGCAGGTGGTCTTGAGGTGCACGGACAGCAGTCCCGTGTGTGTACAGTGCGTACCTGGCGCTATATGCAGGTGGTCTTGAGGTGCATGGACAGCAGTCCCGTGTGTGTACAGTGCGTACCTGGCGCTATATGCAGGTGGTCTTGAGGTGCATGGACAGCAGTCCCGTGTGTGTACAGTGCGTACCTGGCGCTATATGCAGGTGGTCTTGAGGTGCATGGACAGCAGTCCCGTGTGTGTACAGTGCGTACCTGGCGCTATATGCAGGTGGTCTTGAGGTGCATGGACAGCAGTCCCGTGTGTGTACAGTGCGTACCTGGCGCTATATGCAGGTGGTCTTGAGGTGCATGGACAGCAGTCCCGTGTGTGTACAGTGCGTACCTGCCGCTATATGCAGGTGGTCTTGAGGTGCATGGACAGCAGTCCCGTGTGTGTACAGTGCGTACCTGGCGCTATATGCAGGTGGTGTTGAGGTGCATGGACAGCAGTCCCGTGTGTGTACAGTGCGTACCTGGCGCTATATGCAGGTGGTCTTGAGGTGCATGGACAGCAGTCCCGTGTGTGTACAGTGCGTACCTGCCGCTATATGCAGGTGGTCTTGAGGTGCATGGACAGCAGTCCCGTGTGTGTACAGTGCGTACCTGCCGCTATATGCAGGTGGTCTTGAGGTGCATGGACAGCAGTCCCGTGTGTGTACAGTGCGTACCTGGCGCTATATGCAGGTGGTCTTGAGGTGCATGGACAGCAGTCCCGTGTGTGTACAGTGCGTACCTGGCGCTATATGCAGGTGGTCTTGAGGTGCATGGACAGCAGTCCCGTGTGTGTACAGTGCGTACCTGGCGCTATATGCAGGTGGTCTTGAGGTGCATGGACAGCAGTCCCGTGTGTGTACAGTGCGTACCTGGCGCTATATGCAGGTGGTCTTGAGGTGCATGGACAGCAGTCCCGTGTGTGTACAGTGCGTACCTGCCGCTATATGCAGGTGGTCTTGAGGTGCATGGACAGCAGTCCCGTGTGTGTACAGTGCGTACCTGGCGCTATATGCAGGTGGTGTTGAGGTGCATGGACAGCAGTCCCGTGTGTGTACAGTGCGTACCTGGCGCTATATGCAGGTGGTCTTGAGGTGCATGGACAGCAGTCCCGTGTGTGTACAGTGCGTACCTGCCGCTATATGCAGGTGGTCTTGAGGTGCATGGACAGCAGTCCCGTGTGTGTACAGTGCGTACCTGCCGCTATATGCAGGTGGTCTTGAGGTGCATGGACAGCAGTCCCGTGTGTGTACAGTGCGTACCTGGCGCTATATGCAGGTGGTCTTGAGGTGCATGGACAGCAGTCCCGTGTGTGTACAGTGCGTACCTGGCGCTATATGCAGGTGGTCTTGAGGTGCATGGACAGCAGTCCCGTGTGTGTACAGTGCGTACCTGGCGCTATATGCAGGTGGTCTTGAGGTGCATGGACAGCAGTCCCGTGTGTGTACAGTGCGTACCTGGCGCTATATGCAGGTGGTCTTGAGGTGCATGGACAGCAGTCCCGTGTGTGTACAGTGCGTACCTGGCGCTATATGCAGGTGGTCTTGAGGTGCATGGACAGCAGTCCCGTGTGTGTACAGTGCGTACCTGCCGCTATATGCAGGTGGTCTTGAGGTGCATGGACAGCAGTCCCTTGGCCACGAAGCCGCGGCCGCACAGCGCGCACGCGTACGGCCGCGCGCCGCTGTGGTACCTGCGACACGACTCATCGTCAGCCACGACACCACTCAGCGTGGTTAGTGTCACACGGACCGTCAGTACAGATCTATATGAGCTTGAGGGAGCGTCGATCCCTCCGTATTACTCTAAAACGCTCCCTCAAGCTCATATAGTACTGTCTGCGCGGAGCGGTCCATACTGACGGTCCGTGTAACACTAAAACCACGCTTACAGCGGCCGTAGACGGACCATCAGGTGGAGTGAGATCATCCTGAAAGCTCTTCTTATAAAAAAAACTGGAGAGGCCTGTGTCCAGCAGTGGACTGCGATAGTATGACAATGATGGTTGTCATACTATCCTACTACCGACTACTACCGAGTTTCTTGCCGTTTCTTCTCGGTAGAAATCTACTTTCCGAACACGGCGGTAGCTTCTTTTAAATTGCTTTTATTCACATTTTTACATTACTTTTTAAATTTTTACATTATTTTTTACTTGACGATTCATAAGTGCTTATTTTAAGTCTAGGGGCTATCCACAAATTACGTCACACGAATTTCAAGACTTTTTGACCCCTCCCCCCTCTCCTTGTCACAGCTGGTCCCTTTTGTGAGACTCCTTTCTTCCTTGTATGTCACACTTCATGGATCCTTAGAAATGCTCAAAAGTGAACAGGCCACCGAAGCATTCGTGCACCTGGTGGCCTACATAGTGCCCCGACTTAAAAATATAAACAAAACTTAATTCTTGCAACAAATAATTCTTACCTGTATCCAATCGCAGGTATATAAATATCATAGAACCAACAAATTTGAATTAATAATAGTGCCGTAATCATACAAAAATAGTTTTATTAAAAAAAACTTTTTTTTAAGTTTATTTGTTTTTTTAAGTTTTATTACAAAAATTAAAAAAAAACAAAAAAAGTGTGACGTAATTTATGGATAGCCCCCTATGTGAATAAAGTGTAGCGGCCTACAGTAGCAGTTTTGCAGCGCACGCAGTTTTGTATTGTGCGCTGCTTAACAGGCAGTCGTTCCCCGCCGCGCATTCCGACCACTCGCTAGCAACATGTAATTAATTGTATTATACGGTGCACCAAATATATATTTCTACTGGACTTCATACATCTATCATTTCACCACACCGCACAGAGGAATCTCCACATCTGCCAACCCCATAAAAGGTATTTAATAGTGATTGTCGTACCGTTCGTGTATGACGAGCGTGGAGCGCTGGCTGAAGGCCTTGCCGCAGTGCGAGCACACGTGCGGCTTCTCGCCCGAGTGCACGCGCTCGTGCAGCGTCAGGTTGCACTTCTTCACGAAGCCCTTGCCGCACGTCCTGCAAGTACCACCGATTGAATTAATACAACGCAATGTTTGAGCAATAGGCCTTGTTATGACATTGACAGTTGACAGGACTGTTTCATACATTCGTTCAAACATTCATTCATACGTTCATTCAAGTTTCATTCATGTTATGTCAATGTAATGTCTTGTTGGAATTATAACCTTTTGCAGTGACAAAGCGAATTTTACTCATCTCCAAAATTAATCAGGCAAAGTGAGTAGTAGTGTTTTCAGCTAATAAGCATACCAGGCCTGTTGCCGTAAAAAATGGTAATTAGTCCGTCTTTTAGCTAATTCAAAAATAAAAGATACGTATTTTTTTATTTGTACATTAGACCAAAGATTACAGAGTTATAGCCCGTTGAAATTACGCGTGACGTCACTCGGTGAGGCATTTTTACGGAAGCGAGTGACGTCAAAGACTCCCACTCCTAACTTTGATGCCTTGTATCTTTGTTATTTTTTATTTGAATGAAAAAAGGAAAAATACGTGTCTTTTATTTTTGAATAAGCTAAAAGATGGACTAATTACAATTTTTAGCCGTAATAGCCTATTAGTCTGTTTTTTAGATTGTTCAAAAATAAAAGACACGTATTTTCTTATTTGTAAATTAGACCAAAAATGACAAAGATATAGCCCGTTAAAATTAAGCATGACGTCAAAGAGTTGGAGCTTTTTCTAGAAAAAAAAAGGCAAAGCGATGCCGAAGCGCATGCTATAAACTAAACTGAATTAAAGTCACTGGCGCTGGCTACATATTCGCCGTATCCCTGCTAGTCCGATGATACATAGGGGCAGGAGGAAACAAATGAAATAACGTACTTGCAGACGTTGGGCTTGTAGCCGGTGTGTATGCGCAGGTGGAACTTGAGGTGCTCGCGGCTGGTGAGCGCCTTGCCGCACACGCTGCACAGGTAGTTGCGCTCGCCGGAGTGCGCGCGCAGGTGCCGCCGCAGCGAATTGAGGTGCGCGAACGAGCGAGCGCACACCGCGCAGCGCAGCGTCAGCGCACGCGCCGCCGCCTCGGGGTGCGCGCGCGAGCGGTGCGCCAGCAGGTACCTGCGTGCGCGCATCACGGTACAGTATACCGACACAAACATGTTAGTGCGCGAACGAGCGAGCGCACACCGCGCAGCGCAGCGTCAGCGCACGCGCCGCCGCCTCGGGGTGCGCGCGCGAGCGGTGCGCCAGCAGGTACCTGCGTGCGCGCATCACGGTACAGTATACCGACACAAACATGTTAGTGCGCGAACGAGCGAGCGCACACCGCGCAGCGCAGCGTCAGCGCACGCGCCGCCGCCTCGGGGTGCGCGCGCGAGCGGTGCGCCAGCAGGTACCTGCGTGCGCGCATCACGGTACAGTATACCGACACAAACATGTTAGTGCGCGAACGAGCGAGCGCACACCGCGCAGCGCAGCGTCAGCGCACGCGCCGCCGCCTCGGGGTGCGCGCGCGAGCGGTGCGCCAGCAGGTACCTGCGTGCGCGCATCACGGTACAGTATACCGACACAAACATGTTAGTGCGCGAACGAGCGAGCGCACACCGCGCAGCGCAGCGTCAGCGCACGCGCCGCCGCCTCGGGGTGCGCGCGCGAGCGGTGCGCCAGCAGGTACCTGCGTGCGCGCATCACGGTACAGTATACCGACACAAACATGTTAGTGCGCGCGCGAGCGGTGCGCCAGCAGGTACCTGCGTGCGTAATGTTACTAACAGTTAATCTTAAAAACTATGTTAATAGGCAAAATAATTTATTTTAGTGTCTTTGGCGAGCTGAGCGTAGGTCCAGTGCTGCATGATAGCACTGTCCACGTCCAGGCTCGCCTCTATTTGCACTCATACATTTAAATAAAGTAATAAAGTGGAGGGGCGCGTCATCTTAGTTTGGACAATCTCTAGAGCACTACAGTAACGCGGGCGCAACACTGACCTCATGTAGACGAAGCCCTCGGGGCAGAGGTCGCAGATGAACCTCTTGCTGGCCTCCGGCGCGTCGCCGCCGCCCTCGCCCAGCTTGTGCGTCAGCCCTGCAACATACAACGGGGCCATTACATACCTTCCTCTCTATATACTCCTGCTGAAGAGCTTCCTCCGGGGGAAAGCTTGACGTGGCCGACCTGGAAATCTTTGAACAGACTTCACGTTCAGGTTGGCCGCTGTAAGGACTCCTTATGTAAGAGAGCGGCGTGGCCCTACAGACCATGACTCACCTTCTGGACTGCCCAGCTTGTCCGGATCGGTGCTCACGAGAAGACTTATTACTTGCTAACGGTAATGCTGTCCGTGTAGCAGACTTATGGTCTCGGAAAATCAGACCGGTTGTTATTGCCATCGACACGACAAGAAGAAGATTACATATAGAAGCCCATACCGTGACACTGACTCGCCCTAACGTCGTCTGAAAGTACGGAACTTCGAGGGTAAGGAAGGTAGGTAGCCACGCACATACGCGCAATAAAATTAAATAAAATGTGTGGATGGCAATAGGCTATTATGGCTAAAAATTGTAATTAGTCCGTCTTTTAGCTTATTCCAAAATAAAAGACACGTACTTTTTTTATTTGAAAATTAGACTAAAAATTACATAGTTATAGACCGTTGAAATTACGCGTGACGTCACTCGGTGAGGCATTTTTACGGGAGCGAATGACGTCGACTTCCACTCCTAACTTTTGATGCCTTGTATCTTTGCTATTGTTTATTTGAATGAAAAAAGGAAAAATACGTGTCTATTATTTTTGAATACGCTAAAAGACGGACTAATTCCAATTTTTAGCCATAACAGCGTATTGTTCAGTTACCGTGCTTGAGTATCTGGGTGGCGTTGCGGAAGCTCTTCTCGCACAGCGCGCAGCGGTACGGCCGGCTGTCGCGCTCCCAGTGCCGCGCCCAGTGCGCCGCCCACTGCGCCGCCTCCACCACCTGCGGCCACGAGCGACCACCCACACATCAGTTACGAGCTTCGGCTTCGACTTCGGCAGCCGAATGAATCAATCAATCAACAGCCTTGGTCCGTGCTCAATCTCTGGGAGTAGTCACGCTACAATAGGGAATATGCATGACTTTTTTTATGGATTTATTGAGCTCTTTTTTTTTAATTTTTTTTTTTTTATAGTGGCTCGACATAATGGCTTCCCTACGCCTGATGGAAAGCGAAAGAAAAGCCCAAGTCGCTGTGACAACGGGCAAGTAACTGGTCAGTTTCCACCGCCATGCCGGCCCAACCCTGACCCCCCACGAGCTCCAGAAACCCTACTCACCGGCAGAAACACGACCCAGAGGTCATTTGACTGCGGTATTCTATAGGGTGGAGGTCCTTCCCTGGACGGACGGCTCAATTCGAGCGAAGATTCGCTATGCCCTACCTCTCTTATCTTGTAAATACATAAATATCAAAGAATTTTTATACTATGTATCTTTTCTATTAAGCGAGTTATAAAGCGTTAAAGTTATTGCTTAGACAGAGAGATCCGACGTGGCGGATGACGTCACGTACCGTGCGCGCCATACAAACTCCATAGAAAAATCTGTTTCGCGTGAGAGAAACGGGTATAATTAATTTCAACGACTGTATCTCGCCCATTTCCAGCCAATTTTGATTTTGTTTTTACTGTTCGTAGTGTATTTTTATTTATTTTACGATAAATTAGTAAATACATGAATCTATTTTTCATGCATATTCCCTATTACGTTAAATGAAGGCTGATGATGGGGGGCTCACCTTCCTGCAGCGCAGACAGCGCAGCGGCGTCTGGTCGGGCGGCGGCGGCGCGGCGGGCGGCGCGGCCCACGCCTCCGCCGCGCTCGCGTGCTGCCTGCGACAGGACACGGACACGTCAACGCTGTAATAGCTCATGATCATCATCATCGGAGCGTTGTTCCCAGTACTAGGGCCTCGAAGCCCAGGGTCCGGGTCTGAAGGTCCGGTGATGATAAGCGATCATGTCAGCCGATAGACACCGTAACACCAGGAGATTCACAGGTGCATTGCCAGCCCTTGAGGAATTTATAGGCTTGCTTTTTATATGTCCATGGCGATGATGTCAACCTATTCTTTTTTTTTCTAGACGGGAATGCATTAGGCACCGTCAACCCAGCCTCATCCAGTTAAATATTCAAATAGAAAACAATGCAAAAAGTACTTATAATATAAACCAAAACATACTTATAATGTGTGAGCATGTCACTCCTGGAGAAACATTGTGTGAAGCAGATGCAGCACTGCATCACATCCACGTCTCCCGGCTCCTTCTTCACTTGCACCTCCCCACCCTCGGGCAGGCCGAAGTCCTCCACCTCCTCCTTCAAGCTGCCCAGCACCTGCTCATCGGGCTTATCAACCATCTTCACAGCGTTACCTTCTGGTAAGCTACTAATTAAAGTCTCCCAATCTGCTATCTTTGCTTTTTTTTTTCGGCCACGCTTTGACACCTCACCATTTGAGCTAGGTTTACGAGCCTTCTTCTTCTTTTTAAGTGTAACCAAAGACATGTTGTCCTCACTGTTTTCAGAAGCTGCCTGGTCCGGAACATCGAAGTGATCGGAACCAATTGAATCGTTATCTTCTATTTTCACCACCGTTGGTGTATGTGCCTTCGGTTCAACCTTAACTTTGACATCTAATTCTATGGGACAAGGCTCTGCGGTGGCTAGTTCTGTTTGCGTGCTTTGGTCACGACGCAATTTGGATGTGTCCGATGGTACTGGTGTATGTGTATCTTTTTTAACAAATGTGAGGTCAATACTTGTGTTTATGGTGGCATCCACATGTCGTAACATGTCATGTAATCTGAAAATATAAATAAACATATATAAAAAATAGAGATATTGAATTATAACACAAGGGAACAAAATGAGACTTTTTTTTTGTTGCATGGTATTTTGTGAATGTTGTTCACTAATACGAGGTAGCTAATTCCAAATCTATTCGCATTTAGTTTCTGACAGCTCCCGTTTATGAGATACAGCTATTTGACGGGTTTTTGTACTAGTTGCACTTAATTTTCATTATTCCGAGTTGTACAATTAAAAAAATATTTTTATTTTAGAATGTTGTCGTCACGAAATATCTGTAAAAACGATCCCAACTATTTCTGTAACATATGTCGTGAATATACATTCAAAAAGTATAGACTAAGTGTGTCGGAGTTCGTAAAATGGGTGTACTTTGATTACTTTGGATTTCATTTGGACACCCGCGACAAGTATTGGGTGCCTAAAATGGTATGTAAAACATGCGTCGAGTCTTTGAGATTATGTGTGAATCGGAAAAAACCCCATTTCAAGTACCAAGCACCAATGATCTGGCGAGAACCTTCAAATCATCAGGACGATTGTTATTTTTGCGTGGTTGATATAAACGGGATTAACGAAAGAAACCGAGCCAAATGGTTTTATCCTAACTTGTTATCTGTTACCCGATCAGTCCTGTACTCCTGCAATGCATCAGCACCACAAACTTCATCATCTACACAAAATGATCGTCTTGGAAGAAGAAAACTCGTCTTGAGTACCGAGAAACTAAAAGCCGGTAGTTTCGATGGTCCTCAAATAGGTGGGTGGGTGGCTCGAAGGTTGATGAAGGATGAAAACTTTCATAATTACATGACCGAAATGAAAAAAATGCCTGGAATGAATTCGTTTGGATTGCACAAAGATTTCTGGGGAACAAAAAAGATGAATGCTATGCGAAGCACATTGAGGAGATGTTGTTGCACTTCCAGCAGCTTGGATGCATTATTAGCATTAAGGTACACTTCCTCCATAGCAATTTTGATCGTTTCCCTGATAATCTACGCGATCTGAGTGAAGAACAAGGGGAATGTTTCCATCAAGATATTCGGACTATGGAAGAGCGGTACCAGGGTCATTGGAATGCTAACATGATGGCAGACTACTGCTGGAGCATTGTCCCCAGGCCTTGTGAACCAAGCCAAACAAGAAAATCTTATAAAAGAAAATTTTTCGATGTGTAGTGGTTATTTTTCTAACGTTCTTTTTAAAATAAAATATGGTTTTGTCAAAAACACGTTTTTTGTTAAATCTCAAAAACTAAAGCTGATACAAAAAAACTGATTTCAGACCTGAAATCAGCACCCCGAAAATACATAATATTAGTCGTAATATTTCATGCAACAAAAATTATGTTCCCTTGTGTAATCAGGCCTTAAGAAATCAAAAACAGTATTGATATAGTCTAATTTTCTGGATGAGACAAAATGAATGAATTCTTAGTTATTAAAAATGTAACAAAACAAATGGTTTAAATTGATATTTATTTCTACTCTGACTGTACACTATATATACAGAGAATTATGTTATGCTTTGAACAGTTATTTCTTGGTATAATTTCCATGCAATTACCATAAGTTAAAGAACTAAAGCTATAGGCAAAGTTGATCTTCAAAGAAAACGACATGACATAAAAGAAAAAGTGCACCTATCATTTTAATGAAACAACTGACATGCTCTGTAAAAGGCTATTAACTAATTCTAAATTACAGGGCGTGTAAAGTGACATTTACAGCATGAGGACAAGTAATAGCCGTCGGCAGCAGTTGATTCTCAACACATTAAAAGCGTGGAATGAATAATTAAGTGTGGGAAACTAACCTGTGTTGGGCCTCGATTGCCTCATTGCAGAACTGGTACAGATCGTTCACCCTGCAGCTGCAGCGGTCGCACACCTTCTGCGGTAGCCGGTCCAGCTTCCGCACCTACCACAAACACCAAAACATACATCAAAATAGGTTAAAACAACAAACGAAAATTATCATAACCAATAGCCGAATATTACTTTGATTGGCAAGTATAATTCCATTTTCAAGTACAGCGCTTTTTCCTCGTCGAACAAATGGTTATTAACGAATTTTGTAGAACAACATAATCTGCAAATCGACTCCATAATTTGTTTAAAAGATTTATGTAAACGCTTGGATGTTTATGCCTAGGCGAAGAAAGTGACAGATAGCTCAGCCATTTGTCAAATATTGACCTTCCACAGTTGGTGTTGCCAGGAATCACAAGAGTCTGTTTCGAGACCCAAAGTATATTTTATATAATTTATATAGATAGAGGTATATCGACGAAAGGGCAGCGGGTGGGCGGACGCGGAGATGAGGGCGGAGAGCCGCTGCGCCAAACTTTTGATTAATGAACACACAATGTTTGTGAAGTTAACTTACTTCAGCGAAATTGCAGATATTCAAAACATTGAAACTTTACGAACGGATTGATAAGAGTTACGGTGTTGTATGAATATTTTAGATATCATTTACTTGTAATAATTTAAATATTTAGATTCAGATGGCTTTGGAATTCATTTCAGACTCTATAACAGAAAACATTGCTAAACTAAAAAGGTAGATTATGGAAATTTGAGGACTTTATTAGGGTGGTATTGAAGGTGTAACTAAATGAGAACTTTGATGCAATGGATTTATATTAAGTGACACGAGTGGACCCACGGGCATAAGCTAAGTTAATGTAGGTATACGTACTAATACCGATGGAATTAATTCAAAAAGAATAAAGTAGGTACCAATTCTCACATATAGTTATCAACCCAAATAAGTGTAAGACTGAACATAGTGTAGTGTTAATTCAGTTTAAAAATAGATGGCGCTACTATGCTCTAACTCCTCTCATTGAATAGACATTACAAGGAAAATATTAATCGGGCTTTTATTAGCCAATTTGTGTTACTAGCCAAGTTAATTGCGCAAATTGTTGGAAATAACGCAAGACATATTGTCATATATTTTTTACATCTATATTAGTGTTGAATCAGCAGCCCCTAAGGAACTTGGGCGAATACTTTTCGCGCAACAGTCCGCGATAAAAGTGTCGACTGGCACTTATCTTTATCTTTATCGTGCTCCTTGAACAAATAAAGTGTAAAAAACGAGATAAAGGCAAGGTACCATTGTGACTGAAGAACACCTACGTGCATTTCTCTCACTTGAGTTACGTTCACATAACTTTCCTTTGGATAATGTAGATACTTAGGTTTGAAGGTTCAGTGAACTATGTAAACTTCGAGTTATATCAATTGAATGTGACTAACTATTAAGATGGCTGGTGGCTCCTAACACTATTAACTCTTAGGTATAATACGGAATGTACCTATACTTTTACTGCTACACTCTATAAATCTCAATCAAAATCACATGTACCATGTTATGTTAGAGAGGATGTAAGGGAGCATCATCTTTTGGCTCCAAGCTACCTGCCCGTGGTGCATCCTGCTGAATAACAAACGAGGCTCGAGCATCCGACTGCTGGCGGTATAACCATTACGATTGAAAGCGTAGCTAAAAATCACAGGCCGATGACGGATAGCAGCATCATTATAGCAAGAAGCTCGGTACGCCATGCAACCGCCAACCCGCCTGCTCAGCGTGGCGACTAAGACTACTTAGAGCTTCCACGTGTTTGCCAAAAGTGGCGAACAACTGGAGAGGCCTAGGTATGTCCAGCAGTGAATTGCGATATGCTGATGATGATGTACAGTAAATCAGCCCGTCTAGTAGACTAGCGTAATATTTAGAGCTCCGATGGGGACTGAAGAAATTATCTATCATCTCTCAATTTCGCTTCGCCAGGTCAAGACTATTCAAGACCAAGCACAGTAACGTATCACGTAAAACTGTTACACCCCTGCTCTACTTCAGGCTCTCTTTGTAGGATCCTAAAGTAGATTTTAGATAAACTAGATTCTAATGTAAATTAAATTAATCCAACGAATGGTAAATACTTGTAATTACACCATAAAATATTATTGTCAGCTTCATAAAAAGAGAGCAGTTGAAGGAAAAAAGCTAGTCTAGTCTTCACAACGGACAGGCTGGTGCTGGCAGATTCCAGGGAATAGTGAAATGAGCTCGAGACAAGGGCGAAGCTAAGCTCTTAAGTAGTGAATGAATATATAGCGAGTCTAAAAACTATTGAATTCGTCACGCAGCTGGTTCGTACATAACAAACTTCACCCAATGGGTGTAGGTATGAATTTAATAAATTTGGTTTACGCACAGGCAAGTCAATGATTGTAAGCAATATCGTTTCTGCGATATCAACTAGAGATTATGATAAGGATATTGTTTCGCAGATATTGATTGTAAAAAACAGTCCGTTAAAATATTATCAAAATAAGTTTATGTATTATAATGCCCACTTAGTTACAGAACGTTCTGCAGGAAAAAAATATTTGTCGTGTGAAAACTTATCGGGAGCAAGTTTTTGATAACAAAATAGGTTCAGGTGTGGCCGATGGGCCTATCAGTTTGTAGGTATTGTCATTATTGAGTTTGTCGAAAATATCTAGTGAACCTGTATGACACACAGTGACAAATCGTGGACACACCCAATTTTATTATTGTGATAGTTTTCTTACACCAGCCTTTGTGGCGCAATAGTCAGAGCATTAAGCCCAAAGTGAGGACGGTACGATGGTTCCGGATTCAATTCTGAAAAGGTTCATTTAGAAAGTTAACTTATTGCTCTATTTTCCTAAAGCTTTTTTGTCTGAGATATACGCTTACACTGATTCTATTGACAGTTGACGAAGTCGTAAATATGTAAATGGACAAGTATTATAACTTACACGTGCACGTTGGGAAGCTACAGTTAAACATAACTTCAAGTAAATAATGTCTATGAATAGGTATACATATGCTTAACTAAATAGTTCCTGTCTCATAAATTTGAGCCGTAGTCGTATAAAGTTGATAAGATGAGATTTCACACACAATACTTAAATTCTTAAATTAGAATGAATACAAAGTTAGCGAGTCTTTAATTAGGGCAATAGGTATAAGATAATGTTTCTTACTGGATATTGAAGATTATGTTAGAAATGGCATGACCAACAATCCCGTATAATAATACAGATTGCTGCCGATCGTAGAGTTATCCTGCTGGCCCAAAAACCAATTAATCAGGAAAGGAAATTCAGAAATAAGTATGCTTAGGGAGATAGATATGACTAGGTGCTAAAACCCTACATACAAAACATATCAATCTGGTGATATTTATACGGCTTCAAGGCTATTCGATATTAGGCAACGACTGAGTGCAGAGCTATTCCTCCGCGCAGTAGGTACCTATCACTGCAAGGACATGTTGCGCGGCGAGAGGGCGGAGGGCACGGCGTCATCCCACGCACTCTCTTGCGAAACTGACTAATTGTATTCACTAGGCAGATTATCAATGGCCTTATGTTTGGATCAAAATTAAACATGGGTACCTGTATCATTGATGAATGAGTAGGGGACAAGGTGACATAGGGAATATCTCGCTATTCGCATAAGAAAGTGAGACGTCGCTTGATCGCATCAGACCACTTAAACCAGATGATCCCTATATAATTGATAGTAAACCCATAAATACTGATTGGTGTTATTTTATTAGGTAACTGATGAGAACGAATAAACGTTTATGAGTCACATTACGCATTTGGCTGCTGAATGCTAATAGAGTTCTTTTAATTTGATTAACCTAATCTAAAGTAAATGAAGTAATCTAAAGTAAATAAGTAGATGTGAATTGAAGTGGAAAGAATGGATCTCCCATTCTTCATATAACGTACCCCGACCATTCCGGTCCATGTCTTCGTCGCCCTAGCGTTTTCCCGGCCTACTAGTACCAGTGTCCGCTTTCCTACACAGTCTACTCCATTCCGGTCCTTGTGAAATGGCAAAATCACGTTAGAAACCAGACTAGAACACAAACCAATACGCCGAAGGCACCGCCAAAAACACACACGTACAGGTCCAATAATCAACAGAAACAACCTTGAAACATTTGATAAACATGAGATGAAAATCGATTCTACAAAGTTGAGAGTCAACTTTGCAATTGAGTAAAACGAGCGCCACATACGCCGTTGAACTCTGGCTTAACTTTAACCCACATAACAAAGTTCAATGTAAACACAATACGGCAGAAGTTTTCGAAGTTTCAGTTCACGGCCGCGAGGCGCCGACCGCCCCCCGGCGCCCGGCGCCCGGCCCGCGGCGCCCGACTTGCTCCGCTCGACTCCACTTAATGCCCCAAACTTCTGCGCGATGACAGACGACGCGACGCTTACAACTCCTTAATCCGAGGTGGATGGATTTTTTGGAAAGTTTGATGAATGAATTTTGTTTTCAGTTACTTTTTATGGGATTTCGCAGGTTTGGGTCATTATAGCTTTGCTTATTAGCATTAATAGTCACCAATTACCATGGACAGTCAACTTTTTGTTTAGAATGATGGATAAACAACTCGACTAGCATTCATAAAATTGTGATAACCACCTTTGCTTTCGGTTCCCACCAAATTCTCCTTCTTACGGTATTTCTTATAGGACCACTGATGATGACTATGTGTTTCTCCTTGAACATATAAATGTGGACTAATTTAAACCGACTTTGTACGATGTGGTGACTTCCACTTGGTTTGAATAACTTGGTTCTTATGGTTTTAGTCCTGTGTCTAATCGCTCCTGCGTCATTCATTACTCATAGTTCTGCGATATCAGTACACAGTACCTACTTCAAAGTATGTCCTATATTTAAAAGATGAATAATATTAGGTAGATACGAGTTACTTCTATATCTCAAGTCAATATAAGTAAAAAGAAAGCCGAAGCTTATTAATCTGTGGCCGAAGTAAGTAATCTATATCCTTATGTAGTCATATACTCATCATCATCAGCCTCTCTCAGACCACTGATGGACATAGGCCTCTCCGATTGTTCGAACGATCTTGGCTTCTCGCATCCAATACTTGCTAGTTATCTTACGCAAATTGTCACTTTGCCTGGCTTGAGGACGTCGTACACTTCGTTTGCCGAGAAGTAAGAAGAAACTTATACACATTGATAAAACTTGATTTCATTTTAAAATTGAAATACCAATGAACGAACATTTAAATTGATGGATCATGTTGATAATTCACTAACTTTACATTCATTATGATAACTTGATACACAAATAAGTACAGAAAAAACAATAAGTGAATCTTTATACAGCATAGCGTGCCTTCCAACCGTTTTTTATTATAAGTAATAACACTTGTATAATAGCAATAAGAATTCCTTTTTGTTCTGTTTTATGTTCCTGTATAATGGGGTATAAACCCAGCCTGTGCTCCTCTCCATGTGCTCTTGATCGAGTTGGCACCCAGCTACCATTCTCCAAGTGTATCCCTAAGCACAGAGTGCCACACGCGGCAAGTATACAAGTATTACTTAAGTATGTTCTCTGTTCTTTCATTCTCATAATATCTAAACGTAGCCGTTTTCTTATCGTAATTAAATTTATAAATTAGCAAACCCGCGCTCCAGTTTTGTATGCTATAAAATTTTTCGGTAGAATATCACATTTCGGTTATTAATATCAACGGTGATAATAAGAAGGCTTATTATGATATCAGTTAGGTGAAATAATGCTGCCTACCTACTTAGTGTCTGATTTCTATTGTAAGAATATGTCATCATTGTATTCAGTTCTTACTTATCAGCAAATCGTGAAAGCATCCACGTCAGGAGTAGGTAAGTATTATAATTTAAATATATTAATAATAAATTTTAGACCAGTTTATGAAGCATAGCGGAGGAGCCTTTCGTCATCTGATGGAAAGCGACAAAGGAGCTCAACTATTTTAAATATTAATCTGATCCTAAAACAATTACTTTGGCCACTTATTTTTGTTAGTAAAAATGATACCGGACACTCAACATGCACGATGCAAGTCTTCTTCACTGCGCAGAGGGTTGGATTACAAATCAAATGCACTTGAGGGTTAATCATGGTTATGGTAAGTATAATATCTTTCAAGTCGAGTCAATGGTAGGTACTTTTTTTTTTTTTTTTTTTTTTTTTTTTTTTTTTTTTTTATGCCGGGGAAAATGCTTTTAGGCATACCCGCCGCTCGGGGGAGGGGCGGGTTATGTGGGACTCGCCCTGCCTCAAGATGGTAGGGAGGCAGGGAATACCCACTAAAAACCCCGGCCCTTTCGTCATGCGCCTATGGGGACGGTGTCAAGGGTCCTGAGGATGACTCATACGACCTTGACACCGCCAGCGCTGTCCGCCCTATGCGGCAGACCCAAACGAGCTCACCCCCCTAGGGGGGAGCGACGGGAGGGGTCCGAAAGGACAACCCACTCCCGTTCGACGGAGACGGGGACCCGTGCAAGGCGGGTGGAGGTGCCCCCGCACCAACCACCCGTTGGGCCCCGTCAGGCGGCAACAAGCGGCGGAACGTTCGCCGCGCGCGCCCACCTCTTCGTCGGCGGAGGGGAGGAGCATCGGGATCGTCTTCCCGCTCCCGCTCCGCGGCCTCCTTTTGGGACATTGTCGTCTCACAAAAGGAGGCCATCGCCAGCCATGATGCTCGGCTCTCCAGCATTGCTCGGACAACTGCTGGGAGCGACAAATCAGTCCCCACCGAGCCGACCAGAACGGCCCGGGGACCACTAAATGCTGGGCAGATGGCCAGGGTGTGCTCTGCCGTGTCACACCCGGCCCCACACTCGTGGCACACAGTGGTTTCCTCCCGTCCGATCCGATGCAGATATCGCCCGAAGCACCCGTGCCCAGACAATATCTGCACCAGACGAAACGTGAGGAAACCATGTTGCCTCTCCAGCCATTCCTTCAAGACGGGACCGACAGCATCCAGGAATCTCCGTCCAAATTGAGCGGAGGCGAGGTCCTCGGCCCACAGACGAACCATCTCGTCGTGGGCCTCCCTCCGCACTGCACCCCTTTCAGCAGGAGCAGGGCGCTCCCCGCGCGCCCTCTCCGCTGCCAACCAGAGATAGGTCGTGGCCAGCACCTGAGCATCGAGCTCCCAGGGAGGGGTGCCGGCCAGAGCGCACGCCGCGTCAAACCCAACGGTCCGGTATGAAATGGTAGGTACTCTGCCTCAAATAGAACCAGCCCAAAACCTGGCGAACTGGTTGTCACTGTCGGTCTTCTTGCAAAGGTAACCCATCGAACACAGCGTTTGTTTGGTATCTTACGATAGCATACAAAGAATTGCAGACATTGACTCTGTTTTGGATTGACTACTTGCCTCGCGCCTTGGTTTTGTGGAATTAACTTCCTGCGACAGTCTTTCCGAACATCTACGACTTGGGAACCTTCAAGAAACGTGTGTATTCCTATTTTTAAAGGTCGGCAGCGACCCCAGAACTCGATTTTAAGTTGCGAATGTCCATGGGCGGTGTTGACTGCTTACCATCAGGCATCACACTTGCTCGTCTGCCGCCTCTTGAATTAAAAAAAGATCATACCTATGATCTTTTTTTTCTCAAGGTTAGTAATCAAGGAACCAGCCTCAAACAAGAAGCGTACCTAAGTACTTGAAAATGAAAATGTTTATTAATTTATGACTAAGTAACCTTTTATTGATCTGGATTTGATCCATCAATAAAAGATTTGTTCTCAAAGAATTCATTGCCTTCCTTTCGGAGTTTGCAGTAATTTGCATAATAATAATATCAAATGTTTGAAGTTTTGAAGTGGTTATTACACCTGTCTATAAGTGTTCCAGTTAGCGCACACCTCGGCCGTTATCAAATGACACGGTTTGATACGCGTCTTTGTCGCCTTATCTATCATGTCGAAATTCTTCCACGTATCACGTATCCATTTCGCTTCTAATACCTACGAAATAATTCTACCTACGAATCTATTTCGAAATTAGTAATTCCCAGATATCTTTCATTGAATCAGTGTTATATTTTCTGTTATAATAAACCTGTAATGGTAGGTAACTCCTTTTTTATTTGTAAGTAAATCTAGCGAGGTTATCAATGCTACCAACTAATGGTAGAGCCTTTTTCAGCCACACGTTTTCAACATCCCCAATGTTTGCTTCTGCATTCAGCTATGTGAATAGTGAAATTATCTGTCACCGCCTAGATATAACGTAATAAGGTGTATCTCGTCTGTAAACAATGGAGGTAGTGATTGCGCTGGCGAGGCAGCGGGCAGACAGCGGCGCGGAGGCGCGCAGGCGGCTCGGGCGCAGGGCACAGCGCTGCTGCCGACGCCGGCCGTTATCAGCGCTGCCCTGCCGATTGGCGGAGTGAAGTGTTTGCGCGCCGATACGCGCCGCCCGGACCAATCGATTCCCCGTTCCGTCCAATCTTATCACGATCATGGTGGACATTCGTACCTCGTGTCAGTTCTCTGATATGGTATCTGAAGATATCATCGAAAGTATAAATATGGGCCCATCAATCGATCGGGTCTCTATCGAACTGTGAGCTGTGATTACGATTGACTGTGCGTCTCCGCGTGTTCAGTGATTTTGCCCTTGTACTGGTCTTCGCTCCGAGGGTAACTTTATCTTGAGGTTCCAAATATTTTTTGGTTGGTATGAGTGTCGTTCCATTGTCAATTGTAATTTTGCTTCTATTTCGAGAGGAATTGTAGTTTTATTTGTTATCTACTCAGATTTTATCTGACGATGACGTGGCGCGTGATCAAATAGTAGCTATTCAAATTTATAAATTCGCAGCAGACATTCAGTATAACTAATTAGCCGAACGTTGAGCAGCTGAACTAGTGTCCCTGTTAATACAAAAAGATAATGATTACGTAACAACATATGGTGGTCCAATCGCACATGTGTTTGCTCGTTTCATGTGATTCGCAGGTCGCACACTCATAACTGTTAAATTATCCTCTAAATATTCCACCATTAAAATTGCCAGTACATTTGCTACAGAGCTATGTAGGATCGTCGACGCGACAGGGAAAAGCGCGGTGCTCTTATCAGAGAACGTTAGCCGCACCTTTTGGAGTGGTGATAGCGAGTTGCGCACTCGATTGTCACACAGAACACACATATTGGACGTAACTCATGGTTTTATTAAACAGAAATACTTTTTTCCACAGCGCGTCGTTGCCACGATACTAGGCTTCACGTCTGAGTTGGACAGGGGATCTTGACAGTTTGAACTCGTATGCTGCCAGATCTATCTTTCCAGCTCACGTGTGGAGTCGCTTCGAACCAGCGCCCGTCCAAGCCACGCCGGCGACGATGCTGCTCTCCTGAAGAACTAAGCGTGATGGATTAAGTGGAGGTGTGATCTCTTCACTTTTTTTGTTTAAAGTGAGATTCAACTCCTCCAACTTAACCCTGAATCGCATTATCATCACAGACGAGGCGTACTGAAGATAATAATAATAATATAGTGCTATTATTTTTTATTTGATTCATATTTATAGAAAAATTTATTTATTTATTTATTATTAAGAAACCAACGGCGTAACAAACATATGTAATGGTGATGGATACGAAAATGTTGAAAATTATTAAAAAAATACATACATCATTTTGTTTATTGGTTTTATTTATACAGTACCTTCTGATCTTATAATAATATTAATGGTAGGTATAAAATAATTAAACGATTTTATACTTAACTATGCCACCATATTAAATACGTTTTAACACAATACAAAATGTGATAGACGATACAATACAACACAAAGCGACGCAAGCGGGTTAAACTTTGGCGCCACTGTGCGCGCACAGGGGTATTATGAGAGACCCAATCCACCGCAGACTAGTCCGAAGTGCATCACAAATCACTAAAAAAAAATCACAACACCCAAAACAAAAAATGGGCAAAAAAATGTTGGTAACACCGGTGCGCTAAAAAAGCTTGCAAACTTCACGCACCTAACCTGCGCTGGACATCGACTCGTCCGTATCTCTAAACTCTGGGAAAATGTATATTGATTTTTCAAAGAAAAGTCAACCGATGTAACAAAACACCGTTCGTGAAGTGTTTATACGCGTATAGAAGCGCCGCGGTCGATGTGCAGTGTCGTCGAGATGGTGCGACGGTGTTCTTCGTCGCGTTCCGAGTGAGATCAGAGAGTGTTGCGTCGCTCGGCCGACGGCCCGGAGCCCGGCCGCGGCCAGGGCCTGGGCGCGCCATGGACGCCGGCGCTGCTGACCCGCTGCGAGCGGCCAGGCCGTGAGTATCGCGTCTTCCACTCCCGCTCCGCAGGGGCGCTCCGCCCGCGGTCTTACGTCGCAGGATTATTTCGGTCCCTGTGAGCCCGTCCGAGGTTGCGAAACGTCCCGTCCGCGCTCGGTTCTCGCTCACGGCGGACATTCTCTCGCTCGTGCAGCGTCACGGCCCCCGTCGCGTTGCGCCATTTCGAAACGGTCGCATCGTCCGCGAGCCGGAGCGAGGCGCGAGCCGCGAGGCGAGGACACGGCGACGTCGCTCCGCGGGCAGGGCGCCGCTGCCGATAGCGATCTCGCGGCGCGGCGGCCGAGCGTGACCGCCTCCACAAGCCTCTGCCACCCGTGTATGAATGACTCGGACGGCCGGGATCGTAAATCAGAATCGTGTTTACAGTTTTTGCGGAGCGCACGAAACCTGTCGCGCGGCCCTTTGTCCGGGGCGGCGCGAGAGGCGCGGGCCCCTTGCTCGGGCTCGCCGTGGCGCTCACGAAACGCCCGAGTGAATTATGGCTAGGTGCATATACGCCATGCACTACACATACCTAACATACGCGCCTACCTATCTATAGCTACGTGCAGTGAAGGCTGCGAGTACCTACCTACTCAAACAAAGCATTTTGCCCACAAATCCATACTGGTGGCCTCACACGGCCAGCTTTTGCGTTCTTTGTGAAATCTCGTGCGACACATCTGCAGGGGTGATGTCATGTTGTAAATAGTGGATTCAAAACATCTGTGATTGTCAATTGTTAATTTTAGTGTGCATTTTGAGGTTAGGTTGTGATTTGAGACTTTAGGTGTTGCACCCAAGTGTGCAGAGGGACGCAATAGTGAGAAGAGGCATTCCAAGAGGATAGTGTGTTGTATTTTCAGTGTTCAGTTTGTGTAGAGCAGCGGTGTGTGGACACAGTGAGAGTGGCTTGAGCGGTGTGTGTGAGGTTTGTTGTCTCGCTGCAGTCAACTTTATTGCTCATTAAACAGTGTCAATTAGTGTTGGATGTGATTGTGGTCCACTCCAGGTGGAAGTGGCTCTGTGGCGGTGGCTGAGATCCATGTAAACACAAGCGGCCTCATGATCAGGTGATGTTTCAAATACTATCATGATACTAACACTGTGTTGTCATCGCTAAAATAAGATTTCTATTTGCAAGAGACACACATTTAACAGAAAACTGAATAAAAAACCTAAATAATAAAATAAAAACATCCAATAATATTTAACAAAAATGCTGTTCCAATTTCAAATTTAATACCTATTTGCTCTGTCATTTGGCTTTTTGATATAAAAATTTACATTGAAACTCATTTGTTTTGATTCATCATTGACATTAAAAACTTAAATGATCCAATAGGTTACCTATTATTACAGAGTTTAATCACAAATAAACTTCAAGATTAAAAGAAAACCATGAGCGGAATACAGGAAAATGTTGATATTTTGTGTCAAAGCTTGCTTGGTTTGTCTGCAGCTTAGACCTATTAGATTTTAATTATTGTTATAATGGAACTACTACTACATTTATCGTTTTATTGGTTAGTAATAGTGAATTAAAATACATATCCATGTAATGATTGTTATCTGTAGTGTGATTATTTGCCTATTGGTCCCGTTATCTGTGTTATGAAATTTTATTGACATTATTGCTTATTTCTAACATATGATTTATAGATAAAATATTCTTGCATGTGTAAACAGTCAAAATCTTGCTGTTGAGTGATGCACCCTGATTAAACAGTACTTAATCAGTAGGAGGTAATTTTGAGGTTAGGTATTTTAGTGTCTACAGTCTCTTGCAGACTTGATTAAAATTCTGAATTACAAATTGTCGCTACAGTATTAGAGATAATAAGAGCTTGGTAAAAACAACTCGCAGAAAAAAGACTGAGCAATAAATGGAATGGAGCTTAATAAACAAATAGCAGGCATCCAATTATTGTAATATTAACTTCCAGATACACACAAACACAAATGCTTAACAAATGAATATTTGTTGTAAGGTATTATAGGCAGAATACTTGGCAGAATTTTTAAAAAGCGAGCTTCAAGCTGGTTATGTTATGTTTATGTGCCCATAGATATTGGTAGTCCATTGATTTTATGTGAGATAATGAACTATGTAGTGTGTCAAAGGATTCTTAAAAAATCTATCAGCATTTAACAAAGGGGATTTAGATTTTAGGTTATAGTGTGTTTGAGAAAAAATCTGTTTGTGCCAAGTGAACCCCTAATGCAACTTGCTGCATTACTGACTGAAGGTTTTTTATGTTGCCTGGTTTTAAATCTGGCAATCAGTCAGTTGACCATGAGACATTGGAGATTTGCTTCAGTATGTAGTTCTGAGTTCTTTGGATTATGGATATATTGGAATCGCAAGCAGAGCCCCACAACTGAATCTTATGAGATTCATCCATAGGTGCCATAGGCCTATACTGACTAAATGTAATAATATTGTTAGCCAAATACATATTTCATAAGTTCTTATCAAATCTATCTATCAAATATTTACAATCATTAATTTATAGAAATTTGCTAACTGTGTCATAATAACTCCAATAATGTGGTTTGTAAATTATTCTTTTAATGTCTATCCTTGTGTTTTTAGGGATCTAACTCTTGTTTTTGGATTTATATAAGTATTTTTGTCACAATATTCCTGCCTAGCATTATTATTTAATGGAAATTATCAATAGTGTGACATACTCATTGATCTCAAACGAGGCATGGTATATTTCTACAGTAACCTTTGTGTTTTAACCTTGTAAACCAGCACTTTCTTTTGACCACAAATATTTTCTATCTGTCTCTGTCTCAATGGTCTAGTTGTGGAACGGAGAGAGAAGGGTCTCGGATCAGGGGTTCTCTCACATAATAAATGGTTCCTAAATGATTTCAGAAGCTTGTAGAATGCTTAAACATCTTTTTGTGAAATATGTGGTGTTTATTTATAATAAGTGCACTTTTCTGTATCTGAAGTGAAATACACATGGTATTCACTATAGATCACACGGCCTGTGGTGATTATGTAACTGCATGCAAAAACTGACTATTACCATAATTCTTCATTGCATTTCATGAAGATGTTAACAGTAACAGGCCAATTGATAATGCAGTTATGCATATTATGCCCTTGTACGCACTAATGCATTCACATTTGTTTTGTTTCTTTTTTTAATTTCATGAATATTTCAACAAAGTCAATGTTCTCTAAACATGAAGCAGAAATAAAGCTACAATTCTATTTCCCCATCTAGATAAATGTTTGGTTGTGAAACAAATGTGTCATACAGACATTGTCTTTCTTTCCAAACGTGTTATTTAGCTATGTAAATAGCTAAAAGATGCATTTCATCTTTACTAGTTGTAAAAGTTAATTATGAAGCTGTCATTCATACTATAGCCGAGTGTGTACACAGTTGTTTCAAGTTTGATGTGTGGATGAATTTATTGGAACAAAATTTGTATCTTTTAAAGTATTTTTCTACTTTGATCTGTCAAAAGAGAATAGTAACCATAGTTTTGGCATTATATGCAAAGAAAAGCCTGATGAGTGACTATTTTAGGGTGGAATATTATATTCTGTTCTGATAATAAATAAGCACATATAATATAAGCCAAGGAGCAATGCCACACAGTGCAATATGTAAAAAAATTCAGGGAGTGATGTGAAAATAATTGTTGTATTTACTGTGAAGTAGCATTAGCTTAAATGCAACTGCAAGTTATTTATGTTTAGTTATGACCTAATGACAATTATACAATGACAAAAGTACCATTGCTTATTTGATGTTTAAGTTTTTTATTAAAATTTTCATAAGTACATGAATGCATGTATTAGCATAATCTTTTGACCACATGTGTCTATGCAAGTCAGCTTGAATTCTTCTGACCATCTACTGTTTTGAACTGTCCTAGTTTGGCTTGGCTCCGTACCAAGGCCAGATTTTGTTTAATTGTTATTAAAGTTAGGTGTCAATTTATTACATTTTATCTAAGTTTTTAGACAGCTCTTAAAAAACTGGTATGCTTAAATGTTTATTTTTTTATAATAGAGCTTGAAATTAATAAGGAGGAACACTTTCACTTATAAATAACTATAGCTGCCTCTTTATGGTACACAAAATAATTGAACATACAACAAATTAATTTGCCAGCCAAAAAATCCCCATTTATTCAAGTAGGTATTTTGGTAGTTTTATTACCAAAATTAAAGAAATAAACAAAATAACTAGTCTTAAAGCCCCATATATAATACTTGACTTTAGGGGAGGGTCCATAATGCCTTAATCTTGTTAAGAACATCCTCATCTGTCGTACATAATTGAACATTTCATTATATTAACTCTTTAGACGCTTATCGGCCGAATACGCCCGCGCAACAATAGATTGAATTTGTTGTTTATTCTTACGGGGCCTCATGTCAAAAGTGCTGGTAAGAAAAAATATTATTTATCATTTTATACAATTTTTTTTGTTCAACCCTACCATGGAGTATTTTAATGGTGTCTCATTGTGGGATGCAATTTACGAATATTGAAAGTGGTCCCTCCTTCGCAGTAACTCACTTCACCATAACGTGTTAATGCAATTATGAATGTCTTTATCCCCAAAGTGGCTTATCAATAGCGTTCGACGCTCGGTTCTGGACATAATTGTATGGTTAATTAAACATTATGTGTAGTGTACAGTGCACCAAGGTTCGTGACTCAGTCAAATGTTTCCGCATGTAAATTTATCCAGCTCAGAAACTAGACATTGACCTCCGATCCTAATTATACAGGGTTGGCAGCTACGTTTTTTATATGTATTTTATAAGTACATCATTTTTATTGAAATGTACATTTATGCTATTGTGGTGGCGGTAAAGCTGCCTCTCCAGAGGTTGCTGAACGGTGATCGACGTAAAATCTGGCAATATAATAGGCTATTATGGCTAAAAATTCATCAGTCCGTGTTTTAGCTTATTCAAAAATAAAAGACATATGTATTTTACCTTTTTTTATTCAAATAAACAATAGCAAAGATACAAGGCATCAAAAGTTAGGAGTCACTCGCTCCCGTAAAAATGTCTCACCGAGTGAAGTCACGGCTAATTTCAACGGGCTATTAACTTTGTAATGTTTTGTCTAATTTACAAATAAAAAAATACGTGTCTTTTATTTTTGAATAAGTTAAAAGACGGACTAATTACAATGTTTAGCAAGAAAAAAGAAAACAAGGCCTTATCCCAGTACAGTATCTTATCCTCTATCCATTTCTCTATCCTCATCGTTTTCTATGTACTAATGATGTCACATAGTCACTTTATTCCTCAGAATAACCATTGTTTTATATTTAAGCTGTAACACGTAACATGAAATGGTAGAGAAGGTATTTTAATTATTTAGTCCAGAAAAATACTCTACTTGGTCGAAATTTTTCACGTATGTATTTTTATGAATGGAATATTTAAAAAAAACACATGCGTATACCATTCTTTATTATAGTGATAAAGACTACAACTAAAGCACTTTTGTATTCGATACTACCTAATAATAAAAGCACTGTTATCTTTACACAGAATCTTGGAAAGAAAGTTTAAAAAAAACCAGCCAAGTGCGAATCGGACTCGCTCGCGCACGAAGGATTCCGTACCAATACCGGGTAAAAACATTCACGTTTGTTGTATGGGAGCCTCCTTTAACTATTTACTTTATTTTTTTAGTATTTGTTGTTATAGCGGCAACAGAAATACAATTTATGAAAATTTCAACTGTAGCTATCGCGGTTCTTGCGATACAGCCCGGTGACAGACAGACGGACGGACGGTCAGCGAAGTCTTAGTAATAGGGTTCCGTTTATACCCTTTGGGTACGTAACCCTAAAAACCCCGCCTCCCCTTACAAGATCCTGCGTAGTGCGTTCGCACGTAACTCAGCGAAGCCAACCGTACGAAATCGACCTTGGGGCCACGAATATTGTACCGGGCCTTACATAATTAACCACTGTGAGCTCCGTACACTTGCTGTAATGGGAGCCCCATTACTGCACGCAGGAGGGAGCACCGCCATGGGGTTGATACGGGGCCCTGTGTACTGTAAGGGATTGTATTAACACAGAATACTCTGTACTATAACGTCGATTTCTGAATGTGTAACCATGATCCAAATTTGTGTGGTTCCCCTATCTGAGGGCTACGAAGGTCAGATGGCAGTCGCTTCAATGTAATAACCAGACTCGCTAAATCTAGGATCATGGTCAAAGCGGACCCTGGGCCTCTGTAACGTGTATTCCTTTTAAAATACGGCAAGAGCGGTGGTTGTATGGCTCCGTATCCCGCCAGCCAGGAATGTATGAACGGTTCAGAAGGTCTATCTTAATGTATGAAAGGCCCCCGTCACAAGACGGACACAAACCCAACTTGACCGTTTAATAATCCCACAAACTCATGTGTTTATCAAGCTTTTCGTACTTTGAGTTCGTGCAACTAGCTGTCAGACTGCGTCCGTACGGTTTGTTGATCTGAATGACAGATCATACGGACTGTGGACATTCTTCCGTATTTATTGCATTGTACACACTAGAGAAATACAATGGCCATATCACATGTAAACCCAAGCTTTAGGCCAGTTAAAGTGCTAATTGTAATTAGCGTGCAAAATGATTCGGCCGTTTTTTACCCTAAGTTTTCCCAGAAGCTTCCGCTTACGACGTTCCGACGTCGTCCTAATAGGCTACCATATAAGGCGCCCATCACTACACCAAAGCTATTTATTGCCTGTTACAAGCGAAGTCATTTCCGATCTTATTGTAACGCTCACGTACAGTATTTTGGTTAGTATTAAACTCATCGGCGGCATCGCATCGAAATACCCAGTTACGACCTATACTTCCTCGCGCGTAGAATAGACGCCGACAATTAACCAAGCAATGAAACCGCTCTCCGCTGCATCGTGCGGGAAACTCACACTGACGCGCCTTGTTGGATCAAACGTTGGGACCAATACCCAACTACAATTAGCGAACCTACGCCAGTAGTATCATTGGACAACGCGGCCAGACGTTGGCCCAACCAACCATTAGCCAACATGCGGTAGGAATATAACCTGCACCTTGGCTGCTTTTGAGCCAACGAGCAAAATTGAAAGCCCCAAGTTCCAACGCACATGAGGCCAATGAGGCTATAATGTTTCAAGCTTTGGTGGATTCCTCTCCGCTCCCGGCCAAAAGTTAAACCTAGCAATGACTATTCTAAGTTTTAACGTTCGCCATTAGCGCTGTGCGTTTTACTTATAGGAATTTACCGTATAATAAAAAGGTCGGCTTTGGGAAATCACACCTTAATAATGGTTTTAACGCCATGATATATCAATAATTTATTTTAAGCTAGCTTTGAGATGTGACAAATGGTCACTTGTTATAATATACTACCGCGCGTAACTTTGCCCCGCTAACGCAACATGCACTTTTACACCTGTGGACTCCTTAATTAAAGAGGTAAATATAGGATCTGAGAGTGGAATATTTCAGACCCTTGCACGATTCTTCTGAAGATGACATAATTGGTATTCAACTTCAGTGTAGAGGAAACAAAAGACGAGGAAAACCGGTTACATTAAATACCAACTAACATAATTAGAAATCTAAAATAAGCTTGGCCCAGCCAAAAACCATATAACAATATTGTGTTGCATAACTACATCCCTGATTATTGAATGGTTTCAAAACCCTAACTTTGGTCATGTTCAATGTTCATATTATTGGTCTTTCGGACATGTTTGTGAGGCCTATATTGTGCCTCTAGTATTGCACTCGATAGGCAATAAATAAGCTAGAGATATATATATAACACATAAACTTACAGGTTCACTTTTAGGTTTAAGTGTCCACTCACCAATACGGGTAGATAAAATCAAATCTTTTAATGGAGTCCCTGTTTAATTCACTATTAACTTCTGTTTTCTACCTTTAGAGTTTGCTTGCTGGTAAACAGAGCATGCGTTTCCCGATGCGTAGTTTTCATGACAGATGAGTTTTCAGCCTAATCCTTATGTACGTTAGAGTTTCATTTTCAACACTGGAGGGGCCACACGGCGTGCCAAATATTCGCTACGTATTCCTAATCCCTTTCGACGTATTGCAGTCGTACGGTGTTACGGCAGTCGTGAGTCCTGCCATCGCACGACACGGTAGTTGCAACATGCGGACACTGCGTTTCGCCGCCATCTTTCAAAATGGAAGTCGTTGCGCCACCCACAGGCCGACACACCCCAGGTCATCCGACTAAACTATTCTGGCGTTCATCAGCATTATTGTCCTACGTGGCTTTTGAGTTATGCAGAATTGCATCTTGTGAATGCGTTTTGGTGTGGCTCTGAGATGAAAATTGGATTGGTTCTATGCCTATTTCATGAAATCTTTAACAAGTATAGCGAGTATAGGGATACTTAGACGAAAGAATGCTTTATTTTTCCATTTCAATAGAAAGGTCTAATCAACCTATTAATAGGCCTAAGCCTATTAATTATTCTAAAGAAAGGTTTATCCGAGTTCAGGAACTGTTACTCTTCGACGTTTTAAAGTAAATGTTGTCACCGTGTTGCGTAAAGTTTTTCTTGTTTAATTTAAGCACACGGCATTGTTGTTGACGAAAGTGATTAGTTCTGGTGATTTCCGAGATTCGTTGAATGTGCGCCTTTTTTTAACTAACTAAGACCTTGTGAGATTACTGTTAATCTCATAAACTCTTTAGACTTCCAGCAAATGAGCGACTCTCGTTATGATATCTGGATTTTTTTATACTTGTGTGTTTCTGTGTCTGTTTCTTGGACGTAATAGTAGACTTACCACAATCATCATCATTTCAGCCCACATCTACCCACTGCTGAGTATAACCCTCTTCTTTCAACCGCCACTTTTCACGATCCCTCGCCAACCTTATCACCATATTTTTTGGAATTCCAATAATTCAGGTCGGAATTTTATAATGATAAAATTGAGATTTATCAGATTAATCAATTTATTCGACGGTTGATTAACCGTTTCGATTTCCTACTACAATTTCTGAGTGTCGCCTACGATGTTTAGGTGCTCAGCTAAAATACGGTAGCATTTGTGATCGAATGCACCCATTCACGCTAGCCTTGGACGGACCCATTGTAGCGCTCAAGAGAAACTTGGCAAGCACGAAGTTACCCTCCGGTTCCAATTTCACTCGGAACAGTAAAAAATCTAAATTAGGTGTTCGGCAAAATGACTCCCTAAGTGGAAAATATTTTGTTCCTGTACACTCAATTTTGCTGCTTTGAGTACTAACGTGAGAATATAGTAAAATAGTTTCGAGCTAACTCAAATAACTTGTTAGGTGAGATGGCTGTGTCTGCATAAAGCTGGTTCATGTAATAAGTAAATGCACCTTTATTTTTGTCCCATAAATGTCACATTTTGCACTTTTCTTCAACGTAGTAGACTTATGGTTTTATTCAATGTCGTGTCCTATTTAGGTAACCTCATAGTTAACTGTAGATCCCCTATTTCTATATTCGTGAGTTTTCCGGATTTTGAATAGGACCACGCCATCTCATCCCGTGGGTGTCGTGGAAGACAACTAAGGAACATCAGGAAACTTTGTGGGCCTTCAGGGTGAGGGCGACAGGCGCAGTGGGTTTGTTCTATTGTGCCTGTCGACCTAACTTTTGGACCTTACGACCGCTTACCATCAGGTGGAGTGAGGTCAACCTGAAAGCTCTTCTTATATATCTTGACAGGCTCGGTGGCTCATTTGGTAGTGACCTCTGCCCTATGAGCCAAGGGTTGTGGGTTCGATTCCCGCACAGTACAAACATTTGTGTTCATGAGCATGTCTGTTTGTATTGGTCTGGGTGTTTTCTATGTATAATATGTATTTATTTACAAAAGAAAATGTATCTAAGTAAGTTTATCAGTTGTCTAGTACCCATAGTACAAGCTTCGGCTTAGTTTGGGGCTAGGTGGCGCTGTGTGGCCCGACGTGGCATGTCTTGGGTTATTTATTTATTTATATAAAAATACAAAAAACCTACTGCAGTCACCAAGCCGCCTATCAAGCGTGGTGGTGACTGAGGCAAATCGCCCAAATGATAGTCGTTGGGGGAGGGCTATTTCCAGCAATGGATTTATGCAGACTGATGATGATTATAAAAGAACTAAAAATTAATGAATCCATTTCTGTTAGAAATCTTCACTATATTTATTTAGCAGCCAATTTGACTGGCTCGGTGGCTCAATTGGTAGTAACCCCTGCCTTCTGAACCAAGGGTCGTGGGCTCGATCCCCACCCAGGACAAACATTTGTGTGATGAACACTTTGTTCCGTGTCTGGGGTATATTTGTATTTAGGGAATTTAGGGAATGTGATATGGATATTTCATTTCGAAACACCCTCATTGACTAGCCATTGAATACCTTATTCACTCGCAGCTAGTTACAAGAACGTTACGTCACGTATTCTGTCGTGCTGTTGAAGCCGCGAGCACAAAGCCGCGGGCACGCGCGTGCGCAGCCCTTCCCTTGACTTTTGACACGCGCGTGCACGTACCGCACACCCAGCCGTAACGCGCCGGGATTGCTATCTGCTCTTTGTTTTTACGCTCATGTTGTAATCTACCTCCTTTTCACTTACATTAATGAATTGCGCTTTGTAAATAAGTATAACAAAACTTTTTTTTAAGTTATAGGTAGGTTTAATTAATTACAATCTGCTGCACACGACTTTGCCTACTGTTGTTCGTTACTATAACTTTTTTAAAAAATCATTCAGTAGATTTTGCGTGAAAGAGTAACAAACATTCATCGATCCTAACAAATTTTCTCATTTATATTAGTGGTAGGATTAATGCTTGTAACTATTTGAGATGAGGTTATAACGCCAGATTCAAATCCTGTGCTTAAAACAGTGTTTTATTATTTGTCGTTGGAAGTGAGCTTCCAGCAAATAAATGAAATTTTCATTTGTATAGACTTCAAAAATGTATTTTATAATGGTCATGGGTTCGGAACCCACCAAGGACAATTATTCGTGCTTGTTCTGAGCATTATACAAAGTTTATAATTGTAGGGCCTTCGCTGCGCTGGTTCTGATTTCCATAACACATACTACAATATACATGATTCTGGCATTGCCTTTTCAGTATATCCTTAAATCAAAATTAATTAATACTTAGATGTTCCTTCATGTTAACCCCTAATCTATTAATAAGGTTACGTCCGTTTTTAAGATTTTAAAACCTTCATCTTATGTACTAACATGAAAGGTCATTGACCAGCCTAACGTTAACACGAAAATTCCTCATGACCGTATATCGATCTCCAAGGAGACTGAGCAACTACACAAGAGTATTAAGTAGCAGTGTGTGCGCGAATACAGGTGCACTCATTGTTCCCGCTCTCGCAGAGTAATCCGTCAGATCGGAGAGATTAGGCCCAGGGTCCTGCGATCTCGTGCTCGGGACGTGGACAATATGAGGGTGAGGTATCTATAATAACATTAGAAAGAGGAAATTGTATAAAAAAATATATCTGTAGGGCTATTCACAAAGCTAATTTCGGAAGCTTTGAATGTACTTCATTCATATTTGACATTTGATGTAGCAGACTAATGTCAAATTTGAATAAACGTGCCAGAAAGTTTCCGAACGTGAGTCGAAATTGGCGTTATGAATAGACCTCTGACTGTAGCGACGTCACAGAGTCACGGCATCATCAAGGTACCCCGTCTGTCAAAATGATGTAGATGGATAATGAACTCTATGCATTGGAAACTCAGTTGAAAATGATTTGGGGAAATTTGACAGAAGGGCGTAAATTGTTTTGTTGCCTGTCTGCGACAGATGCAGTGCCAAATGTATTTAGCCCACAATATCCATATTGACACTGTCCTGTGCCCGTCACCCCAAACGAATGGTTGGTGTTATACTCTGTTATTTATTACAGTAACTGCATTGCCATTGATACATAGAAATTGCAATAATGCATTATGAGATCTCAGTTAATAGAAATTTGAAAATGTGATCGTTGTACTAATTAAGCGTGATGTGGATCGCTTTTGCTTTATACTTATCTACTACTTCTATCTGCTTAATATCAGGGAAGATGCATACATTTTGACGTGCTACATGAATAAAAACTACATTATGGCAAAATCAGACCTTCTAATTTTATTACCGGAACGTTAATATCGCCTATCTACAGGTATTGCTTCCCATATTATAAAATCAGAAAGACATGCGATCACTTCGGTAACTGTCACGATTTACTAAAATCCAATAAAAGGATACTTTATTTAGGCACTAAACTTGTTTTATTGACGTCGTACCGCGCGCATTTCGCCAGGTCACTGTTATGTAATCTATTAAATACCTGTTTAGTCCACTTTTCAGGGTTTCGTCGACAAATTGTTAGATAACGTCTGTGGTTCTTTCCGTAATTATGTCGTACTTGTGAGGTTTTGCTTTTGAACCATTTAAAGTGCTAATGATTTTTGGTTTGACACCTCATGAGCCAGGTCCTTTCCTATTACGAATACGAGTATACTATACTGACAAGAAAAATCCGCCTGTTTCAGAGACCTTGTTGGCAATTGATTCGCGGTTATATGAAGGAGTAAGGCTCTAATTTTTAAACATTATTGCGACATATTATGTTCATTTCACAAATGCCCTTATTTTTGGTTTTCTTCCTTGTACGAGTATGTTTAATGATTTTATTACTTATGTGTGTCCTTTGATGATGCAAATAAAATGTCTCATCTATCTACTTTTCCTTCGCCATAAGGAGTTAAATGCAAAAAAAACGAAGTCATTTTGAATTGTAGAAAAAAAAACGTATCACGTTGTGTTCTGTCAGATTGACATGTGTCAGATGTCAACGCGGTCCTGACACATGCTTGCGAACAACAATGGCAAATTACTTTTTTTGTTTGTAATTTGCATTAAGGCAATGGAAATCTGTATTTAGATTTCTTACTTTACCTACTTTTCTATATATATCTACCATCTCAACGAATTTAAAAGCTCTTCTGTTGCTTCGTATTGTAAGGATGAGAGCTGCGGTAAATTTTACTCATTAACAGGAATTTTACTAAGTCGGCTTCCACTACCTAGATGACAGCTCTATCTATTTCACGTGTCACTCGCTTCAAATGTCAAACAAACGTCAATATCATGTCATAATTGGCAAAGCACCCAAATTTCTGACCATTATTCGCCTACTTACTGCCATCTAGTGACGTTTCGTACTATAAATTCCTAACCGTAAGATCTGGACGCAAACTGGTCAAGTTGAATAAAAACTTTCTTGCGAATAGTTCACGCTTCACGTAACGGGCGCCAATAAAGTGCAATAACGCGTAGTCATTAAGATTTCGGGACATTGCTCGGATATTTTTGTTTTTTCAATAAAAATGGCGGTGTGTAGTGTCTCCATTTAGCTTGACGAGTCACAAAACGAGTAGTCGAGTAGGATGTACAAATCTTGTCATGTCTATAAATCACTATCGCTCTGACTCTAGTGCCTGGTCTGTATTCCAATTGTATATGTCACCGGAAAATAGCAAGAATCGTAAGTTGATCAATTTCCTAGGTAGTTGATTAACTTCCGGAAAATAATAAACGGCAGTTGAAATGTATTATTTAACGTATGTATTTTAGTAAATTGATCATTTTACGGGGGTCTTGCCGTAAAATCATCCGACGAAGGTGAGGTGAACGTTGATTGGTTCAATGGCTCATGTGGCGTTATCCCGGCAACCAATCAGGAAACAGTGTATTAAGTTACGGGTAATAGTGCACCGTTAAATAGTACATTGAGCAACGATTGGCCCATTTGAGGACGATTTTACTTGTGTCAAAATCGTAAATTATTAAATGACTGTCAGGTTACCGTAAATTGATCAACTAACTGAAATCCATTGCGTTAAATAATATGTATATTTCAACTACCGTTTGTTATATTCCGAAAGTTAATCAACTACCTAGGAAATTGACCAACTTACGATTCTTGCTATTTTCCGGTGACATATACATATATATATAAAGTACATACTTTTGCACATTGGCTTAAGATTTTTTCGTAAGTAAGTCTTGGAATTTCGTCTCTAAGTTTCTGGATGAATTTTAAAGAATTTGGTGTCCCAACGTTCTAGCGCACGATCCCAACGTTCTAGGCTCTATTCCTATTGGTTCATATAAACATTATCCAAATTAGCTCGGCTCTGGGTGGTCTGCGAGACGAACACATTGTATGACCGTTATCTTGTACGTACTCATAGCAGATTGGAATGTCTTAGTTTATTTCATTTCTTTATTAATTTTCTAGGAAAAGGATTCTTCTTTGCATATCTTGGTAGCCCTTTGGTAGCTATGTGACGCGTAAATTAGATTTATGTGTAAAATTTCACAGCAGGAGTGCCGTTTGGCTAATTAAGACGAGTAGGTAAATGTTGTACTTGCCGATAGTGTCGGCTCATGACAGTTGCACCACCAAATTGTACTGTTATCTGGTGCAGAGTAACGGTACGCGCTTGCCGGTGCACGGCAGTGAATCACTTGCTGATTTAAGGCTGCTACTTAGTATTATTTTGATATTAAAACTTGATTCCAGTGTAGGACAGGACCTCTGGGGTCTTAGGCCGTTCGCACATGGGACGTAAGCGTGTGACACAGTGAGTGTTTTTGGTGGCCGCGTCTATCTAAACGTCTGTATTTGTTAGTATATCTATGTAAACTTCCTCTTACAATTTTATTAGTATGTAGAGAACATTTTGTCAAGAACTGAAAAGTTCAGCAATGCTTACCAATGTAATTTGTCTTGATACAAGAGGCGGCAGATGAGCAAATGTGATGACGGTTATACCATTAAGAAGTCCCGTGTGTTCCCTCCACCATGTGAGATCCTTTAAACGAAGCGTGAAGCAACATCTCACGGGCCAGCATGATAATGCCTGTTCATTGCCACATTTTACCTCTAGCTCCTTTTCTCTCCTTCTTCAGGAGGAATCCACCACTAACAAGAATCTGGCTACTGCCCTCCACAGCTTGAAACTTCTTCCCTCCCTCTTCCCCTATTTACCGATAGAGACATCCCATCTATCTGTTCCTAGATCCCATATCTATTTCTCTACAATCTACTCAGTACAGTCTATCTACAGCAGTACAGCTGCGTCTGCAAACACTTGGTTATGCCAAAGTGCACTTTATTGTGTATCCGCGACGGTCGTTATCTTAAGTGCTATTTCAGAATGAGTCCTCTGCTACAATTATGTATTTTGTCTGGTACGAGTTAATGGTGCCTACTAGATAGTAGTTAGCACAGATGTTCAAGTTTGCCTTGAGAATCGCTAAGGTTACAATGCTTCTAGAAATACACATACTTGTGTGTTTGTTCAAAGTAAATGTTACTTCAGGCTATATGACGTAGTGGCGCTGTGTGAATCGTGAACTGTTGCTAGTTTGATTCCCTGTCGGGTCAGTGTAGGAGGTGACCTGTCACTTGACTGGCGTATTCTGTCTGGGAGATTCTTCAGCAGTTTAGTCACACATAAATAAGCCCCAAGACATGCCACGCTGGGCCACACATCGCCACCTAGCCCCAAACTAAGCCGAAGCTTGTACTATGGGTACTAGACTACTGATAAACTTACTTAGATACTTTTATTTTGTAAATAAATACATATTATACATATTAACACCCAGACCAATACAAACAGACATGTTTATAACCACAAATGTTTGTACTGTGCGGGGATCGAACCCACGACCCTCGGCTTAGAAGGCAGAGGTCACTACCAAATGAGCCACCGAGCCGAGCGTTTTTCTTACGCCTGGTAAAAAGCGAAAAAGAAGCCCAAGTCGATGTGACAACGGGCAAGTAACTGGTCAGTTGCCACCGCCATGCCGGCCCAACCCTAACCCCCCACAAGCTCCGGAAACCCTACTCACCGGCAGAAACACGACCCAGAGATCATTTGACTGCGGTATTCTATAGGGTGGAGGTCCTTCCCCGGACGGGCGGCTCAATTCGAGCGAAGATTTGCTGTGCCCATACCTCTCTTAACTACATAACAATTAACAATTGGGGGAGGACTATGTCCAGCAGTGGACATTTGTAGGATGATGCTTATTTATCCTCCTCAGTGCATTCAGACAGTCATTATCCTTAGCCCCTAGTTTTCAAATAATCATGTAGACATGAATTTTATATAAACAGCATAAGTGCAACGTCTTCCAAGAAATTCCTTATACCTAACCTAAGGCAAATGTCATTTGAACGTCATGAAATAACAAGGTTTAAATTCGCTTACTCATAACTTGAACAGACAAGAAAGTCTCGTATCTACCCTTATTGTGCTGAGTCCAAATGTGCAGCATAAGACTTATTATTTTCAACCTTATGCGCCTGAAATGGAATCGAAAGTTGTTGAAAATCGTTGCTAAAATGGAGCAGGGTTTCGCCAAAATTTTGCGTAACAAGGGAGCATCGAGTTCCGTGCGTTTTAATTATGGTTCCGTGGTCAAGACAAAAGCCTTACCTATTCTTATCAAATTGTCTGTTTCCCATCGCGTACGATGTACTTAGTGTATGTGTAATGATTTTTTTTATATAAAAACAGCGTTCAGGGTGAGTCGTGAGGTTCAAATTGGTTATCATCTTTTAGAAGAACTTTGCCTTCAGTCGTATTTATATGCCTTTACAACAAATGAGGGTGTTTCAAAATGAAATGCCCGATAGATGGCATTATGTAGCCCCCGGTTCAGCTATTACGCGATTGGTCACGCGCTACGTAAACGTTAGAGGTATGTCAAAATGAACCAATCACGCAACAGTTGGACCTGGCGCGTATTTGGTGCATTTTTTTTCAGATAACCCTCTTTGCCTAAGGCATAATACAGAACTTCTACTACGTCGAGCCATTTTTACAAATCTTTATTCACTTTGTGTAACATTTGACAGCAATCAAAGTAAGTTAGTGTAGTAGTAATTACCAATTGCTTTATTCTTTTTGATCCACAATCAGTTTTATTGTGCGTTTATTTCATTCTCCTGACCGGATTTCGGCCACACGTCCAATCCCTTAGGGCGGACTAGCGAAGTACCCACGCAGAGATATTAATAGTGCACAAATGCGATCGTAAACACAGGTGCACAGTGCTCCTTCTTGTCGTAAGCCGACGGGGCTGCAGCCTGCCACGTCCACAGGCTTAACGCGCTTTCCGAAGCATGTGGACGTATCGACGGCACCTTTGCGACTCCTGGTTGACTGTCTAAGATGGATCCTGTTCGGCCAATGTATTTACAAATAGAATCGTTTATTAGATTAGGGCTATTCACAGATGCGGTCGGAAAGATTTATCGATCGTTCATTCATATGTACGTTCGAATAAGGATGTTTTGGGGGTCAAAATAATTACATTATATTAAGTCCGTATTTTAGATAATTAAAATGTATTGGGGACACATATATACAAGATACTACAAGGCATCAAAAGTTAGGAGTGGGAGTCTTTGAAGTCACTCCGTCCCGTAAGAATGCCTCACCGAGTGACGTCACGCGTAATTTCAACGGGCTATAACTTTGTAATTTTTAGTCTAATTTACAAATAAAAATATACGTGTCTTTTATTTTTGAATAAGCTAAAAGCTAATTACATTTTTTAGCCAAACAAGCCTATTGTCAAAGATTTTGCCAGCCTAATCGAAAGTTATTTCGATGCGAACTGTCAAATTTGAATGAATGCCGAAAATGATTCCGAATCCGATTGGAAACGGAACAGCCCCGCTGTGGGGCCACTATATAAAAAGAAAACATAGGAACTGAGTTCGAATCTCGTAATGCGGTCACACATGCAACACCGCGACAAATCTTTAAATCGTTAATTGCCAAGGGGACTTCGGTGATCGACAACTGATACATTTTCTAATGTGTCTAGTTGCTCGGCAGCCGAAGCCTTAAGAACAACAGTAGGTATGCAACAAATAGCGCAGTGTTCAAAGGTTCCTGTCTGTTCCTTCACTCTCACAATCCGATTGACACATATCTGGAAAACCCAGCACCACATTCGATGTTCGAAATAAACCACGAATTTGACACATATAGCATCGACTAATTGTGATCAAAGCACACCGTTGCAAGTCAAACAATCGCTTTTCTATTATTTAGTTTCTCGCTAGTTGAAGACTCAATTAGGTACCTCCACTCTACAGATCTATAAATAGTGACGAGTATACATACATACATGTTATTTTGTTTACTATCGAGCGTGTCCTATGCTGTCTGCTCGCGCGCTGAGATAGGACACGCTTATTTGTCGCCTGCCCTTGCCGGGACATAGGGCACGCTCATCAAAATGTCACATTATTATTCATCTTTCTTGTAGATCCTATTAGTTATTGCCCGCGACTTCGCTCGCTTGGATTTCGATCTGTCTCAAATACTCTTCATCTCTTGCTGTTCTCGCTTTCTCGGGCTCTAACCCTATTTTCCACTATTATGTTTTTTTTATAATATCTTTTGAAAGCTAAAAGGGAATCCAAGTTGCTCTAAAAGCTTCCTTTTCCGAACCACCAGAAATAAAGCAAGATGCCTGTTTTTTTATGGCATAACGGCTTCCCTACCCTTGTCTGATGGAAAGCGAAAGAGAAGCTCAAGCCGCTGCGAGAGGGCAGGCAACCAGTCACCTATCAGTTGCCACAGCCATGCCGGCTTTATCAAGCTTCGTTTAAAAGGAAGAGATCGAAAGAAAGGTGTTTCAAGAGACCCCATTTCTTGATACAAACGAAAAGTGGTTTCAAGTCATGCTTTGTCCGGCGCATTTATTTATTCTGTAAGTCCAAAGTAAGGTCATGCCAAGAAATTGGTTTACCACCTCAAGCGATATACGAGCGGCAAGGTTTAATTACTTTCTCGTTCCGTGCAATCGAGATTTTAGTTAATTATAACGTACGGTAATGTGTATCAGGTACGTTTGTGCATTAACGGTCAACCTGTGCAGGGCAACTTGTTATGTCAACTTGCAATTGATAAAATTAATTAATTGAAGCTGCATTGCGAGAGAAACTGACTCCGTTACAAAAAGCGTGTGAGTTTTTTTATAATGCCGCGTCATACTGGCTTCCTTTCTCCTGGAAAGCTGAAAGGGGGCCCAAGTCTCTCTGGCTCCTGATAACGGACGGGAAAGTTTTTTTTTATGTATTTTTTTTTATAAGGAGAGCTTTCAGGTCCAAAAGTTAGGTCGACAGGCACAATAGAACAAACCCATTGCGCCTGTCGCCCTTACCCTGAAGGCCCACTGAGATGCCGTTCTAATCGATGAAGATGAGATTCGATGAAGTCTAATTTCCAATCAGTCATCACAGCCATTCTGGGACGCGGTATGCTTCTTCAAGCTTAGTTTAAAGGATATCATTGTGGAAACACATATTATTATGCTGGCAAAGACTTCCACTTTTTTGACTGGTACGATGGCTCGTTTAGGACAGTTTCTGATTTCTGAATGACGCATAAGCTCGAATCCTATTCCGATAAACATTTATGTGATAAGCATTTTGTATTTGTTCTTTGTCTAGTTTCCATAATCGTAGTTAAGTTTACCTTTTGCCGATTTGATTGATAAACTATGTTGTTCTGGTTCCCATAACAAAAGTGCTTTAACGTTAATTTATGTGATGTCTTTTGATATTTATAAGATTTGAAACTAATCAAGCCATTTCAAGCCGTCGTACATAATGTACCCTATATGTTTGTGGCCAATAAATAGATTCCTATTCTGTCGTGCTCGAATCCTATTGATTATGTTTTAATTGTCTGATATTTATGTTAATATTGAGGATGTCCTGTATTTCCCAGTCTCGTCAGGAATGACTGTAAGGAGCCTCGCCATCTCAGTAGTAATGTAATGTGGAAAAGTTCTTTGCATAACATCTCGCATTCCGTTTTAAGGATTAAGTATTCTATTTGAGTAGTAGAGGTCTACTTAAGGTTAATATTTGAAGTATTTTTTTTATGGAAATCTGTATTTTTATTAAATAGAAAATATCTAAGTTAAACATGTTTGTATGATTTTGTTGTATAGGGGAATGTGCTTGGGTTGTTGCTTCATAGATTTGCTTACATAGATTTTCAAAGAAATTAAGAATTAAAATTTGTAACCAATAAGTTTGCCGGGAACGCTTTGTGATTAGCATCAAATCTTGTAGCCTTTACTGATCTCGATTTGTAAAGTATGCGCCTAATGCAAAAGGTGTTGAAGTGAGTAATTTAGAGCCTTTGGACTCAATGTCCCTGTCCTCACATAGTCATCAACTGGTACTCATGGCACAATGGTAAACTTTACTATAAGTCGTTGGCGTGCGTTGTTAGGCCTTATTTTATATAAATAACCCAAGACATACCACGCTGGTCCACTCATCGCCATCTAGTCCCAAACTAAGCCGAAGCTTGTGCTATGGGTACTAGACAACTGATAAACTTACTTAGATACTTTTTTTTTGTAAATTAATACATATTTTACATAGAAAAATATCCAGGTCAATACAAACATAAGTGTTTGTAATGTGCGGGAATCCAACCCACGACCCTTGGCTCAGAGGGCAGAGGTCACTACCAAATTGGCCATAGATTCGAGCCAATCCATACCAATATTACCATATATTTGGTAGAGTTTCATCAAACGCGTACCTAATCGTAACACCTATACGTTTACGTAGCCTATGTCCTGCATGTAAAACTAATTATGTTGGTATGTATATGAATGATCCTGTCCAAAAGAAAAAGGTTTCATTCTCTTTCAAGCTCTGTACGTGCATGTCCTCTGTGGTGTCGAAATTAGCCAAAGACATATAGCCAGCGTAGCTAGGTGTAGTTCAGTTTTAGTGTGGACGAACATTCGGTTTTCAGGACGAGCGGAGCGCCGGGCTTTGTGGGCCGCACACCCGTCTCGGTTTTCCTGCTCAGGCCACTGCCGGCCTTATCGCCAAGCCGTAAGGTCGCTTCGGCTGTTGCCAGGCTCTCCGCGGCTATCTATAGCGGTACATGCTATGTACGTCTGTAGCCATAGTACCTACTACCTAATTCTAGTACGGTTTTCTGGCGATGAGTACGTCGGGAGTTTTCCTGAATTAAATCTGTTCTTGTAGAATGTTTTGTTCCGGTTCGGATCGTAGACACAGGGATTTGTTTGGCGGACGGAAGTAAGACGGTTGGTTTTTACCAATTGGCAATTGATTTATTTTTGATAGTTTTTTTAAAATCATAAAAATACCTTTTAAGTCTAACTATAGCATTTTGCATAGTCATGGACTGTGTTAATCTTGAAAATTAAAACTATTGTAATTAAAAACCCGGAACGAAATATATGAGCGCCATAACCTTAACGTATTGTATTGGTTATATTATAATATTCATTTATTAGTGTATCTAAATCAGTTGAATGGCGGCACCGCCGCATCCCTTCTATTAACTATACAACTATCCTCCACACAAAGGTTGTCTGGAAGAGATCGCTTATAGTTCTGAGTTCAGACTAAAATCTAAATAACTCAAAGGTGACAGACTGACAGACATAGTGATTTATCAACGCACAGCCCAAACCACTGGACGTATCGGCCTGAAATTTGTCATGCAGATAGATGTTATGACGTAGGCATCCGCTAAGAAAGGATTTTGATCAATTCGACACCTCAAAGGGATAAAATAGGGCATGCAACTCTATTCCACACAGACGAAGTCGTGGGCACAGCTAGTTGTAGTATAGGTACAATAAATTTGTCTTCTTTCTTAGCTTTAATTAACTCAATTCCAATATTATGCTCACCAAGTGCGTGCATAATATCTTTATATTTAAAGGTAGGGCAGAGACTTCTGTCATTGTAGTTTCTTGTGAGACATAATGTCTTCTTGATGACCTGTTTGGTTCAACGCAGACACAGTAGTTGCGGGTTCGATCCCCGCACAGTACAAACATTTGTGTGCATATGAACTTGTCTGTTTGTATTGGTATTGGTGTTTGCTATGTATAATTTATAACATAGTATCTAAGTAAGTTTATCAGTAAGTTGTCTAGTACCCATAGCCTCAGATTCGTTAGAGACTGTGTAGATGGCGCTTGTGTGGCCCAGCGCGGCGAGGGTTGTCTTAGGTTATTTTTTTTCTTTAAAATACATATACATAGCGTCACGCCTTTCTGCCAGAGGGGTAGGCAGAGACCGCGTCCTTCCATTGGCTACGATCCTGGCACACAACTTTTGCGTTGTCCACATTCATCAATCTCTTCATACATTTAAGGACACTTTCTATTTCTTCTAGGTCTCCCCCTTCCAACAGATCCATACACGCTCTCGCTATATATTTTGTCTGTAAAATAGAAGTGTGTAATAATTTCCTCTGTTTTGGTAAGGGTTACTAGTTAGTGCAATTACAGGTAATATGATAGTTGCCTAACGAGCTCGCCTCGTGTAGCGGCGCTGTGGCGCTGGCCTGTTGTAGTTAACTAACTATTGTCTGCCATTGTAGTTTTCACGGCAGTCCGAGACTAATAACTACGTTCTGTACCTTTTGGGGTTCAGCACCTAATGGGTAAAAACAGGATCCTGAAGACATCGCTGTCTGTCTGTAGTAGCAATGATATACTTACTCCGCTGGCTCAGCGACCCGTAAGATCTTGGTCTCCGATGCAATAAGACGCCATACTTCCCTGTCTTGAGCCAGCTCAAAACATTTGCCGATCTGTAGCCCAAGTAGGTCCTTCTCCACTTCGTCCTTCGAGCGGTACCTGGGACGCACAACCAGGCGTCGTCCGCTCGGCCGTCCCATGTGAGCTCGCTTGACTGACCGATCCGCCTCCATCCTCTCCACATGTCCAAACCAACGGAGTCTGGCAAATTTCACTTCACCGTTGATGTTAGGCTCTGACACCAAGTCTTCAATCTCCCTGTTCTTCCTTCGCCTCCATTGGCCATCTTCTCCTTTGGTTGGTCCGAGAATTTTTCGCAAGATCTTCCTTTCCGCCTCTATAACACTACTTTTTTCTGCTACTAACCCTTAAGGATCAGTGTGTAGGGTTAGTAGCAATGGTGTAATAAGTTTTTTTATTAAGTAAGGATGCATTATGCATCTTCATACCTATACTGAGTCGGGGTAGTGAGTGGGACTCATACAAAGCGCCAGTGGGCAGCATTTTGCAGAAATATGTGGTCGAGGAAGAACAGAAGTATGTGGCCGAGTCATAATAAGCTAACTTAGGGTAACCAAACTTTTTATTACGCGACAGACGTGTCTTAGTGAACGTACTTAAAGATAAATTTTAAAACGCAATACTTAATAGGAAATACTGTTTTGCCAATAACATGTAAGTATGCATAGCTAGAAGTGAGCGAGGCTTTTGATCACGTCTCAAACGTCACACAGCATTCCTCGGGGGCGCGCATTCCTGCGTAGTTCGGGACACGTAGCGGCTTACATCAGTCATGCTGTAGTTGCTATCGTGTTACAAGCACCAAAAAATTCCTACTGCTTTGAAGGTATCAACTATGTAGCTGTAGACACTCGACATATTCTTGTGACGAAAAATAAGTGGTATAGTTTCATCCCCTATTACTCGTATATCTCTTTGGGGGTAGATTTGTTCAAAATCCTTTCTTAGCGGATACCTTCGTCATAGCATCTACCTGCATGCCAAATTTCAGCCCGATCGGACCAGTGGTTTGGGCTGTGCGTTGATCATTCGTCAGTCACCTTTGTGTTTTATATATTTAGAGATAGATGGATATGGACCAGCAGGAGACATTTTAAAAAACTGACGAATGCACCATTTTACCTACGAGAAGTCTTTACAAATGACCGATGTCTGGTGTTTCCTCAGTTTAAAACTAACCCCGCCGCGTAATGGATCAGTTTACGATAACCGAAGGCAATTAGGCGCAATTAATGAAATTAGAATGCAAATCTATTGGCGTACGTAAGCACAATTTGCATATAATCATCTCCGCGGACGGTTTTAAATTCGGTTGGGCCGATTCTATTGGGTAAGCGCGGTATCTGGGTGACGTACTGTGTATTGTCTAGCCAAAAATAGCAGCGTTTTACTTTGGAGGAGAGGGGGTTGGCTTCAGAGGGAGACAGGGGTAGGCAATTACCTCGAATGGCTAATTTTACACAAATAATAAGAAATAAATCATAAATAATACAAGACATGCCACGCTGGGCCACGCAGCGCCGTCTAGACCCAAACTAAGCCTAAGCTTGTACTATGGGTACTAGACAACTGATAAACTTACTTCATCATCATCAGCCTCTATCAGTCCACTGCTGGACATAGGCCTGTCCCAATGTTCGCCACTTTGATCGATCCTGGGCTTCTTGCATCCAGCAGTTGCCAGCCGTCCTGCGCAAATCGTCGCTCCATCTGGTCTGAGGGTCTACTTACGTACTTTTTTTTATAAATACAAGTACAAGTAGCCCCAAATATAAATGTAGTGGATGCTATTATATTAATTAATCATTATCAAGTAATTTGTTCTGCTACTTAAATGACTCGTAGCCTACGTAAATGAAGGAGGCTGTAGTGATAATGTACATTAGGAGTTTACATAGTTATTCTCTAACATACGAAGCACTGTATGATATTACAAAACCGGCCAAGTGCGAGTCGGACTCTCGCACGTAGGGTTCCGTACCACTATACAGCTAAATAAATGTTTTTCTTTACGTTTTATTATATTGCAGTCAATTAAATGAAAAAATTAGGTAATTTGATTTATGACGTTTAAAAAAAAAACTACGGGCTAGATTTCATTCAAACCAAATTTCGTTAGTAGTTTTCATAGTGATACACATGATATATTTTTTTCAGTTTTATCATGCCCATATTTTAGAAGTTACGGGGGGGGGGGGGGGGACACTCATTTTACCACTTTGGAAGAGTCTCTCGCGCTAACTATTCAGTTTAGAAAGAAATGATGTTAGTAACCTCAACATCATTTTCAAATACCTATCCATAGATACCCCACACGTACAGGTTTGATGAAAAAAAAAAATTTCAGTTTCAGTTCTATGTATGGGGAACCCCAAAAATTTTGGATTTTTTTCTGATTTTATTTTAAAATCTTAATGCGGTTTACAGAATACATCTACGTACCAAATTTCAATAATGTAGCTTTTATAGTTTCGGAATAAATTGGCTGTGACATACGGACGGACGGACAGACAGACAGACAGACAGACAGACAGACAGACATGACGAATCTATAAGGGTCCCGTTTTTGCCATTTTGGCTACGGAACCCTAAAAAGGGAATCACGACGCAAACTGCCGAGCGTGGAGCGTAATTAAAATGTACACATACTCGCACAAAACTATTGACCGTATTACGGGCCAATCTCCGGCGGGACCAGGCCGTTTAATACATTTATTTGTTAGTGCAGAAGTGTGTAAATATATACGAATGCACTCCCTGTTTCTTCAGTCGTAATCCGGTGGGGCGGCAGTTAGGCACGGCCGGAGAGAGATCAGGCGCAGGATCTACGGCTTAACATGCTTTTAGGCTCACGGGGGTGTATCACCCACTGTTCCTAAAGGTACATGTAATCAGTAGACGTTGTCCGCTGCTGCCTCATAAAATAAATAAATAATCCAAGACATGCCACACATCGCCATCTAGCCGATGTTCCGATCCAATCGAAATTTAAGAGAGGTAGGGCATTGCGAATCTTCGCTCGAATTGAGCCGCCCGTCCGGGGAAGGACCTCCACCCTATAGAATACCGCCGTCAAATGACCTCTGAGTCGTGCTTCTGCCGGTGAGTAGGGTTTCCGGAGCTCGTGGGGGTTTGGGGTTGGGCCGGCATGGCGGTGGCAACTGACAGGTAACTGACCAGTTACTTGCCCGTTGTCACAGCGACTTGGGCTTCTCTTTCGCTTTCCATCAGGCGTAGGGAAGCCATTATGTCGAGCCACTATAAAAAAAACATGACAACGTAGTAAGTAAACCTTTTTAGGGTTCCGTAGCCAAAATGGCAAAAACGGGACCCTTATAGATTCGTCATGTCTGTCTGTCTGTCTGTCTGTCTGTCCGTCCGTATGTCACAGCCAATTTATTCCAAAACTATAAGAGCTACATTATTGAAATTTGGTACGTAGATGTATTCTGTGAACCGCATTAAGATTTTAAAATAAAATCAGAAAAAAATCCAAAATTTTTGGGGTTCACCATACATAGAACTGAAACTGAAAAATTTTTTTTTCATCGAACCTATACGTGTGGGGTATCTATGGATAGGTATTTGAAAATGATGTTGAGGTTACTAACATCATTTCTTTCTAAACTGAATAGTTAGCGCGAGAGACTCTTCCAAAGTGGTAAAATGTGTGTCCCCCCCCCCCGTAACTTCTAAAATATGGGCATGATAAAACTGAAAAAAATATATCATGTGTATCACTATGAAAACTACTAACGAAATTTAGTTTGAATGAAATCTAGCCAGTAGTTTTTTTTTAAACGTCATAAATCAAATTACCTAATTTTTTCATTTAATTAACTCCAATATAATAAAACGTAAAGAAAAACATTTATTTAGCTGTATAGTGGTACGGAACCCTACGTGCGAGAGTCCGACTCGCACTTGGCCGGTTTTTTTGAATAAATACATATTATACATAGAAAACTAGACCAATACAAAAAGACATGTTCCATGAACACAAATGTTTGTACTGTGCGGCAATCTAACCCACGACCCTCTGCCCAGAAGGTAGAGCTTGGTCACCAAAGGAGCCATCGGGCCAGTCATGTCATGTTATGTCGCCCGCTACCAATCTCTCCCCATACTCAGGCTTGATTCTTCCATCCATCATCTTCATCATCAGCCCGTGTCAGTCCAGTGCTGGACAGGGGCCTCTCCTAACTTTCATCCAATGTAACCACAAATCGGTAACAATATTCATTATCATCTTGATAGTTGGAGGTCTTCCACGGTGCGTTTTGCGCGCAATTTTCTGCCTCGTGCAACCGGTCTTTGGAATAAGCTTCCTGCTGCAATTTTTCCGAGTGGATATGATTTAGGGACCTTCAAAAAGCGAGCCTATAGATTTCTCAAAGGCTGCCGGCCTTTGACTCACCTGGTGTTGCGGAGTCTATGGGCTGAAGTGATCACTTACCATCTGGTGACTTTCAGGCCCGTTTGCCCCCTCTACCATAAAAAAAAAATATTTAGAGGATTAGCAACCCTTTTTTTACTCGCGCTACATACTCTAAAAGATTTTACTAAACGAGCATTTTAAGAATGAGTCATTTCGCGAATAGGTCCAATATCAACTAATCCAAACTGTGGTTTGTCGTAAAATAATAGCAATAGTACACACTAAATCAAAATTGGAAAAATGGACGGGACAGTTGTATTGTATCGGATTTCTCCGTATAATCAATAACTTTAAAGCTTTATAACTCGAGTGATTGAAAAGATACTACCTATGTATTTCAAAAATTATTTGATACTTATGCATCTCTATGATAAACGATTTCAATAAATCCTTTAAACAGTCATGCATATTAGCATATTCCCTATTGCAACGCCTGACCGGCCACTGCGCAAGGGCAGCTGATAACCGGCGCTGACGCACTGATGGCGATAAGGCGATGCTCTCGTTTGCGGCGGCTTACATTGTCAGCGGCCACACATCGGATTCAACTTTGCGTCCAATCACTGTCCAATGCCCAGGACTAACGCGCTCAATGTCTTCATTGTGTCAAAGTACCGATACACACATTGGTGCATCGGGCGCAAAACGTTACGTTGGTGCCAATATCTCCAATGTGTGGCCGCGGCTTGATACTGTTTTTGAAGTGTGTTGTGTTTTTGATGTTGGACTGATTGTATGTAATGGTTCGATCCCCACCCGAGACAAACATTCGTGTGATAAAAATTTGTGTCTGATCCGTGTCTGGATGTTTATGTACTTTTATTTAAATCTAAAAGTCAGTATAGGTATATTAAAATGCAGGTTGGGAGGCGGAATAACGATCACTATTAAATGCACTTTGTTTTAAGCATTGTGTTTTTTGTCTTTCTTTTATCAGCCGATATTTTTGGACTCCTTCGTGTTGTGTATGTAGATTATTTTGTCAATGGAGTATTATTAGGCTACTGGCTTTGGAAATCAGTAGCGTTTATTAATTTAGCAAATAAAGCAAACGGTAGCTTCAGATAACATCTCGTGTCCAGCGGTTACGAACTACTTGGGCAGAAAATATTGCGGTCGTATGGGTGAATGGTTGATGGGACGGCAGGCTCCGCCCGTCCGTCGCGAATGTGCAGTAGAAAGGGTCGGCGGCTTGGTACTATCGCAGGCTATTAGTACTTAAAGTTTTATGGAGGTTTTATTTAAAAGTTGAGATTAGTTTATCAGTGATTAAAGTTTCAATATTTTGTTACGTGATTAGATATAAAAGGGTCATTCTAAGTTAAGATGTACTTTCGACGGCAACGACAAAAAAATACATTTTTTTAAAATAAACTTCATAAATAACCTATTTATAATTTAAAACTAAATGTTTTCAACGTGGTCACTAAAATTTATTGCAGAAATGTACGTAATTAAGTCACAGTAAGCTCTAATATAAGCAAAATATCTCTCCCCTGTGCTGTCCCCAAACCGACTTTATTTGTAAATCAGTAATTATGAGTGTATTAAAATTCAATAATTACTTTATCATCGTTAATTTTATAAAGATAGTTAACTTAGTAATAGTATTTTACAAGTTAAAGTGCTTATTTCCAATTCTTAAAAAAAAAAATTAACACCAAAATTTGTCCACCGTGTTTCGTGTCTCGTCCCCTGGTCTTTTGTTTTAATTCAAAAATCAGTTTTGTATTCCTAGTCTGTAGAAGTTGTGATCTTGAATGCATAGTGTGTAACGTAAAGTTAGCAGCAAGTGGCGCATAAGCAACTGCGCAGCCATATTGACGGCCATTTCGATCACGCCACTCGCTGGGCGCAGAAGTGTTTAGTGAATGCAGTCTTTCCCCTGGTAAGTTTTACTTTGCAATTATTTGCTAAAATAATAACATATACTTAAATATTTACTATAAATAATGTATACATTGTTACATTTCTTTGTGAATTACGTGTGAGGAATAGTTTTAAGGCTTTTTTAGATTTCTATCGAAAATATATCTCCCCTGGCGTATTTCCCCTGGCTCTTTTGATGGCAGGGGAGATACTTAATGTTCAGGGGAGATACATTTTTACTCGATTCCATTAATACTTACTAGTTTTCTCTAAACCTTTACTTGGTGTTAAGTCTATCTTAGCTTTACAATACAATATTACGTATTTTTTTACAGAAAAATGGCACAGCTAAAGTTTTTCAGCGATGGCATGGTCACCTAATATCGTAACAAAATGATGTTCAAGGTTTTGGCGACAATGTTGGATGATTTTTACACCAACCTTCAAAATTTGACATGAAGCAGGTCACAGTAAGGGTGTTCCTGATGGAATGGGTGCAACTTGCAAGAGCTGCGTCATCGACTAGTTGCTAGTGGCTAGTAGATATTTCATCAATAGATGATTGATGATATTAAAGTTTTCACCGTAGATGATGCAGACATAACGAAAAAAAAACAGCAAAATTGGGATCTACAAGGTATAAAGACTTTTTTAGGCACACTAAAGTGCCTGTACGCCTGATATTAAAAAGTTTGAGCTGCTTCTGTGACTCTTGAGTTATGTCGTCATTTTCGGTTAGGTACTTTAGATTCTCCACAAACACATGCTAAATGATTTAGACGATGAGCCACTAATTAAATTCGTATGTCAAGAATGTATGAAGAAGCCTCAAGAAATACAACTTTCTGTACCTACTACCACAAGCAACCAGACTCCACAGAGAAGATCCAAAGCCCTCAATATCTGGATAAAAATCTTTCTACAATAGGGATTTTGTACTGGTTAAACTTTAAAATTAATTATGACAATATTTTTTTTATCACTTGGGATCAGATTATAAAATGACAAAAAACTGATTTTAAATAATTCATAATTCAAATAAATAAAGATGATTCTTAAAAATAACCTTGTGTTTTTTGTTTATTTATGTCTTCTCTATACATAAAGTATCCTCCCCTGGACTGTGTATTTCCCCTGGTCACCTATAAAACGTGATAAATCCAATTAATTGACTGGCCACTTTGCAAACATTATGATCTTAGCAGTTTCCATAATAAAAATGTATACTTAAGTAAAAATGTATAAAAAAATGCCATGCCGCCATTTCATACAACGAATTACATCTTAACTTAGAATGACCCAAAAATAAGTTATTATTCGTCTACAAATAGGTTACAATAGGTAGGTTAGGCATACAAATAAGGGTGCACTTTTCTCAAAAACAATCATAATAATAAGTAAAGATATAAATTAAACTAATAAATAGATAGATATTCTTTATTGTAAAAATACAAACATTACTCAAAAGGAGAAACTGACTGACATATCAACGCACAGCCTAAACGTAGGCACTTGTAATTTGGAAGGGACGTAGCTTAGGTACCGTAGAGATGCACTAAGAAAGGAATTCCCGAAATTTCCACGGGAACGGGAGTTAGCGGGAATAAATAGTATTGAAATCGTGCGAAGCCGGGGCGGGTCGTTAGTATGTCATATATTGAGACGGTCTTCTAACTAATACCGATGTTTATTTGAGTGTTTTTTACCAATTCCCAGTTGTCAGAATCGGTTATAATGCATGCACGTTTTGCCTCTACCTAACTGTTCTTCCCTGTCGGCTGTGACGAAACGCAGACGTTCTGTCAAGGCACCTAGATGGGCTTGCAAAACCTATCAAAGAGGCCGTCGAGCGGTGCCAGCAGTAAAAGCCAGCTAATGTGAGGGGCCATGAATTTTCACGCCGCCCACATCGATGGCACAGGGATCACTAATTAATTCTCAAAGCTTGCATTTTTGTAATCACGACATAGTATAAACAAAATTGCTTTTTTCTGTCTGTCCTATGCTTATATCTTTTAAACCACGCAACGAATTTTCATGATTTTTTAATAGAAAGAAGGATTCAAAGGGAAGACACCAAAAGCAGTCTCGTCACTTATCGGATTTAAGGATTACGTTACTGTAAGTTTTAATCTAACCAAACATTATGCAATTAAGACGTCAATGCTACTAACAAGGATGTGTTTGCTGGCTTTTAGTTGACCATTCAGATCACTGTGTATCTAACGAGTGTGGTCCATAAGAGACGGTCAATTATGGAACTGCAAATGTCAGGGACAGACCTAGCGCTCAGGATACCTACATTCCGCCCGTTGATTTGTGTCTAACACTTTTAGGTTTCTTAAAAGACAGGACCAGATTTTTCTTGAAAAGATGAAACGTTACTTGACAACGTTGAGTGTAATAGTCGACTAGTTTTCGTCAAAAGTAAACTACATACTTGAAACAAACTTTAAAATGGCAAGAAAACTTTCGAAATATTTGGTTTGTTTTGCTGTGAATGCTTTTCCCATATCTATTGAGTTCATGAATGGCGTGCTTGCACTGTCGCGTGCCAAATTTTGCAATACCTGCATTCTTAGCAGAGTATTTTAGTTACCTCTTATATTGTGCAGATGTTTCCTCACGCTTGTATTGAAAACTATTTACTATAACGTAGAAAGAATAGCAATAAAACCATCAATTACATCATCATCATTTGTCTGGCTCGCTGGCTCATTTGGTAGTGTGACCTCTGCCTTGTTCCATTCCCGCACGGTACAAACATTTGTGTTCATGAACCATGTCTGTTTGTATTGGTCTGGAAGGTTACTTTGTATAAATTAATATGTATTTATTTATACATTTTTGTAATATTTAAGTAAGTTTATCAGTTCCCATAGTACAAGCTTCGGCTTAGTTTGGGGCTAGATGGCGATGTGTGGCCCAGCGTAGCATGTCTTGGGTTATTTATTTATTTATACCATCAGCCTGCAAACGTACACTGTAGGACACAGGCTTCCCCCAATGGCAACTGTCATTTGGAGGGGATTGCCTTAGTCCCCATGCTTGGCAAGCGGCAAGCGGTGACCGGCAGGTTAGGCTTACATTTGTTCCTTAGCGGTTGTTTCAAATTTTTTAAGTATCTAATACTTCACTTGACAATTAATTCACTGATGTATTTTCCTCTGTAGTAGTAGTAGTCCACAATTAAAAAGTTATTATGTATATCTTACGGTATTCTTTATAATGCACTGGCAATTGAAATATATTCCTTTATTTTTCACTTTAAGCGGGATTGATTGCAAACGGTCGCATAGCTGCTAGGCTCTAGGGTATCCCTACGTCTCGAACCATAGATGATGCGATTGAGCCTATGACGAAAGGCAGCAATAAAGGTACGCTTGCGAAATGTACCAAAGAGACCGACGCGGTATTAAAAAGGCCATAATGAGGGTTTCATGAATTTTCATGTCGCCAAAGGGCAGCTCCGAGACGCCGACTATTAATAAACCGGTATCGTGGACAGCTCGGAAGTCAGCTTTGAGTTTGACACACATACACGTGGATTATTAAATTATTATGACCGTGTCTAGTCGTTGGCATTTTAATTTATACGTTTTTGATTGGTAGTAATCGGTATTCAAACGTAATGACTCAGGCTCAGACATTCACACAATAGTTAAACAATGGGATTTGGGTTTTAAAAGGACATTTGGCCTCAGAAAGTTTTAGACAAGTATTCTGGATCGAATCTGTGGAAATGCTTATCCAGACGCGTTGTTGGAGTTATTTTCATATGGGAGCCTTTATTAATTTGTTTGACTTAACACTAACAATTTGTTAGAGTTTACATTAGTAATTTAGTACATACTACATAGTTCAAGTTTTCGACACTCTATCCAATAAAGTCTACTGTGCAATCTTTAACCCTGCTAACTGCTTTTGAGTTTCTTTGCTTTTAAGATCATTTATAAATTAAAATTATTTTTTCTAGGACCGTGTACTTGACAAAGTGTCACTTCCATTGGTATTGGTACGGTTATTTATTTGTCTAATACCAGACTGCCAATCCATCACACATAAAGCAGCCTTGGAAATAGTCTACGTAGTCTTCCATTTCTGATATGTATGACAATCACAGCGTAACGTAAATAACTTTTTCTGTGTATATTTATTGAGTAATTTGAATTTGTTTCTTATTTACACATTTCTACAGATAATTAATTGGCCTCATTTTGGGTTTTAGTAACGTCCAAAATTGGTTTTGATGAGGGACACATAGAAAAGCTTAGATGTTTCTTTCTGCGTCATTCTTATATATATGTCGTACTAAAAGTTCTATACCAGAAATCGCCACGCTCCAGTAACTTCGCACAAAACTGCACCGGCGCCCACAGCACGCTAAGGTTTAGGCGATTCAGTGCATTGAGTGCACGTAGTGAGAATTTATTTCAATTGTGCATTTAATAACTGGATAGCGGTTTCGGCTCGCGCAAAAAGTTTGCGAGCCGAGTCCGTGAATAGATTTGTTTAGCCGCGTCCCGTTGCGGCAGCGGGCAGTATCGGCACGCACGCTCGTGCCCCCAGCACGAGTGGGAGACTGTGGTGGGAGACGAGTTATGGTATTAGTGAAGCGTCTATGGTGTCCGCAGAAATACTTAGTCATTATCCGTTCATCCTTTCATTTTGATAGTTGGTCTTCCACGTTACGTTTTGCAGTTTTCTGCCTCGTGCAACGGTTCTTTAGAATTTTCGAATGGATACGACTTAGGTACTTTCAAAAAGCGAACCTACAAATTTCTCAAGGGCCGGCAACGTGTGACGCCCCTGGTGGTGTTGTGTCTGTAAGCTGTAGTGCACTTACCTTTTTTTTTTTATAGTGGCACGACATAATGGCTTCCCTACGCCTGATGGAAAGCGAAAGAGAAGCCCAAGTCGCTGTGACAACGGGCAAGTAACTGGTCAGTTACTTGTCAGTTGCCACCGCCATGCCGGCCCAACCCTAACCCCCCACGAGCTCCGGAAACCCTACTCACCGGCAGAAACACGACACAGAGGTCATTTGACTGCGGTATTCTATAGGGTGGAGGTCCTTCCCCGGACGGGCGGCTCAATTCGAGCGAAGATTCGCTATGCCCTACCTCTCTTTCAGCCCGTTGGCCCTACTTGTCATAAAATCTCTTTATTGTCGTCATTTGTATTGCTCAATGTGATCAACCTGATAGCTAAAACATAGGGACGAACCACATAATTGAGTTCTCGCCCGCGGCATGGTGGGGTGCGGTGGGAGATAGGACGGCGACGGGGAAGGAGTGCGGTGCGGGCAGCAGACTCTCACAGCACTCGCCCGCGCCTCAAGCGTTGCCCATTTCTCGTCCTACCCTCAATTATTAAGAGATTAAGTTCAGTATGAAGTTCTACACGATTGAAAATGTTTTTATTTTATTTCTTTTAGAACTGCGTACAAATAGAGCTTAATGTCGGAGCGATCGCCAACGCGCCTGGCCAGCGTGGCGATTATGGGTATATCCTCCAGATGTTTGCCCTAAGAGACGTGGAAAGGCCTATATTCATCAGTGGGCTGCAATAAGCTGATGATGTTGAGAGCTTAATGAATCTTCCTTGAGTATTCTTTATCTTATCTTACACACACATTCTAAAACGAGTGGTAGTCTCAACCGTGGTCTCAACTTAGATTTGGGAATGTCCATTGACTTTGCAAGAAAAAAAAACGTGTCGCGTTTTCTATCAGATTGGCATGTGTCAGGTGTCTACGCAGTTGTGTGACATTTTGGCGAACCGATGTGAATATGTCATATGTAATTATAATGAGTGCGCCAGACAATGCAAGCCCACCGTGGTCTTCAACATAACCATATACGGTCATACGGTTAATGGACTCTACCTTATTGGACGCTTTTTTTTTTCGGGGAGAATCCCTTCGGACATTCACCATTTGCCACAGGGGGGCAGACGGCGGTGTGTGGAGCCAGGTTATCCCACTAAACACCTTATTGGACGCTTATTTTAACTTCTTCCTACCCTTCCCAGCCCAGGCACTAGGCCGGGGAAACGGTAAGGCGAACCCCAAATTGTCGTCCGTCATTCAGGGAGTTAGTATTGTAGTGTAGATAGATATGTTATATTGTATACAGTTGTCTTAGCCTAGGCGCGCACTGGTGACTTTTTGTCACCGTGACAGTCGTTTCATCTCTTTTGCACTTTTAAAATGGGAAGAAGAGAGATATCTGTCACGGTGACAAAAAGACATTAATGCGCGCCTAGCCTTAAAACTAGGTATAAAGGAGGTAGTCTACTACCTACCCCCAAGATTATTTGGGAGAGTACCCTACACTCTGACCAAGTACTCCCAGACAACCTTTGGGTAGAGGACAAAAAGAGGAAGAAGGAAAACGAGAAGTAATGCTTTAAGGTTGTACGTTCTCGGTGAAGGAGCACGTGTACGAAACGAACGAAAGCACGTTCAAAAGACATTCCGTAAAGTGTCAGTGTTAGATTGACGTTCTTCAAGGAAGTATCGGAAGCATGTAGGTAGGTATAGTAAAGTTATTTATAATTTTTTTTGTTGCCGCACGGGCAACTATCGTACGATGGCACACGAGGCCCCAATAGTGTGACAACAAAGCGCTGTAACGCTTTTGTGTAATGCCTAGGCAATCGCTTCGTGTGCCAAAGGCCACAGTCATTTGCATGCCTCAAAAAAAACGCTGCCATAGAGGTTAGCGCGTGAACTATGACAGCCGCTTGTATGGTAATCTGCGTTGCCATTTGATCTAGTGGAGCCATGACGGGTCCTTGAAGTTTGCTCCGATCTTTCTAGTTTGGAGATGTTTTTTTTTATAATAATGAGACAACATCACGTGCTTCGATCCCAAAGTAAGTGGCTTAAGCACTCGTGTTATAGGTATTGGAACAACAAAGGTACCACATAATATACATTTAAATACATACATACAACAAACACCAAGACACGTAACTAACAGTATATTTATCATCATCCTAATCCTCATCAAAATCTTTTAAGTGGTCGATTGCAAACATCCTGCATCCGTTGCTACCTTACGTTAAGTTCTTATTATATTAAGTTTACTAGCTGCTGCCCGCGACTCTTCCCGCGTGAGTATTGGTAAAAAAATAACCTCTGTGTTAATCCAATGTATAAGCTACTGTAAAGTCATTAAAATCTCTTCAGTATTTAATGCGTGAAAGAGGAACAAACATCCATCCAAATAAACTATCGCATTTATATTATTAGTAGGAAGTAGGATTAAAGTTGGATTCGTCGGCGTCCCTGGTGGTGAGTCCGTTGGCGCGCATTATCCTCGATGATGACGTCAAGTCAAGTGTGTGTCCTTCTGCGTGATGAACGACATGGACGAAAAAGGAGTGGATGTGGTCTCAACGGGTGATAGAGATGTATGGTCAAGAAGAGAGAGGTAGGGCATCGTGAATCTTCGCTCGAATTGAGCTGCCCGTCCGGGGAAAGACCTCCACCCTACAGAATATCGCAGCCAAATGACCTCCGGGTCGTGTTTCTGCCGGTGAGTAGGGTTTCCGGAGCTCGTGGGGGGTAAGGGTTGGACTGGCATGGCGGTGGCAACTGACAGGCAGTTGACCATTTACTTGCCCGTTGTCACAGCGACTTCGGCTTCTCTTTCGCTTTCCATCAGGCGTTGGGAAGCTATTATGTCGTGCTACTATATAAAAAAAATGCGCCAACCCCAGTTAATTAATAGCAGGGCCATAGAATGGTGAATAGCGACTAGTGTCAGTCAGTTGGGGGTGAGTAGCTGTAGGCAGGCGACACAGGCGGCCGACTCCTGCGCAGCGATGCAATAGGCTGATGATGATGACTACATATATAAAAAAAATGCTCCAACCCCAATTAATTAAGAGCAGGGCCATAGAATGGTGATTAGCGACCATTGTCGGTCAGTCGGGGGTGAGTAGCAGTAGGCAGGGACACAGGCGGCCGACTCCCGCGCAGCGATAAGCGGCGTGACTAACGCGCGGCTAATCGCGCACCGGCATCGCGCGTTATCTGCCGCCGGTCGACGACTCGCCTGCAGATCTGCGCCCGCGCAGCCCGTGCACAAACATTATTGATAGTTTCGCCATTCAACTATATCATAATAGAATGTCTATCACGTCTTATTTTCTAACAATCACATAGCTTGTTCGATTTGATAACGATGCACCTATATCTATCAGTTTCAATTGGATTGCGAGTGTTCTTTGGAACATACACTAGAAAATACATTTGGATTGTCTCTACGCTCAGGATCTCTAGCTTCTTGGACGCAATAATTATCAAGCTTTCGATGTAATCCCTGATTCAGATAGCAACGAAAGAAATGCCTCTACTGACGTTTTACATTTACACATTCATTGGGATTGTGTCGTCCTGTTAACGCGGACAGCAGCTCTATATGTGATCATTTTTGTCTTGTTTCCTTCTGTACCGCTGTCGCTAATTACGACAACCCTTGGTTGACACCGGAAAGTGCAGTGTTTTAACTTTAAGTACCTACGAGTAGTTTGGAAAGACGAAAACCTTGTACGTAACAACCACAGTGACAACTTATACCCACTGAACTGAACAAATATGTGTGTCTGTTTGTGTGTCGTAAACAGAACGTTGTGCAACGTGGAAGGGTCTCGATGTCTACTTAACCGATTCATTGTTGTTATTTCTTCATCATCATCATCATCAACTCTAGTAGTCCACTGCTGGACATAGGCCTCTCCCAAACTCCCAATATTCGCCAATTTTCATCGATCTTGGGCTTCTCACATTCACCTGGCCGGAGGGCGTCCTACACTTCGTTTGCCGAGACGCGGTCTCGACTCCAGGTCCCGTTCGCCCAACGGTTATCGGTTCTGCGGCTGATGTGGCCAGCCCACTGCCATTTCAGCTTAGTAATGAGCTATGTTGGTTTTTATTTCTTATAGTGATATATTGTGTTGACTTACTTTGACTTGACTTATTGTCCTATGTCCCCTATATGGGGCTGAGGGTGTCCAGGACGTCGCCTGGGATGAGAGGACAATGGAATGATAATAATTTTTACTTTTTTTTCGGTTTAGGGTAGGATCTCTTAAGGAATGGTACTTCCTTTTACCTTCCCTCTTGGGGTCTCCGTCGGACAAAAAATATTTGCCTACCACCAGAAAATCCTTTAGACTCTACGCCCCTCCTAATGAATTATCTATTTATTTAAGACAAACAGATTTGAGGTTTGCCCTATTCAAATATGTATTAATGATTTTAACGCTTTTCCGTATAGCCAATCGCACTGTTTTACGTGTATAACTTTTTGTCATGAGATATTTCCGAGAACACAAAATCTTTAACTAAGAAAAATTCTACCAAATTCGTTCATGCAAGCGAAAAATCCTCCCCCATTCGCGAAGCGTTCGGGGAAGATGGCCGTATTTCTAGCTGGTTGGCCGGTATATCTGTACAATTTCGAGCTGGTAACGAAGAAAACAGCTAGTGGCGAATATCCCGAGGCGTCAGCGCGGGTTTTTCACGACCTACATGATCGTCGGATCGTGTTACCGTACCTACGCCAGAGTAAGGCCGCGTGGTTTGCATAGCGGGGAGCGTAGCGATTTATTTAGAAAATTAAAACGTCACTGGTAATCACCTGGACGAGACTGATCGTACCTGATGTTAAACGTCAAGTCGTTCAGGTTGTTCCCATATCAATAGACAACAATTGTGGCTCGTGTAAATGCTGTAAGGAGTGTTCATTTGTGACATGAATAGCAAGTGCAGCGATGATTCATTTGGGTCCTGAGTAAGGCTACACGCAAGGCCAGAATTTGATCATAGCTGGCCAAGTATGTATGACCGAAAATTTGTTTTTCTTGATCAACGTCTTTATCCTAGCTGGATACATAGACATGTCCGGTCGCTCATAGTCGTAATCGTTCCTTGTCAACCAATGTCACGTGGATCTCGTCCGGGTCAAATATTCCTGCGATAAACATTTATGACAGTTTCGTGCCTGGATGTTAATGTTGTATTTATGTGTGGTACCGTCGTTATTCTTATTTCCATAAACAACTGTGCCTAACATTAAACGTGGTGGTTAGACGGCAAACGATAGACATTATTATACTTTGTTGCATACCATACAGTTGACTTAAAAACTAGGTATAGGCGGTCTTATCGCTATAAGCGATCTCTTCCAGGCAACCTGAAGTTATTCTATTGTGTTTATTTGTTTGTTAACTAAGTATATGTTATGTAGTCTGATGATGACGTCTGTACCACAGCCTAGCTTAGCGAGTTCCCCCGCTCGCGGCGGGCCGCGGTCTTACATAGGACGCACAAACGCCGTATAGTTTCGGGTCATGGGCGCCACGCGCCCCCGGGAGACTCGGCTAGCGTCTAAACCAGATCGATAATTTTGGTATAGGTCGTGCGGGACATGCCTTTTGGAAGCTCGCTACCACCAGGTGAGTTTTAGACGAATATTCCTTCATGTGGAAAACTTAGATAACTATTTGCCATGCAGTACGTTTCGACTAGGTTTTTGGTGACATAATAGGTCGTTAATGACGATGTCTGTAGTTGAATATCATTGTTAGATGTACTTGCCAGATTTCTTAACAAAATAATGATGTTACAGTTAGTTGTAGGTATCTACATCAGATGCGAGTATTTCAGTTGTTATTTCCCGGCCCAAATCGACCTTACGGTTTGGGTTAAGGCTTAAACTTCAAACTCAGGGACTTTGTAAGCAAGTTAAACCAGCTTTTATCTCGTAAAACACCTCAATCGCGGTATAATTGGGGGAAGCCTATGTCCAGCAGTGGATGTCTGCATACTCATGATAATGACCTTTTGACCTTAATCGCAGCCACATACAGATACATATGACCAACGGCCATGATTACCATAATACCAAATTACTCCTTTTTTAAAAACCAAATTATGACACGAGAGTGTAATCTGATCTTTATTTATTTTAAATATTATGATTTTTTAATAAGCTACAGATTTTTTTATCGTTTTACCCCAGTTATCAGTTTAAGACAACACCCCAAAGTGGTACGGGTTGTAAATTGTAACATTTTATATTGATACCATCAAACGACTTCTTTGAAACGTTCCTCTCACAAATAGTCACACAAATCGAAATCTAATTTATTTAGATCCATTAGGTGCCTATAGAAGTTTTCAATGTCACCGACGACTGAGTATTGGGATAATTGTCAGTTGTGCAATGCCTATCTGGTGGAAAATGGTTAGGTTGTCAATTTGTCAGTCATTTTAACATTTTGAAAAGGATTTTTCTTGCGACTTTCAGACTTGGGAGACGTTTAAGATATCAAAGAAACCTTTAGTAGGTAACGATTTCTTCGCAGAACATTATTAAAATGAAATGATTGTTCGTATAAGTAGTTCCATTGTTTATGACGTTTGTGAATTCCTAATGTCGTTAATTTTATCAATACTATTTGGTTTTATCCCCTTAAGCTATAAAAAAGTCTCCATAGGTAACCAATGTCAAATCGTGAAGGAACTCAGACTTGCCTGTCACGTGTTAAACTAGAAGAACTTTCCAAACTGTGCCGGATCTAGGTGATGTGAGGGGCCCCGAATTGTAGTTATAGTAGTAACGGGAAAGCTTTAGCAGCACTACACGTGTGCATTATATTGGCGGTTTCCATTTTTAAGTTGCAAATATAGTCTAAAGTTACGACCCCAACTCTTGGAACCCACACCGATGATTGGCTTCAATCATGGTTACGAGTTCACTCCCCGAAAGCTGAGTGGAGGGCCGATTGCCTCTCGCAGCGGTCTCGGTCACTCAGCGCCGCCCGGCACCTCGCCTGTTTACGATTGTTATTCTATGAATAATTTACTCGCCCCAACATCCAGACGACTTGCACAATACAGGGTAAGCTGAGTGCGGCAGATTCGATCATCTTTAAGACTTTTCGTAGCCTCGCACTGCCTTGCGATTAAACTGGCCATATCCATGTATGTTAGTGATTCAGGGCAGAGTCGAAGGCAACAGACCACGGGCTCGATCGCGTACCCGCTGGACAGATACCATCAAGTCCGTCACCGGGACCCCTGTGGTGGAATGCTCTCGCCATGCCACCTGCAGGAACCGGTGGAGACGGATCGCGAATCGCGAAAGCGGCAACCACAATAGCAGACGACTCCCCATGACCACGACCACTCTCTCAAGAGTGAACGACTGAGAAGAAGAGTCCATATTACCCGAAAACCTGTGAAGTGACTTCGGTCGCATGTCGAGATCAGTCGGTGTAAACTCCTAGTAGGTACTTTGGGCAAGCCCCTAGTTCCTGTTAGATCTAACAAAATAGTGTTATGTCAAAGTCATAGGGGCCCCATTATCCTAATATGCATAGAGCATCCAATAGGTTGAAGACGGCCCTGAGCCTTGTTGCGGCTTTAGGCCTAAGTTGATGAACAAACCGTACATCTCTTGATCAGTCCCATAAACATCGCTGATACGGCCATCAACATCATTTTAAAGATTGGTGTATTTGTCTGGTGCCTTTAAGTATCACTAAAGCATCAGGTTTCTCTAAACTGTTTTTATATTATATATTTTACTAGTTGTGCTCGCGACTTCGTCCGCGTGGAATAGTTACTTTCCCCCCGTTTTTTTTTTACATTTTCCATTATTTCTTCGCTCCTAATAATTGCAACGTGATGTTATATAGCCTAAAGCCTTCCTCGATAAATGGTCTATTCAACACAAAAAGAATTTTTCAATTCGGACCAGTAGTTCCTGAGATTAGCGCGTTCAAACAAACATACAAACAAACTCTTCAGATTTATAATATTAGTATAGATTTGCATTTGCTGAACTTATTTATTGAACTCGACCGCACCAATCATACGCTTAGCTCAGTTTTTGCGCATGTCATCAAACTTTACGCACGTCTGCATGTCTGGGCCCAAGGTCGGCGCGGGCCCACCGCTCCATATCCGACGCGTCTCGTCTCGTCTCGTCTCGCGAACAGCTGATCGCACTCCACGTATCTATTTTAAGTATTCATCGGGCGCATTATGCTACATGTAATAAACATAAACGGCGTATTGAATGACTTCCATTCATAAAACTGCTCACTTGAATTATTACCGACTATTATTGGAGCCGATATAGTAAACAAGACATAGTAGCTGAGCGTAAATGCGAGTGCCGGGTAGGGATGTTCGTTGTCGATGTTCGTCACGACATTATCGATATTGGGTGATGATTGCAGCGGGACAAGACTAGTTAAGTACAGATAGTTGTCATCTTACAATGAATACAAACAATGAGATTCGTGTACCTTTATTTAATTTGAGAAAATGTAAAGGCAATTCGTAATGATGATCTAATAATTTTTGACTTTAATCATCATTACGATCATTATTATCAGCCCATTGCAGTCCACTGCTGGACATAAGCCTCACCAGTTGTTCCCCACTTTAGTCAAACAACTGAATAATTGCCACTGATTGATGATTTAATATAAACATTGAAGTGATTAATTTTTTATTTGGTAAACCTTCTGCCTGAAGGAAAGCGAAAGAGAAGCCCAAGCCGTTGTGACAACGGGCAAGTACCTGGTCAGTTGCCACTGCCATGCCGTCCAAACCCTAACCCCCGGCTAAGGTCATTTGGCTGCGGACGCTGCGGTATTCTATAGGGTGGAGGTCCTTCCCCGGACGGGCGGTTTAATTCGAGCGAAGATTAGCTATGCTCTATCTTAAATCTGACTTAAATCTCTATTTTCGTTTTCCTCCGCAAAACGTCTCTTTTCGTATAGTTAGTATTGTTACACTTCTCCGTAGTTCTCGAAGAAGCTTGACTATCGATAAGGCTCGACGCAGCCGCGCGCGCGCCTAGCGCCGGCCTATTTATGAAACTATGTAAATAATGTCGTTTGCCATTGCACGTTATGGCTGTAATTGCATATTGCTGTTTGTTTTTATAATTCGCCGGTAATCGACTCGGCCAATGGCTCGTAATTAGCCTAATGAACTTGGGGAATACTGTTTTAATGATTTTATTATGATGCCAAGTGATTCACGACGGTTGCTTCAGTTCATTGTTACAATTTTGTTTTATTATTTTGGTTGGGTTAGGTCAGTACATATTGAATACCTCGGTCGGCAGTGCAATGGTAAGAGCTTTCTCTACTAAACATTGGACTATCTTAAGGTTATGGGTTATACTCGTATTCTCAGCTGGGTCTATTTAAGAAATGAACTTTTATAGATCGTTTTCGGTTTGAGTGTTCTGAGAGACGCCTCTAGTCATCATCCGGTACTCATAGCATAGTACAAGGAAAATCTTAGTTTGAGGCCAGCTCAGTGTGAATTGTCTGGTGCAATAATCATTGATTCGTTAATTACGATCGGATTCACAAGGTGATAGTTTCGTATACAATCAATTAGGTACTGACTTAGTGGTGTTATGTAAGCTTCTCTGAAGATTAAGTGCCATCAATATAACTAAATAAAAAGGGGCAGCGCAGACGACAGACTATCCGTGACGCACTTTTTTGCAATTATATGCAGTAAGTTACTGCTTCAGTAACGCACACGACGCGCAAAAATCTGTCGCGGATATTTCATAGACTCTCAACGCCTCTTCGATAATTCTGTCGGCAGAACTAGACGCTCTTTTTAAATGTCTTAGACGCAGACTCTATCGCACAAAAAGTGTGCCGTCTGCGCTGCACCTCAGTGTTACCAGCCATGGTGTATCCAGAACGCAATGTATGACTACCTAGTCCTTCTTCAAACGTGGTCAAAAAGACATCTTTCGCGGTAGCTTAGCTTTGCCCCGGCATTGCAGTCTATGAGCGGAGGTAACCGCTTAAAATCAGACTGGCTGCTTGCTCATCTACAACCCTCATAGTTTGTTTATTAATGTTAATTGGTATAGTCGCATAATAATATACAGAAGCTGCACTGGGGAGTCCTGTCCTAGTTCCCTACAATATCAACCATTGCATCAGCAGCAATCATAAAACATCTATAATTAGAATTACACCGCGAATGGTGCCATTCACTCACCCCATCACAATCTCGACGAATTACACAATAAATTAAGAGATCGATAATAATTAATTATAGAGTAGACTTTGTACAGTGGGTCAACAAGGCGCGATCTTCGCGCGGCTATATTTAAACTGTTTATTCATTAACTGCCATTGACTGTTCTGAACGACGCGCTTATGAATAAGGGAATACCTCGCATGTCAGACGGCTTTTATTAAGCATTCTCAAACCTCTCGTTTGGCGATTGTTTTTATCGTGAGATTTCAGCAACACTTGTACGCTTTAGTGGGAAGATTTATGCTTTTCTGAGATGAGATGCTCAGCTCATCCTTGTTTTAAAGGCATCTCGGAATCTTACATTTTCACAACTTGTTTTAATATCAAATGATTGACGTATAGTGATCGGATATCGGCTACTTTACAAACGCGCTGTATGTTAAATTTTAATAAAAGGGGGGGTCGCATCCCTCACCTCAGAAAATGGGAGTGTGAATTTTAAAATGTTAAACGTAATTTCCCAGAACTAGAAATAGAAAAAAAAACAATTTGTTATTAACACCCATTAAAAACGATAACACTCTATGGCAGGAATCTAATATTTAGTTGACCCATTTTTGAAATACGGTAAAGTACAATTAGATTTTTATATCAAATCGAATTGTCTGGCTGTTAAATTAATAGATACTTTGATTCCTGAACTGTGAGACCTCTGTGCTGTGTGTGTGTGTGAGTCAAATTGTCTGATAAACGAAACAGCTAGTTGAGCCATTTAGTTGTGAGCAGGAATACCACTTAAACGGGATTATCTCTACTTACCTATTGTTAATCACTAAAATTGGTAAATTAACATCTAGTAGCTATAGATAGACGCGCCGGATTGTATTTGTGGGGCTCCAAATCAAACTATCACACATATCGTAGAGCATTGTCCCATCCGTCGTTTTCTCAATTTCTCCTCACGCTTTCCCACTGGCGGAATGCTTGACCTTCATGAATTCACTTCGGCTGCGTCAGATTGGGTTCCCCAATTGGATATTGGCTTGTGAGGAGTGTAAGATCGCGAGTGTTAACCGTAGATGTGTTTGCAGGGAGGAGGGCGAAGAGAAGCCGAAGCCGACGGAGAACCAAGACGACGGGTACGAGACGAGTAATAGCGGCGAGGCGGCGCGCCGCAAGCCCTCCAGCGCGGAGGGCTCGCCCGCGCCGCCCGCGCCGCCCTCCCCGCCCGCGCCCGACCCGCCCGACGCGCCCGCCGCGCCCGCGCCGCCCGACCCGCCCGAGCCGCCCTACGAGCCGCTGATGCGCCCCTACCCGGAACCCGAGCCCGACTACAGGTACGCGCCTACCGTCCGCGCAGCCCAAGAGCAGTTGGTGCGCCCATACCAGGTCCCCAAGCCCGACAACAGCTAGGATAGGAGACTAACCGCTCCGCTCACCGCCGCGGTACATAGGTTCCTCCAGTTAGAATAGGGTGTACGCGACCATGACCTGGTGGGACGATGACTTAAGAAAGATCGCCGAGGAGAAGACTGGCCGAGGATGGAAACAGATCGCCCTGGATCGGGACGGTTGGCGTTCTCTACATTCAGCAGTGGACAGGAATGTGCTGGAGTGCTGGTTGATTGATTTGTGCCTAATCCCCCATTAGGCTCGGTTTTCATCATCAGTCTATCGCAAGTCCACTGCCTACATAGGTACTACATCATCATTAACATCATCAGCCTATTGCAGTCCACCGCTGGACATAGACCTCTCCAGTTGTTCGCCACCTAGGGCAAATTTCTGGAAGATATACCCATAATCGCCACCCTGGGCAGGCGGTTTGGCGATCACAGGGCGTAGCTTCTTGCTCCGGTGACGCTGCTGTCCGTCATTAGCCTGTGGTATTTAGCTCCGCCTTCTATCGTGATGGTTTTTCCGCTTGCCGTTACCGTTTGCCAGAGCCTCGTTTGTTGTTCGGCAGGATGCACCACTAGCAAGTGAGGATGACTTGGAGCGAAAAGTTGATAGGTTGCTCCCCTACTTCCCGGTACTACTAGGATACTCATTTCGACGTGGGGCTGTTCCCCTTTGGCTACCTCTGCCACCTGATAGTCTACACCGAAAAGGCCCAGCCGCTAACGCGTCGCTCCCGTTGCAGGCACTACGAGCCGCCGCCGCCCCTCCCCGCGCACGTGCAGCACCCGGCGCACCAGCAGCACCCCGAGCACCACCCCTACCAGCACTTCCCCTTCGCCAAGTACTCGGAGCCGTACGGGTTCAAGCGCGAGCCGGACGCGCCCTACGACATGACGCAGCACCACCATTACGGGAAGAGGGAGGATGACATGTACAATGGAGTTAAAAGGTATGCTCTACATTCTTGTCTTCTCTTTCGATGCTTCGGGTGCAGGTGACTCGGGTAGTTACCCGAGTCCCCTGCAAGTTGTTGCCCACTGGCGACAAAAGGGGGTGTAGTGGGTATTCCACTCCCATTCTGGGAGGTATCAGCGTCCCACATATCACGCCGACTTCTGGGGGAGGAGGCTGAATACTTATCTTAAGACGGCCTAAAACGTCACGTAACAAGTAATGGTATGGTGGGTGCATGAGGTCCGCCCGGTAATCCATCGCTCCCTTGAAGCTGGTGGGAGGGGTATTGGCCCGAACTAGAAGTGCCGGCTGCTGTGATCTGCGGCTGGCAGGGACGCGACCGTATTCTGCTGTGCTAGAGTAGAGTTAAAAGTAGTTTTAAGGGGGGTAGAGCATAGCCAATCTTCGTTTGAATTGAGCCGCCCGCCCGGGGAAGTGCCTCTACTCTATAGAATACCGCAGTTAAATGACTTTCAGGTCATGACTCGGCCAGTGAGTAGGGTTTCCGTAGCTGGTTGGGTAGTGCTGCCGGCAGCATGGGCAGCCGGGCAACGCGCGTGTCTTGCCGCTGGTGTTGCAAGCGTCCATAGGCTGCGGTAACCGCTGCAAGGCTGGCCGTACGTAGGCTTGTTTGCCACCCTTGTGGTATAAAAGGCTAGTGAGGTAACGTGTGTGTCCGTTGGTAACAGAGAGTGCGAGGACCCGTACTCGTTCGTGGAGGAGGAGGGCGGGCTGTGCGCGATGCTGGGCGCGCCGCCGCCGCACGCGCACGCGCTGCACGAGCCGCACCCGCACATGCTGCACGCGCAGCAGATGATGCTCGCGCAGCCCAAGAAGCGCGGCCGCAAGAAGAAGCTCAAGGACGACAACGGGTGAGTCGCATTCAGTCTTACCAGATCAACATTTTGATTGAAGGTGTATTTCCAGAAATCCGGAGTTATCTGACAATACCTTGGCGAAAGATCGGGAGATGTTCATTTTGCTTAGGAATGATGATTACTAACTAAAATCCTTCCCATTCAGTTGCTTGAAGAGCAAAGAAAAAAGTCATCCTCCTAAGGAAACCGTTGAGGTTTTGTTCCTTTTGTCATATTTTTACAATACCGGAGGTAAAAAAACGAGGGTTTTGGAAGGGAATCCGGGAGATATTTACTAAAATCAGAAGATCTCCCAGAAACTCGGGAGATCTGGCAGCACTGGTCGCATTACACCATTACATTACACTGCCAACACTACATTATTTGCCAACAACAAGTCCTTTCTGGGAAAGCTGGTCAGCGCATATTCTCAGCCCAGGGCAGTTAAAACTCTAGAAACATCTAGAGCACATACCATCTAGAATAGAGCACTGTCAACTGACTAGAATTTATTTGTTTAGAAAGGTTACTACCTCGTGTCCACTGCCACTTCTTCTCTTTGCTTTCCTTCAGGCCACCATAATAAAATGCCAAACATTTCGTCTATTGACCATCAATCGCGCTGCGCCGGCGCATGAAGGTCGCACGGTCACAATGATGCGGGCGGATCTAACCTCGCCGTCTCGCTGGTCGGTGCGTTGCGAGCTGTGACGCCATGGGCGCGCAACAAAGGGCCGACCACGTCGAGTGGCCGAAGGTGGTCGCCGTCGGTCATTCATCCGGAACGCAGGAGTTCATGCGATGTTGACTCACTGCGAGCTCATACTGCGGGCAACGATGTGGTTGACTGTTGGCAACGCGTGTTTGAACATAAACAGTCTGAGTGAATCTTCTATGGCCATAATCCGTATTATTAAGGTAGTCTGGAAAAAACGCTCGAAGCGATAAGACCCGCCTAATTTGTACTACGATGCTTGTTTGAAGTCAACTGTTTGGTGTGCAATAAAGCATAAATCGATCTATCTATGGTCATAGGGTCCCTTTGTAGTGAGCTTGTCTTCTGGACCAAGGGTCTTGAGTCCTATCCCCACCCAGAACAAGTGTTAATTTTGGTACCTGCATTGATTCTTATTTTCATAACACATGTGCTTAAAAGCTACTTTGAGAAAGGGTCAATGTATGTGAGATTGTCTGATATGTATTTATCAATTCTATTAGCATTATAATCGATCTCTATGTATGGTATACACATTAATGCATTAGTCTATTTACCGCACAAGTTGGGGCGTGCACCGACGAATGATGCTGCATTTCAGCAATGCTATTCTCTAGATAATTTGTAACACCCACTGTTTATTTAAGTAGCAAATTAGTACAACATTTTTCGAGTGACATTTGCTTTTAGGTAGTAATACAGTCAAGGTTTTGAAATATGTATTTACCTACATAATATTTACTTTGAAGAAAGTATACTTGTTCAATACGCGGCGTTATAAAAACACAACCCCCACAGTTGTTATACAATTGTGTCCATGAATAAATTAACGATTTAGATACGAAACTGAGACAGTTAATTCAATGTTAATGAGATACAAAATGTAAACAGGCGTTGTTCAATAACAAATGTATTTATTGCTAAACTTTGACGCGATACTTGTTAGTTTAACGCATGAACAATTGGATTTTGAGAATGTGACAACTCACTTTTCTAATTTATTCAAAGGGGTTCGTTATGTAAAGTCACCTCGTAAATCATATTTGTGCCTTGAGCGGTCCCCATCAGACTGAAAGATCGAAAATAATACATCTAATTATTATCGTAGTAAAATTTTCTGGCAAATGTGATTAATCGGCTCATAATATGCCCGTTTTATTTTAAAATATGGAAATTAAATGTGTTTAAGAAATTATAACGTTTGAACATTCCGCGATCTTTTTAAATCATCATCAGACTGTTAACGTTCCCTACTGGACGTAGGCCTTGCAATAGGCCTGTTGTCGTAAAAAATGTAATTAGTCCGTCTTTTAGATTGTTCAATAATAAAGACACGTTTTTTTTTTATTTGTAAATCAGACCAAAAATTACAAAGATATAGCCCGTTACAATTACGCGTGACGTCAAAGAGTGGGAGTTTTTTCTATGAATGTTGGGGCGAAACGCGCTGTGCGAGTCTTCGGAACTTGTACCAAAACGATGCCTATTTGCTGTATCCCTCGTGCGACGAAAAAAAGGGACGGGAGGAATCAAGTTAAATCATTGTTCTAATTTAATCATTTGACTGGCTCGGTGGCTCAATTGGTAGTGACCTCTGCCTTCTGAGCCAAGGGTCGTGGGTTCGATCCCCACAAATTACAAACATATGTGTGCATGAACATGTCTGTTTGTATTGGTCTGGGTGTTTTCTATGTTTAACTAGCTGGCCCAGCAGACTTCGTACCACCCATTCTTTACGTTTTAAACCTACCCTGGACTACGACAAACATTTTAAAACCAAAATCAGCTCAATCGGCCCATCCGTTCTCGTGTTTTAATCAGACTAACGAACATCAATTCATTTTTATTTATATAAATATGTATTTACAAAAAAAATGTGTAAGTAAGTTTATTATCAGTTGTCTCGTACCCATAGTACAAGCTTCGGCTTAGTTTGGGGCTAGATGGCGCTGTGTGGCCCAGCGTGGCATGTCTTGGGTTATTTATTTATTGTTCGGCAGTAGTAAAGTTTTTCAAGTGAACCCGCTTACCCGAGTCACATAGGTAGGTACGGGACTTCAAAATACGTAAGCAGCAATTAATTTGAGCCGGTGCAGCTCCTCGGACACTCGTGTGACAAGTGGTGTCGGGTAACACAGTTTTTCGTCGTTTTATGGCAGTTTCACTCGCGCTGTGCGTCACAGTGTAGGTAGGATGCAGTGAAGGCAAATATCCTGTTGTCGCCCGTACAGGTTACTACCTATATTACTATATAATTGTGTATTCAGTATCTTTTTTTTTGCTATAATAGATTTCTGGTTGTGTGCCAGGATCGAAGCAAATGGAAGGACGTGGTCTCTGCCTACCCTCTGGGAGAAAGGCGTGAGGTTATGTATGTATGTATAGATTTTCACAACATTGTTTCCAATTAAAGGCATTTCTTTATTTTCTAGGCTACAATTTGAAGTCTATTAATATTGGTGAAATGCTATTATTTTGTAGGGAAGATGTTCATTACTAGTGATACAATCAAAGTATCTGCCATGATTTCAAGTTTACCGTTGTGGCTAGAAGATTGATCAGTCCTATATTTATCACAGGATCTGATTTGACATGAAATGATCATCATCAGCCTCTCGTACTTCCACTGCTACTTACGCCGACTTTTTTTATGACAGAGGGGGCAAACAGGTTCGATAGGCTTGTTGCCTTAAAATATTAAATTAGTCCGTCTTCTAGCTTACTAAAAAATAAAAGACACGTATTTTTTTAATTGTAAACTACACTAAAATATAGAGCCCGTTGAAATTACGCGTGATGTCACTCGGTGTAACATTTTTACGGGACGGAGTGACGTCAAAAAGTCCCGCTCCTAACGTTTGATGCATTGTATGTTTGCTATTTTTTATTTAAATGAAAAAGGGAAAATACGTGTCTAATACATTTTTATGAACACTTAAACTTTGCAAGCAGTTGCCTCGCTGCAGTTACTTGGCCAGTGCGGCGACTGTTAGTGCGTAACTGTCTGTGTGATTGTTCGCTAACGAGCGCGGCGGTCGCGCGTAAAGGCGCCGGTCGCGCTCGGCCGTGACGCAGCGATCGATCGTGTTGGCTGCAGCCTGACGTGAGGCTGATCTGCTGACGGGAGAGGACGCACTGACTCAGCAGTAGTCAGTTGACAGGCGCCGGTCGCGCTCGGCCGTGACGCGGCGATCGATCGTGTTGGCTGCAGCCTGACGTGAGGCTGATCTGCTGACGGGAGAGGACGCACTGACTCAGCAGTAGTCAGTTGACAGGCGCCGGTCGCGCTCGGCCGTGACGCGGCGATCGATCGTGTTGGCTGCAGCCTGACGTGAGGCTGATCTGCTGACGGGAGAGGACGCACTGACTCAGCAGTAGTCAGTTGACAGGCGCCGGTCGCGCTCGGCCGTGACGCGGCGATCGATCGTGTTGGCTGCAGCCTGACGTGAGGCTGGTCTGCTGACGAGAGATGACCCCACAGACTCCGTACAAGGGTGCAAACGCCGAGCAGAGCTAGGCTGTGACGCGCCGGCCATCGACCGGGCAGCAGCCTGACTCTGAGGCTGGTCTCCTAACGGGAGATCACACAGACTTTTTTTTTTATAGTAGCTCGACATAATGGCTTCCCTACGCCAGATGGAAAGAGAAGCCCAAGTCGCTGTGACAACGGGTATGTAACTGGTCAGTTGCCACCGCCATGCCAACCCTGACCCCCCACGAGCTCCGGAAACCCTAGGCAGAACCACGACCCGGAGGTCATTTGGCTGCGGTATTCTATGGAGTGCGAGCGAGTGGAGGTCCTTCCCCGGACTCGCTATTCATGTGTTGCATACATTTCTGAATTTCTCTCCTGACTGGCTCGGTGGCTCAATTGGTAGTGACTCCCGCCTTCTGAACCAATGGTCGTGGGTTCGATCCCTGGTCGTAGATTCATCCGGGACAAACATTTGCGTGATGAACACTTGTGTTTGTTCCGTTCAGGTTTTCATATATTTAATTTGTATTTATGTATATATTTGTAGTATATGTCCAGCAGTGGACTGATACGGGCTGATGATGATGATATAATATTAGTGGTAATTTCGTTTTTCTGATACCCATAACACAAGTGCTTTAGCTACTTACTTTGGGATTGGAGCAATGTATGTGATGTTGTCTGTTATTTATTTATTTATTTACCCGTCAAGAGTTGGTCTGGTGCGTTGGCTGGTGTCGTGGCCAGCGGCGCGGCGGCAGTGGGCCGCGGGTTAATTCGGGCGCGGGGTCGGCGCCCGCCCGCTAATTGTGTCACCGCCACACGTGGGCCCACTACTCGCACGACTCGCCACTAGTGGGAAATAACCTCAAATAAATATCACATCTTAGGGAAACACTTTTCTAATTTGCCTCCGGTTTGGGTGTTCTGGGATACGGTCTCCAGTCTCCGTCTCCAGTCTTCGTCTGGTACTCATAGTGCTAGGGATAACCTTAGATTCAAACCCAACTGGTATGTTATCCCTGGTGGTTGTTTCAAAGTACAAGCTTCGGCTTAGTTTCGGGGCTATATGGTGCTGTGTGGCCCAGCGTGGTATGTTTCGGGTTTATTATATTTATAGTACTTTAAAGGTTCTAATAATCATAACGCAAGTGCTCAAGCTATCTACTTACTATTGGATCGGAGCAATGCACGTGGTGTTGTCTTATATTTATTATACCCTAAAAAAAAGCAATGTAGTAGAGTATGTACGTAGCCCTCAAGAGTAAGTTAACAAGCAGAGCTCTACAAATTCACGATCTGCCCCTAAATTAGGCTGACGGGGACGGTTTTCATCCATATTAAAGAAGTACTTAATGACTTTATCAGATTAACGTCAAACGAAACTGTTTTACTATGCTACGAATACTATAAAGAATCCATTATCTGAGCACAATCTCTAGTAAATAGCCGAGTACCGTGTAAAGGCCAGTGTTTGTTGACAAGTCCGCCGGCGGCGCGCGCGCATTGGCTCGCCTCCAGCCGCTCGCATTCTGCGCCCGTTGATGCTCGCCACCGCTGTTCCTGGTTGCGGCAGCTATGTCATACTAGAGAGACTCGCTTCACATAATGCGAGATATTTGGTTTTAATGACTGATAATAAGGCGACCTTATTATCACTGCCTTCAATCGAGCTGAGGGGGAGCCTAAAGGCTCTCACTCTTAACCCTTTATCTCACTCTCAAATGAAGCATCACTACAGCCGGCTAGTGTAGGTTAAGGCGAGGCTGAGCTTTGCAGGGCGTTGATGAAAGGGTCCCTATGCACGTGTTTTGTAGGAAGGGCCTCGCCGGCGAGGACAAACGACGGACGTATAGTGAGTGTTTAGTTGCCTTCAAAGACCCCTCCATAGACAAATAGTTCCCCAACTCCGCTTTCCTTGGGGTGCCAAAAAATAATACGAGTACAATACCTAAATCCATTGAAGCGCCCACTCCCGTTGCAACTACGATGACGTCATCATAGCAACACATTAATCAATCCGGCATAATTGCCGCTCATCCCGCCCCGAACGGCGCACACCCTCTAATTAGGGCACTGTCCCCCTAATTAATAGCCGCGCTTTACAAAGCAAACCGTATTTTTCCTGTGACTTAGATCTCAGATTCGCTCGGAGATGTGAAATGTCGTCTCTTGACGTATAAAGGCTCTTGGCTTAAGCCAATCCGTTCGGATCTACTTTGTAGTATGCCTACAAACCTTAAAAAATTGTTTTATTGCGTTCGATACAAATAAAGCACATTATTTTTCTTATTTTACACAGTCTATCATCTAGGTATAGAGGGCAATAGCAATTCTCCAGTCGTGTCGAACTATCTTCCCATTGGACTATGAGGAAGGAACAGGGAGTGCATATGAGTTTGCGCACACGCTTTAAGTCCTACAAACTTGGCTAGTCTCCCCGTAGATTGGAAGCTGTGACCGAAATTCGGCCAGGACAGAGTAGTATACCACAATTAGACATAACCCGTTAGAATGAAGCGCAATACTAATGACTGCATGAATCCTCCCATGTACTGTACGCTTCATGAGGAACTTCTTGCCTCGCGCATCGGTTTTGTGGAACCAACTTTTTGCGACAGTCTTTCCGAACAGCTACGACTTGGGAGCCTTCAAGAAACGAGCGTACTCCTTTATTTAAAAGGCCGGCAGCGGCCCCAGGACTCAACTTGAGCTGCTTTCAAAGAGAGTTGGGTGTCCATAGGCGGTGTTGACTGCTTACCATGGATCGTCTCGACCGATCGTCATTGGCACGTCTGCCGCCTCTTTCATAAAAAAAAATCTATTCTAATATACATAGTATATGATATGGTTTGCATGAATCCCGGTCCAGTCAAATCGCTTCTCTACGCCTTCTCTTGGTCCAGGGCTGGTCGTGCTATGACCTTCGCCGGTCGCCGACCCGTCGCGCAATTAGGTGCAATCAATTTACGCCATGCACCCACCGACGGCGGACATATTTCAGACCCGCGCGGGTATCGATCGGAGCTGATAGATAAGCGCTATTAAACATGGAAATGAGAATGAAGGGGTTGTGTGGATTAAGATGCAATGGGATCGGGAGGAAAAAAGGGATTATACACATGTCGTCAGATACGCAAGTCTCCCTCTACCGCTCTCTACTTCCCTCTTCCGCTACAGAACCACTCGTGCTGGCCTCCGTTGTCATAGCTTTACCGTCGAAAACATCCCTTCGCGTACAAAAAAGTTCGGCAATTCCTACCTTTGCCGTGTTGTTAAAATGTGGAATTCATTGCCAGCACGTGTGTTTCCTCCTTCTTTCGATATAGGACCCTTTAAACGGGGCGTGAAGAAGCATCTTATGGGCCGGCATGGCGTGGCAACTGACAGGTGACTGGTATGGTGACTTGTCCGTTATCGCGGCGACTTGGGCTTCTCTCTCGCTTTCCATCAGGCGTAGAGTGGCCATTATGCCGTGCTATTATAAAAAAAGTGGTCATATACGGAGCTCGTAAGACTACAAAACAAAATCTCATCTAAGTAGGCAGTCTCAACGATTCGTTCGTGTCTGTTTACTGCATAACTGCGTGTCTGTTCACTTGATTGTCTGACAAACTGCGCACCTTATTAGATGATGATTCCGTTTTGTATTCTGAGAAAATGCGTATACGACAAACCACTTGCCTATCTGTCAATGATACGTGTCATCGGAAAAAAGGGATGTTAAACGTTTAATTTGAGGTTTATGTATGTGAGACAGTTGCCGGAATTTGTGTAAATTATACACATACGGATGGTCAGGCGGCGAACGGGTGCTAGATGGTAACCGGCGCTTATACATTAATATGACGCAATAATTAGCCCATTATAATAATTATAGTTTTTTTACAGTGAACACGTTTTACAGCGTAATCGTGATGTACCTAAATAGTTTTTACCAGGTCGGTCACTAGATATTAAAGGAAAACTATAAACATAATCACGTTTTTTGGAGATGCAGACAATTAACTGTATGTCTATCTATACCTGACAATAGAGTTACTCCAAGGACGAGTTCAGAGTTGCAAATGTTGTATGTTCTAGACGTATAAACATAAATCGCTAGCTATAAGACGCCTAACATCTGTAGTTTCGTGTGTCGGACGCAGGGCGGGACAGACTAATTGATGGATGTCTTGGTAACTCAAACTGCACTTGTTAGCGATCAAATCACACAATCAGTGCGATAATTATAATTATTGACCACTCTGTGACAGCCTGTAAAGACCACGATTGTTAGATGAAGGGAGCACTCCACTCTCCGTAAATTAAACTAGGCAGATAATTACGTTTGAATTCTAAACTGATTTCTAAGTTTAGAACTGTCTAGTACTACGGCAGTGTCTAGGATACAGCAAACAGCATCGGTACTGTCCGAGAGCTAAATAGATATTGTTCAGCCAAATACAAATGGCAGTTACACGTGCGTTTCGGAATGTACTCGCAACCACGGTCGCTTGGTGTGACGGGTACAGCGCTCACCGCGATCCGTCCATCCCGTTACATTAGCCGCTTGTAAGCGCAACTAGCCAGTCACTAAAACATCTAACACTAGCGACCCGCCCTCGCTTCGCTTCGGGTATTTAAGATTATTGCGACTTAACAATAACAGATGGACATATTCTGTAGCGTATTTTTTGTAGATAAATTCTGCAAAGTCTTAGTACACTGTTTTGTTCTATAATTGGTTTTTGGTATTTTTTTCACACCTTGGAGTTTAGTATGGATACTAAACTTTTTTGAAAATTCTATAAAGCCTAGATTCACCAGAGATTAGCTTACCAACCATGAAAGAATTTTACACATCGGTCACGTAGTTTCGGAGCCTATTCCATGCAAACAAACAATCAAATCTATCCTCTGTAGACGAGTCTAGTTTCGCAGTGAGTCGGCGTCGTCGTCGGCTATCTCGAGATTTCCCCATCTTGCGCAAAAAAGCAATGAAAAGCCAATTAATAGCGAGTGTCTCCGCGCATCGCCGCCGCGGCCGCTGGAAAGTGCCGAACTTATGCAACAGCTTTCCTCGGCCTGTAGCGTTTGAGAACGCAGCGGTGATGCACTCGGGAGATGCAGCGCGTCATGTCGCCTCAAGACTGGTCACTTCGGCCATAGCGGCCGGTCGCCACGGCAACTAATCGGGGAGTTTTTATGATGCAAGCTGTGTCAGAAATGAGGATTAGAGAGATGTGACGTGAATTAAGGAAGGCGACCAGGGCTATTGATTGATAAGCTTTGTGCGCTAACGCACTCCATTCTTCCTACTAATATTATAAATGCAAAAGTTTGTTTGGATGGATAGATGGATGGATATTTGTTACCCTTTCACGCAAAAAACTACTGAACGGATCTTAATTAAACTTTACAATAATATAGAATACATCAGATTAACACATAGGCTATGATTTATGAAAATATTCACGCAGGCAAAGCCGCGGGCAGCTACAGGCGACCTACAGCGACAGGACAGGATAAATTTCGGACGGTTTAATTGCTTGTACTCAATGAAAGGAGTTGTATCACTGTTTCAATCCAAACCACTACTTGGTATATAATGTGTAATCTGTCAAACCAAGTGACATTTTTCTTGTCTAAATCGAAATTCATCAAGCGATCGCGAGCCGTTTCAACCTACTGATATAGAGTAATTAGGTCTGAAAATGCTCAGACGTATATTTGCATAAAACATAATGTTTCCTATACGTAGAATTGAATATCGCTCTGACTTTTGACATATATCTCCGTATATGACTGTTTATTTATATCGCTGGCCACCGCATCTTGACGGATGATAGTTGTAGTACCTTTGGTTGGTGCATCTCCTTTTATGACTGAGCAAACTGATGGCAGCATCTTTTGTCACATAAATCACAGATGAAATGTGGCTGCTTGTGTTGTGTGCTCGTTGTGTAATATAGCAGTATAGTGTTGTGTATATGTTGTACGTATTATCGTACACTGTTATTCATTTTCACTTATGCATAGTCCAGGATGCACAATTCTTTGATGAAGAGGTAGTGGACAATATGAGATTTAATAGTAACCTTATTGTACTCGAGAGGTGTTCACCCCTCGCCTGATGAAAAAGCAAAAGGGAATCCCAAGTCCGCTGCGGCAATGCCAGTTGCCACCACCATGCCGTCCTGTTAGATAGCTCTGGATAGCCGGAGCCTCAGAACTGATCCTCAAACGACTGGGGGCACTTCACCTGCTTCGCAGACTACCTCATTAGTCTAGGTGGTTAAACTCTACCGGCTGACTATCTAAAAGATGGTGAACCTGAAGATAGCCACTTGACGAGATGGGTCAGTGACTTATATTCTGTCTAATGGATAAAAGACCATTACCAGTCGCAATACCATATCGCAATACCAGTAGTTACCAAGTCCCGTAACGGCGGCGTGCGGGTCGTGCGACTCCGGCGCACGTCGGCGCGGCGCGCGCGCAGCGTGTTTACGTCGCCGCGGGTATTTCGGTACCGGAACAGAACCAGCGCTATCGCTCGCCAAAAATCCCACTAAATAATCGGATCAAGGTGGAACTAGAAACGTTCATTCCAACAAATTGTGTGAAATGGTAGCAGTTTTTGCTATTGACTAATGTCATCTAATTCCGAATTCCGCCAACATTTTTGCTCATTTCCCATTTTAGAATACAATCAAGATTGTCTTCTAGAAATGGAAGAAATTTCTAGGCGAAGTCCCTAACCCGTGCAGTAATAAGTAGTATACAGTAGTATACAAAAAGAATACAAAACGCCGCCCAATTTCTTCTACTAAGAGACCTGATTTCAACTTTTCTATTGGTAGGGTTTTCCCGATTAGCTGGCGACCTCGTGAAGTGACTTTGGTAGCTTTTCGGGATAAGTCGCTGTATAAAGAGAGTTACCATAAAAGCCAGTATGTCGATGGCACTGGTTACAACATGCCCATGGATTCTCTTGTGCTTGGATCGAGCGATGGAAAGCTAGAATGTTGTGCCACTATAAAAAAAGTTAATGTCATCTATTTCCGAATTCCGTCACCTATTTCCTCATTTCTTACTGTCTTAAAAAAAAACAATTAGAAACTTCGCCTAGAAATGGAAGGAATGCGATCGGTTTGTCGTGTTTGTTGTTATGATACAGTTTGCACAAGTGCACTGACTATGGTCTATGGTGCCAAAACAATATTGGATTAACGGTTTAACGCACTTTACAAGGCTCGCACATTCGCAACAGCTATGGACAATCGTGGACTGTACGTACTAATCTGCCGAATTGTGTCCGAGGAAACTATTCACCGTATTTGTGTTTTTTTTATAATATTAGCACGTCAAAATTACTTAAGCAAACGACGAAGTCCAAAAAGTGTAAGCGATCCGCATCACACATGGTTAGTACAACGCGGATCGACCACACTATGACGGCCTACATAAGTGCCGCTTCACGCCCCGTTTAAAAGACCCAAGACTAGAAGGGAAGGGAACACGTGTGCTGGAAGAGAGTTCCGCAGTCTTATTGTACGGTAAAAGTAAGATTTACCGTACTTTATAGTACGAGTGCTGATTGACTGCACAGTATTTGTATGGTACCTCAAACCTGCACGCGTAGCTCTATTTAGAAAAGGATGCTCGATCCTAGGTTTCTCGCTTGCGCAAATCGTCCCTCTCCGCCTGGCTTGAGAGCATCCTATACTACGTTTGCCGAGGAGTGGTATCCACTCTAGAACATATTTACCCCAATGGTTATCGGTTCTGCGGCTGATGTGGCCAGCTCACTGCTACTTCAGCTTACTAATCCGTATCGTACTGACATTTTTATGATAAACACTTCTGTGTTTATTGCAGTAGCCAGTGACATTCGCTACGTTTTTTTGTGCACATATCCCCAATTTGTTACCAACCGCCATGCCAACTGGTAATCCTAACGCTGAGCTCTTGACTTTTTGTATTACTGCTAATACTGCTATTCATAACAATGAGCTAGTTGTTTTTTTTTATAGTAGCACGGCATAATGGCTCCACTGCGTCTGCTGGGAATAGAAAGAGATGATAAATAAATAACCCAAGGCATGCCACGTTGGGCCACACATCGCCATCAAGCCCTAAACTAAGCCAAAGCGTGTACTATGGGAACTATACATACTTTTTTTGTAAATAAATACATATTATACATAGCAAACACCCAGACCAATACAAACAGACATGTTCATGCACACAAATGTTTGTACTGTGCGGGAATCGAACATACGACCCTTGGCACAGAAAGCAGAGGTCACTACCAAATGAGCCATCGAGCCAGTCAAGAGACGCCCAAGTCATTGCGACAATGGGCAGGCAACTATCAGTTACCACCAATATTTTCCAATGATTGCCAATACCAATATTTGATGTCTATGAACAATCGGAAGATTGTATAAGCTTTTTGTAATACGAATTTTGAAAAGTACGTTCGTAGTGCAAAATGGCCGCCTTGAGCAATCAAAGTGTTATACTCGTATTATAGCTGCGTGTTTATTAGTTTACTGCCCTATTGGCTAAGAGCGCACCTGTCGCGTCGTCTTAGTCTTCGTCGAGATTGATCGCTTTACCGGAGAATGTTCTTCTTCGTATATCTTCTATGTTTTGGTTCAAATTTATGTGTTGAACCGGTTGAACGTGTCTGTCTGTTTGGGTGTCTGCTACACATAATATGTATTTATTTATAGTACATGCTCCGGCTTAGTTGGGATTAGATGGAACGTGATGGATTGGCGTGGCATGTCCTGGGTTATCTATCATTTCGATGCCCAATCTTTACCTTCCTTATGACGAGCCTGCCAGCTTGCCCCTCTTTTATATGTATGGTTTCTCAAATTGTAAAGAAAGTCAGCATCAAGGCGCATGTCTGCTGCTTCCATGTACAGCGGTTGACTTCAGGATATAGGCATATCAGCATGGGTCTCCTAGGACCCCTGACACCGCCCCATGGCGTTTGACGAAGGCGCCGGGGTTTTTAGTGGGTATTCCCTGCCTCTCTACCATCTTACAGGTGTGAGTCCCACATACCTCGCCGGTATTCTCCCGAACAAACGGCGGGGATGCCTAAAAGTGTTTTCTCCGGCAGAAAAAAAGGGATATAGGCATAATAAATAAATAAATCTATGTGGATAATTGGATATGATCGACTTCAATTCCGCAGATGCTTGCGCTACCTTGAAAATTAATAACTTTAAAAATTGTAGTATTACGAATGTGCTTGACTTTGCAAAATATGAAGTAGGCCTCCATACTGCAAAATGGCGGCCTTGAGCGGGCAAAGTGTTATAGCGCGTGTGTACAGGTGCGCGGGCGTGAAAGCCGCGCTGCGCCGGCGCAGCCTTGGCGCGGCCTGTGTGCGCGACGAGCCAGTTCGCGAGAGCGGGCAGGTGAACAGCGAGAGCTAGTTCCCTCATTTTGTAGGAACGGATCTGTCCCTACGGAAAGTGGGAGTACTTCCTACGAGCTAGGTGATTGTGCTTGGGGCGGTCGGATGTACCATGTTGGTTTGTCATTATGTCGTTATGAAATTTCCCATGTGCTTTGTATGAAGCATTTTCTCAATGTATAGGAGATTGATTGTCGCGGAATGTACATCGTCATCTGTTAAGTGGAGTTCCACTAGTTAGGGATTGTATGTTGGAGCCACAGTTGGAGCGATGTGGAACTCACTATGCAACAAAGAATATCTATGTACGTACTTATCTAGCTAAAAAACAAAACGCTTATAGAAAAAAAAAAGAATTACAGATAGATACTGCTACAGCTTCATAGTTCGTTAATGGAGCACAGTATTTGGGTTATCTCGTTAGGAATTGGCCTGGGTCGAGGGCCTTTTCTGGTACTTGACTGGCGAGCTGACGGACTAGAAGTCGGTTAAAAAGAGCGAATTAGTTCGTTAGGACCGATCCCAGTGGCGAACTATTGTCACTATACTATTGTCAATACTAAACTGCGCGGCGCGAACTCCGGCGCACCGCGGCTGCCCCGCGCTCGCGTAACAGTACCGGCGAAAGGGGCAGGTGATAGCGAACCAATGACGTTTGTAATGAAAAAATGTAGCGTGACGAACTATTGTGGAGTTTACAATATAGCAAATTATTTTCATGGAGGCGGCACTCGTCAAACGATCTGCCTTGTCTGACTCTTTATCTCAAAAAGTAGGAACGATTTTGCTTTATTTACGAAAAAAAAATGGGTTAAAAAAAGACAAGCATTTTTAATTTCATTCATTTGATCTTTCTTGCACAGTAAACAACTGTACAAAAGGTGGACTTGATGCCAGAGCATAATTTCCAAATTGCTGATCCGTCGAATATTTCGTACAAAGTTCTATTCTTTAACAACCCATGTACCCAATGTAGAGTAAAAGTCTCTACAAGTTCTTTCACATTTTACGGTCCCGGGCATTCCTGATCCAGTCCTTTCAGGCACTTGGAATCGATTAGATCATCAGCGCATCTCGCTGGTTGCTTCCCCACTCCAGATCAAATACCACAAACCACAAGATGTTATTAAATGCAAATATCATACTAGGTAGGTTCACAACCATACTCACGGAGCTTACATTAAATTATATTTGGGCACAACTTGATCCATACAATTATAGGCCATTAGTATTGCATAGGACGGTATTTATAAACGCTAAGCAGTAGGTAACGGCTGCAGTGACGAGGCGGCTGATACCTACCGTATTATTATTAATCGCACGACTTTCCTCTTCCTCAGTGGAGGCGTCTTCCTCGTAGCCGCTCGGAGGACGCAAAAACGCGGACGATGCGGGCAGATAGATTGCATGCCGCGAGTGAATCGTACCAGACCTGCGCTAGGGCTGTGCCGGTAGAGCGCGGCGATAAGCTCCTTATATCGATAGTTATTTATTATTTGATAGCGCTTGACCGCAACTCATGGAAAGAGAAGCCTACGACGTAACACGCTTGCTTGCCTAGGAAACTTGGATAATCATCCAAGTTCTTGCCGGAGTTCTTGTTCCGATACATTGTATAATCATGTATCCTGATCCCGCACAGTACAAACATTTGCGTTCATGAACATGTCTATTGGTCTGGGGGTTTACTATATATAATGTTAAATACCTACATTTACAAAAATAAAAGTATCGTCAGTAAGTTTATCAATTGTCTAGTTCCCGTAGTACGCTTCGGCTTAATTTGGGTCTAGATGGCGATGTGTTTTTTGTTATACTCGTATTACTATCTAAACTAAATGCGGTTTTCACCAATGTATTGTTAGAGGTCTAATTTAAAATTTAAGTACCATTTTATGGAAGTCTGTTATTTTTGAAACCCGATATCCACGCGTTCGACGCTGCCGGCACAGCTAGTATCATATATTTTTATTCAAGTAACCTTTTTCCATAGAGTTCGGCATTTAACCCAAAACTACTCCGAACTCTATGTCTATCTAAAGATAATTCCTAACAAAAAACATCGATTCAAGAGCTCAGCGTCCGCGCATCCCTGGTGTAGCCCGCTGCCCGCTGCCCACGCGCCGACGGTGCCACATACAAAAAATCGGCCAATCGACTCGGTTCCGCTACTTTCGATTTCGGTAGGTAGGCTGAAATTAACTCTCCGGAAATAGTCGCGACCTTTCTGAATAAGACTACCAATTACTCGACTAACTCTTATTAGCGAAGTGAGAGGTGTTATCAGGCCGCCGCCAATTCATTAGTTGGGTCGGGCTGTGTCAATAAACTACGATGATGTCATAAAAAAAGATGAAAGAGGTAAGAAGTCTCTTCTATGTACGGTGTATTTAGTAAGTAACCCAAATTGCCACGCTGGGCCACACTGCGCACTTTAGTCCCGAACTAAGCCGAAGCTTGCATTATGTTTTTATAGTACCTCGACATAATGGCTTTCCTACGCCTGATGAAAAGCGAAAGAGAAGCCCAACTCACTGTGACAACGGGCAAGTAACTGGTCAGTTACCTGTCAGTTGCCACCGCCATGCCGTCCCAAGACAATTCCCCCACGAGCTCCGGGAACCCTACCCACAGGCAGAAACACAACCTGGAGGTCATTTGTCTGCGCTATTCTATAGGTGCTAAACAACTGATAAAAAAGTGATAGTTTTTGAAAATATATATCTACTAGCTGCTGCCCGCGGCTTTGCCTGCGTGGAGGTTCATAAATCATAACCTATGTGTTAATCTGATGTATAAGCTATATTCTTGTAAAGTTTCATTATGATCCGTTCAGTAGTTTTTGCATTAAAGAGTAACAAACATCCATCCATCCAAACAAACTTTAGCATTTTATAATATTATATAGTTAGTAGGATCTACAATAGAAATGGAAGTCGATCTTACAACAACAGCAGATGCTGATGACCTTCACTCGTCTAATGGGATGCAAAGGACAAGAGTTATAGTCTTGTCACCGAACGATAAAACCCCTATTTTGTACACTTTGCCACAAACGTCACCAGTAACTAAAGGCATTGTACGGCATATAAGTCAGTCAATTGGGATAATCAATAAGAATTAAGCCAACTCAGTAAACAACACTATATTTATGAAAATAAATCAGTAGGTATCTGCATTATTTGGTATAACCATCACAGTTATTGAAGGCGCAGCTAAATACCACAGACCGATGACGGGCAGCAGCTTTACCGGAGAGAGAAGCTACGCCCTGCGATCGCCAACCCGCCTGTCCAGCGTGACGATTATGGGTATAACCTTCAGGTGTTTGCCCAAGTGAACACCTGGAGAGGTCTATTTCCAGCAGTGGACTGCGATAGGCTGATGATGATGATGATGTTAGCGTCATCGGCGTATGTCTTTGCAGGCTGACCATGTCTTTTCAATTGAATTTTATTAACAACATCCCAAAATGTGCATCAAACTAAACGTTTGTATCGCATTTGTTCCAGGATGGAGATCAAAGCGGACGGCGTGATGGACGGCGGGATGGTGCGGCCGGTGAAGGAGCGCAAGAAGCACGACCGGTTCAACGGCATGAGCGAGGAGGAGGTGGCGCGCCGCACGCTGCCCGACCACCTCGCCGAGAACCTCGACATCATCATTGTGAGTATGGTCGCGCCCATGCCTTGCGTCACTAGCGTAGCGTAGCGACAGCTAACCCCCCCCACCAACTCCGGAGACCCTACTCACCAGCAGAAACACGACCCGGTGGTCATTTGGCTGCGGTATTCTATAGGGTGGAGGTCCTTCCCCGGACGGGCAGCTCAATACGAGCAAAGATTTGCTATGCCCTACCTCTCTTAAACTACACTACTACGTACGTACGGACTATCACGTGGCAGAGGCCGGAGTATGTCGCCGGCTCCCCTGGACTATGACGTGATAGGGTCGGAGTATTGCGTTGCCTCCTGGACTATGCGATGCGGGAAGTAAAGTTAGCTGTCGGCGTTCAGACTATAAGGTGGCAGTGGCTGGAGTATTTCGTCTGATTCTCGATTATTCATGCTGGGAATTGAATTTGTCTTTGGCGCTTGGACTAATAGGTGACGATGGCTGGTGTATTGCTTCGGTTTTTTTCATTAAAACACTAGGATTTTAGTGGGGTAAGGATTAGATTTACATCGTATTTTGGAGATCAGAACCTCTAGTAGATGTTCTCAATCTTTTATGGACTTATACAAGAAAACGTCCCCTTTACTCTTTGTAACAAGTTTAAGACTTCAGGACATTCTATCTTGGGTTGTCTGGTTGTTTCGGACCCAGTCTCATTTGTTGCGTAAGTTTTTTTTTATAGTATCATGGTATTAGGCTTCCCTACGCCTTCCCATAAGTTACCTTAGTACCAAAAAAATCTGTCCTGATCCTTACCGTCCAATTGTCTAAAGAAACTTTTTGCGTGTGTTAACCCTGCAGTTCCATTTTCATTATCCGATATGAGCCAACAGCAGAAATATCCTTCGGGCTATCCCATTTTCTTGACATAAAAACCCAGAATATATATTCAAATTACAATTGAAAGTTTCATGTATCTTGTCCATTTCGACTGACATAATAGTAAGCGAGCGCAATTATAAATAAGTTGTACACTTTGAAAGCTATCGCGACAACAGGCAGATTTACATAATACCGCTACGGGACTCCAATTAAGATTTATTATTATTGGTCTGAATTATATTGCTATTTAAGTAAATTGTTGCTATTTATAGCCGATAAGCCGGACGACCGGTTTTAGGAGTGCACAGCTTAACGTAACACCAGTAACGTAATTGATACTGACAATATCAAAAATGGATGTATGATATTTCGTATGACTTTAACTGTTTTGATCCTTCCTGGTAGGTGAGTGATGCTGATGATGATGGTTTAAATCTTAAAAAAAGAATGTTAAATGTTTTTTTTTCTGTCATTCTATGACGGGCACGTATGCATGATGATTAAAACTAGCAGAACACTGCATATAAATACAGTGTCCATTACCCGAACTAATTGGGTCTTTGGATAAACCGGTATTTTTGGATAATAGTACTTATTCAGACATACGTTATATTTGCATTAGGTTTCTACTGAAAATCAGCTTTATAATAGCAGCTAAGGTTTGCTATAACAATATCTGAGTGGACGCTATTTTGGTCGCATGCCTTATTTCTTTTATATTTATTTGCTATCAGTTGTATTTTCGTTTTTTTTTATGTGCCCAAAAAAGTTTCTTCTATTCTATTCTATTTTCTAATTATTAATAAATCATATACTGGGTGCATTTAAAATAATTTCAAATATCGTCTGTAGAGCTAGCAGTGTAGCGCGGTTAATCGACGCTCTACTGTCCTCTTATACGTATATGCTTAAAATAAAATATTTAATTTGGGTTTCCTTATACTTTACTATAGTTTCCTAAAATATGCACCTTCAAGTTATATCGCAGCAAGTGAAGGTCATGTGCTAAAACAAAACTTAGATTTTCCTTAGCACCAAATGGTGGCACAGAATATCTAGACCGATAAGTTCGTTCGCGAATCGATTCCGGCACAGTCAATACTGGGATTTTTATCAGAGAATAAGGTAAAAATAACTAATGCTCTTTTAATCAACAATAAATTGACAAACATGATGATGACCAATAGTAACACTTGATTATTTACACATAAATCTAATTAGTAGTCATATTGTTTGGAACAGTTCATGTCATTATTTTTATAACAAATAGCTAATTAGTACTGATTTTGCACCTTTTTGTAGTAATTATTATAAATTATATTAAGCATAATGATGCACAATTGTAAGCATTTGTTTAAAGGATAACATTTAAAAGGGAAAATTAATTACTCTTTTCCTCAATAATATTATTACACATAGATTTCGTGCTGTTTAGTACAATAATTTTAATTGTACATTAAATTATTTTATGGCTATCAAGTAGCACTTAAATTAAAGCATTTTGTAGCTAACGGTAATAAATACAATTACGAGGAATTGAACCTTTTTTGACTAAAACCTATTGGTACTTATTTTGGTACTAGATCGTTAGTGTCCATTATTTGGTGCATTTATTTATTTGACGCACTTATGGTTTACTTTTTAGGACACTTTTATAGTATAGCTGGTTCTCAATCCACTAACATGATCGGCTTAGCTATGTTTACTCTTGCTATGAAAAGTATCGTATTTATTATTGTTTAAAATATCAATACACATTTCATTTCAAACCAATAATTAATTTATATCCATATTAATTAAATGTGATTTTGTTACTACAATCATAAATCATTCACAAAGTGTAAAACAAGAGCTAAATATGTTTTAATTTTCAATTGAAAATACATATTTAATTTGTTCTCGTTGTTCTGGTCAAATGACTCGTAGCTTTCGTACACAGACTCATACTTATGGTGTTGCTTTGCTCTCCATTTTTCAAATTGCAACTTGTCTTACTTTAAAGGTGAATCATGGATAAGGCAGTGCACGGATCAAGGCTGTTGATTGTAAAGTCAAAGAGTCTCTCCTTGTCTCTATATGGTAGCTTTCAATCAACCTTCAGCCTACTGCAACCCAATGCTGCACTTCAATAGGCAATTATGGCTAAAAATTGTAATTAGTCCGTCTTTTAGCTTATTCAAAAATAAAAGACACGTATTTTTCCTTTTTTTTCATTCAAATAAACAATAGCAAAGATACAAGGCATCAAAAGTTAGGAGTGGGAGTCTTCGAGGTCACTCGCTCCCTTAATAATGCCTGATCGTGTGACGTCACGAGTGATTGCACCGGGCCATAACTTTGTAATTTTAGTCTAATTTACAAATAAAAAAATACGTGTCTTTTATTTTTGAATAAGCTAAAAGACGGACTAACTACAATTTTTATCCAAAATAGCCTATTGTTCGCCTCTTTGCTCGTTCCTTGTCTTCCAGTACCCAGCCCCTGCGCGCCATCTTGTGCAAATCGTCACTCTACCAGCTCGGTGGCTCCTATCTTAGCTTTAAGAGATGTGTTTTTTACCCTGTGTTCGTTTTACTGATGGTGTCACTGTCACATAGCCTTGATTGGATACAATCCATATTTAAATGCTCATTTATGACATGACAGAGGTCATTCTGAGCCAAGGGTCGTGGGTTCGATTCCCGCACAGTACAAACATTTGTGTTCATGAATATGTCTGTTTGTAACGGTCTTTGTATTTATATACAAAAAAAAAGTATATAAGTAAGTTTATCAGTTATTTATCTAGCACCCATGGTACAGGCTTCGGCTTAGTTTGGGGCTAGATGGCGATGTGTGGCCCAGCGCGGCATGTCTGGGGTTATTTATTAACTTACAGTAAGTGATTGTACTTAATAATCGTGCGTCTAACGTCCTGGCACGCGTTCGTCCGCAGATCGGCATCAACCCGGGCCTGTTCGCGGCGTACAAGGGGCACCACTACGCGGGCCCCGGGAACCACTTCTGGAAGTGCCTCTACCTGTCGGGGCTCACGCGCGAGCAGATGAGCGCTGATGAAGACTACAAGGTATGCTATCGGATTGATACTGTTTTGAATTCAGGACGCTTTAGCATGTCTCAAGGAAGCACTAACCACTATTACTATGTACTATAAAATAGATCGTCCAACCTAAAATGATGCGCCCACCACCGCTTTTACGCGCACAAGCAAATTTCAAATATGGGCGCAATACACATAAACAATGCAAGTATGATTGGTCGTTCAGTTGACGGTTAACCGCAGTGCAGTGCACCGCACCCCTTGCACCGCCTGGTAGAGACGGCCCTGTACGAGACAAGTATAAGACATACGGTGTATGTAACAGGATGGTTCCTGATCATTATTCAGGGTAGTGAGCGGGAAGTTACAGGACGATAAGGCCCGCAGACTGAAAGTATTGTCTTCACTATTGTCACACAGTTTTGTGCGGTCGAATTCCTAAACAACGCCATTCCATAAAAACATGGCACAATAATCGATCCGTACAATAAGATTTGCTAATTCTTTCTTGCCAAGAATAGCTAAAGTTAGAAATTCTCTGCTGGCTGACTTCTTTCCTGAACGATACTTTAGAATATTTAAGGCTAGCTAGAGTGAATGCTTCACCTAAGTAAGCATCATCACTTAACATTAGGCGTGATTGTAATCAAATGCTTTCTTAGAGCTAATAAAAAAAATGCACTTCAAAAAGGTTGTGAAGAGGTTTTTAAAGGGTAGACAACGCGCGTGTGACACCCCTGGTGTCGCAGGTGTCCAAAGGCTGCGGTAACCGCTTAACATCAGGCGGGCCGTAGGCTTGTTTGCCACCCCAGTGGTATAAAAAAATTTAATAATAAGTGTACGGTGACGTTACTTCCAGCTTCTGAACTTCGGCATCGGGTTCACGAACATGGTCCCGCGCGCGACCAAGGGCTCGGCGGACCTCACGCGGCGCGAGATCAAGGAGGGCTCCGCCGTGCTGCTGGAGAAGCTGCAGACCTTCCGGCCCAAGGTGGCCGTCTTCAACGGGAAGCTCATCTACGAGGTGTTCTCCGGCAAGAAGGACTTCTGCTTCGGCAAGCAGCCCGACACCATCGCCGGCACCAACACGGTCAGTACTGCGTGAGGCAGACAAGGTCCTCTACAACGGGACGCTCACATGACGACCATGAGTACTGCCCACGTGACAGGTCATGATTCAGCGGTCTCGGCAACTAAGGTCCTCTACAACGGAGGTCCTCATCTACGAGGTGTTCTCTGGCAATCAGCCCGACACCATCGGTAGTGGTGGACTGTGTGTGTGACCGATGCCAGCCGTAGCGACCACGTCGGTTGCTTGTCAATTTGGCGCTCGTGCGCTCTGAGATGACTGAAATGGCTGTGTGCACGTAAGAGTACACAAAATTACGCGTAAGCAATGGTAGTGAGTGGATAAGATGCAATGACGATTTAGGTATTAGAATACCATTGGATGCAGCAAACCATGCAAAACCATTTTTATCTAGATGTCTTTGATTAGCTGGTGGAACTAGTGCATATTGCAGCGACGTGGAGATAGGCGTCGCTACATGTCGCTACAGATCCTTACATCCCGTTTGTATGTTAGTCGTTGTGTATAAGTAAATGACGTGGTGTGTGCGTGTGCGCAGTACATGTGGGTGATGCCGTCGTCGTCGGCGCGCTGCGCGCAGCTGCCGCGCGCGGCCGACAAGGTCCCGTTCTACGCCGCGCTCAAGAAGTTCCGCGACTACCTCAACGGGCTGCTGCCGCACGTGGACGAGGCCGAGCTGGTGTTCCCGGACAACACGTCGCGCCGCCCGCAGGAGGAGATGGAGATACGCAGGTACCCGCCCCGCAGGTGACCGCGCGACCTCCGCCCGCCGCACCGCTGATCGGCCGAGCGGACCATACACGTCACACACACACACACACTCACACCGATACACGCGCATGTCACCCTAAAATTGTAAATACAGTTAGATTGTAATGAGTCCGCCTTTTAGCTTATTCAAAAATAAAAGACACGTATTTTTCCTTTTTTCATTCAAATAAACAATAGCAAAGATACAAGGCATCAAAAGTTAGGAGTGGGAGCCTTTGACGTCACTCGCTCCCGTAAAAATGCCTCACCGTGTGACGTCACGCGTAATGTCAACGGGCTATAACTTTGTAATTTTTAATCTAATTTACAAATAAAAAAATACGTGTCTTTTATTTTTGAATAAGGTAAAAGACGGACTAATTACAATTTTTTGCCATAATAGCATATTGAGCCGCCCGTCCGGGGAAGGACCTCCACCCTATAGAATACCACAGCCAAATGACTCCGGGTCGTGTTTCTGCCGGTAGGCTTTCCGGAGCTCGTGGGGTTAGGGCTTTGCCGGCATGGCGATGGCAACAGACTAGGTAACTTGCCCGTTGTCACAGCGACTTGGGCTTAGCTTTCGTTTGCCAACAGGCGTATGGAAGCTATTATGTCGTCTAAAATAAATTATCTCCGTTAACTTAAACTTAAAAAAAAGAATACGCTAAATTAATATGCACCTCCATGCCGCCTGGAGGGAGTCAAACAAAAATGTATAAAACGGCGAAAAGCAAGAATATGGCCGGTCAGCTCATTCTGATATCGCTCAAGATTGTTTGCTCTGGGACATGTCTCCATATGTATTTCCCAGGTTATTATTACCTGCCACTGGTTAAGTCGTAAAGATTCTTAGTTACTTCATGTTTACGCGTTATCTAATGCGTTTCAATGAGACTTAGGTACACACACATTGTACACAATACAAACACACTAGTGACCGATTCTTCGCCGATCCGCGTGTGCGAGCTGGGCTCCCGCGACCGGCCGCTGCGCCCGCCGCCGCTCACAAAACAAACCTAATTCGTATAACATTCTATGTGTTTTTTTTTTAAAGCCATGATGTAGTATTTCTCAGCTGAGATTATGTGATACTTAAATAATAATATATTCAGCATATAACTGGAGCATGCCCAAACCTTGCACAGACTGACTACACCCACAGACACAATCAAATAGCAAACATCATACACCAAAAACTTGCAGTAAAACATCAACTTATTCCAGATAAAAGCACACCATATTATCAGTACACACCAAATTCAATACTCGAAAATAGTACTCATAAAATATACTTTGACCGAGCAATATTAACTGATAGAACTATACATTACAACCGCCCTGACATCACCCTACAAGACAAAGTTAATAAAATTACTTACCTCATTGACATTGCTGTACCCAACACCCATAACCTGGTAAAAACAATAACTGAAAAGATTCATAAATACGCAGATCTCAAGGATGAAATCACCAGAATTTGGAAACAACAAAAAGTTTATATTGTTCCCCTAGTCATTTCAACCACAGGCGTCATCCCAAATTATCTTCACCATAGTTTAAAACTTATAGACTTAAAACCCACAACCTACATACAACTACAAAAAGCCGCAATATTAAACACTTGCCGTATAGTACGTAAATTTCTACAGTTAGATGAAAATAACCATCAACCCGAACCTCCAACAAACTAATAAAAACGTATGCCATTTACTTGGCTCTGCCCGTAAATGGCATCTATGTTACCAGCTATTGCAGCTGAGAAATATCAAAAGATAAACGAAAAATAATAATAATAAGTTTATTTTCCATAAAAACACATTTACATGATATAATTTTTGCAATGGGCCCCAAACTAGGTAACCCTGTATCTTGGGGACCCTGCGCACGGAAAAGAATACACTTTAGGACTATTCGAACAACATAAAGTACCTATAATATTAAATAGGGAAGAGATATTGGAACTCCGTCAGTTTATAACACAACAAACTTAATCAAACTTTTTTTTTATATTGGCACGGCATAGTGGCTTCCTCTCGCCTGATGGAAAGCTAAAAAGGAAGCCCAAGTCGCTCTGGCAACCTTCGCTTCCAGTCAGTCGCCACAGCCATGCCGGCCCATAAGATCCTTTTTGTTTGATTTCCAATTCGAATAAACCTTTTGAAAGTTTCAGGCAACTATATTGGAATCAATTCATTTGTGAATATAGTGCTTATTTTAAGGGTGTATAAAATGCCTTAAGAGGTCTAATACTACACAAATTTGTTTTCTAAACGAGAAATGCCTTCATGCAATGAATGTTCCGTATTGTACTAGATATTATATTTATTTTGGAAACCTTTTTCGGTTCTGATTTCTATTATATAATTGTGTTTATTACACTCTACCCGAAAAGCACACCTTATAGAGACCTATACAACTGCAATGCATTATTGTGTCGTATAAATACGAGTTATTACTCGGCTAAAAGGCAGCTTCTGATATAATTTCGACCTTGGTTGTCTCTTGTCGAGACAAGCTAAGTACGCGAGACATTAAAGTGCACAAGCATATTTGTAAATATACGTGCGTGTACTCTCATAGTTTCACATATCCAGCTGAATACTATTTCGAGGCGAAGATGAACTTTGTAATACAAGATATATATGTAGGTTCTGTTGCTGCTTGCAGTAATTGACGGTGTAATATAAATAGTTAGAGTTGTTTTGTGTCGGCGGCGGTCGCGCGGGCGTCGCGGGCCGCGCCGGCTAGCGGCCGGCCCTGTGTGTAGCCGTAGCGTAGCCGTGCCGTGTGTGACGTCACGTGCCAGGCCGCGGGGCGACGCGACGACGCGCTACTGCATTTGATTAAACTTGATATACTAGGAGCAGCGCAGACGACGAGACTATAGAGTCTGCGTCTGAGATATTTAAATTGAAGTGTGTATCTCTTCATCATCAGCCTGTACAAGGCCTCTCCCACTGTCGTCACTTTGATCGATCGTGGTAGCGCTTACCGGCCTAAAACTAAAATGTTAAGTGTAGGCCCTTTTGCAAATAAAGTTTGTTAGCGTCTGTCGCGTCGCACCGCGTCGTCGCACACGTACGACCAAACTTAGCAGTCGAGGCGACAAGGTACGTGTGCGCATGATATGTGTAGCGTAGATATATATAGATTGCAGTATATATGTATATGTGTGTCTTATATAACTCTCGCTTGCTAAGATAATACAGTGGACCCTTTTTGGGCATACGCGTAACGCAAAGCATGTATTTTGAATTGTAGATATAGAATTGGCTCAGGCTTCACAGCTCTTCGTTTTACTTTCAAGGTAATGGCTATTAGGAACCGTTTACTATAAAGAAACCCATTTTTTTTATTTGAAGACATTTTCAACCTTCGCTCGAATTGAACTGCCCGTCCGAGGAAAGACCTCCACCCTATAGCATACCACAGTCAAATGACCTCAGTGTCGTGTTTCTGTCGGTGAGTAGGGTTTCCGGAGCTGGTGGGGGGTTAGATTTGGGCCGGCATGGCGGTGGCAACTGACAGGTAACTGACCAGTTACTAGCCCGTCGTCACAGCGATGTGGGCTTCTCTTTCGCTTTCCATCAGGCTTAGGGAAGCCATTATGTAGAGTTATTATTTTAAAGAAATATACTACGTTCCTTATTTACTTTTATATATCACCTTGTAAACCCACATAATCTGAAAAGAACTGAACTTTTTAGTGGATTACATGTTAACCTCATTAAAAAAGTAAAGTCAAAAGCTCTGAAGGCGCGCGTCAACGTCCGCGCTCTGTCATTATTAAATTATTTGTAATCATGTACAGCAAAAATCAATAAACATTATATTTATTTTGTTACTCACATTTGTACAATGCATTTCTTAGACTTACCAGTTGAAGTGGTCGTATTGATTTTTAATTATTTAGATACTAAATCAAAGATAAACGCTTACAACACGTGCTCGCGCGTCCGAGAGTCGTTCGCGCCGCGACACGCCAGGCGGGTACAGCTGTCCCGGAGCGTGCTGGCGACCGTCAGGACTCTCCGGGAACACTTCATAGTCGACCTCGCACACCACATAAAGGAGCTAAACCTTAGCGGAGTCCCCGACGTCAACGCAAACCTGCTCAAACCGCACCTGGACAGCTTCGAGCAGCTCCACACACTCGACATCACCTACACAGACATATACCTCCCGGACCTCATCGACATATGCCCGCGATGCCTCAAAAGCATCAGCGTCAACTTCTTCAAATGCCCGCGCAGGAGCGGACGGGAACCAATCTGGGAGAAATGCAAAGATTTATTCAAAGCGAAAGCGTTTCAAAGCGTACACTTCGTGGTGTTCGAATTCCTCGACTCTGACACGCCTCTGATGTTCCTCGAGGGCGTGCCCACTATACAAGATCTGAGGATAACCGTCGCGGACAACTACAAGGACTTTTGGGACATAGAGGGCGAGGACGCGCCGCTGGACGGCACCGAGCCCTACACGATCAACTTCTGCAAGCTCTGCTACCTGTTCCGCGAGTGCCGGCTCTCGCACAAGACCACGGCGAGCCTGCGCGGCGTCGCCAATCTCCACTTTGAGCAGGTCGAGTACATATACATCATGTACCTAGAACAGATTGTGGTCTACGCCTCGCCGCTCTTCCAATCGCTGTTCCAGAACAGCTGCAGCGACTTCCGAGTCGAGATCAGCCCGTACCTCCCTCTGGACTTCGTACTCGACGGCAACATCATATTCAAAGCGTGGAACAAATCCAGCACCAAATTCGACTGCGACTTCATGCGGAGTGTACTCGTCGAGCTGAAGGATTACTTTCCGTCGTACGTGTGCATGCACAGGAAGATCAAAATGGACGTGACCATCGCGCCCAACGACTGGTACTGCATAGACGCGTGCGACGGCTTCGAGCACACCCTGCCAGACCTGCCCGCGAAGATAACGCTCACGGACTTCTGCCGGAAAGACGGCGCCGTCATCAGATGCAAGCGGCCCATACGCCTAACGCCTTCGAAGAACCTGCAACACCTCACCTTCCTCAGACTCAGCAATGTATTGTTCAAGGACGATTTCTTTAGCGTCCTATTCTCCGAGTGTCTGAAGTTGGAGACGTTGGACATGTACGTGGAGAAGCGTGGCCGTTTAGGCATCTTCCGCGGATACACGCTGTCCCTGTCGAAGCACATACACCTGGCGAGGAGTTTGAAGAATGTCAAGATGACGTCGGAGGACATCGAGTACGAGGTGCTGTTCGAGGCTCTGAGCCGGTGCGCGACGCTGGAGAACGTGCACATCTGCGAGTACGAGAGGACGTCGTGGGAGAGGGAGGTGGACGTGCACTGTGTGGTGTGTTTCGTGGAGCGGTGCGCGCGGCTGTACAGCGTGTTCGTGGAGGCGGACATGTCGCCGGAGCAGCTGACGCTGCTGACGGCGCCGCTGCGGGCGACGGCGCAGCGGCTGGGCCGGGAGCACGTGCGCGTGGAGGTGTGCGACTGCTACAGCGGGTGGAACCCCTTCGCTGACGTCTTCAACCCGAGCCCGCTGCATATACTCGACTGATTGTACTGTTTGTTTGTTCCGTGGTTTAAGAGTTTGGTATCCGATGATTGGGGTAATCCACTATTTGCTGTTTATAATATTTCTTCCGTGGTGCAAGAGTTTGGTATCAGATAATCGGGATAATACACTGTGTTGCTGTTTATGATTCTCCCATGGTTCAGGAGTTTGGTGGAATAATTTAAAATCATCGATTCGCCCACACAGTCCTCTCGAGGCCTTCTGCTTGTTTCTGCAAAATGTTCACGGCTTTCTGATCGGTAATAATTATTAATCTGTTGACATACCTACAAAATGTTTCGTTTATATAAAGTGTGCGTGCGTGAAAAAAGTGAAAATAGACTTTAAATAGTATTAATGAAACGAATATTGGAGAGAAATTATATGAGATACATTGTGAAATCTGTTTCACTGGATCAGAAATATAATTATATTTTCTATTGGACCAAAAGTCACTTTATTTTTTGCTGGCCGCCCCTAAAATTTACTAAAGCATATATTTTTGTCATCAGTTTATTGCAATGTACATTGATTAAATTTAATTTTAGAATAAACTGTTAATATTTATTGGATTTAGTTAAGATAATCATGAGCATAATATTAAAGTTTGATGAAGGAAAACTATGTTTTTTTTATAGCAATCAGACAATTATTTTCGATACAAACTGTGTTAAGCTTTGCTTGATTGTCAATAGTTAGGTAAATTGGTTTATTGCATGGCTTTATGAGTAACATTAAAATAAGATTCGTATAACATCCACAAACTGCGTCCTTGGTTGCAAATGTCCCTATATCATGTTTAATGATTAGCATACAAGAATTGCTTCCAAATTATTTCAATATACTGTCTGTATATACTAGCCATTACGTTTTTCTACGTATAAAATAGGATTTGCGAGTCAACAAAAATTTGGTTGCCTTTCATTGCGTCGTCATTTTTGTGACAGCCACACCGGCTATAGACCGAGAGAACTCGAGTTCGAATCTTGGGTTGGTTAAGCGAGAGTTAGGAAGACTGTGGCCCTGTGAAATAAAAAGCTCCATAAGCTGTCTTTGGCTCGATCTATCCCATCGGGTCGAACTGACGACCGTAGGATACGAGTCCCGCGTTACGAGAGTAAAGTAACTCCAACGTTTGCTCCAAATATATCCATCTCCTGCACGCTTGACTAAACCCTGAAGTGACTTCGGTCGCGTTTGGGATCAGGCGGTGTGTAGCTAGAATAATCTTACATGGTGATTATTGGTATGGTGATTGTTTGGTTACTTGTCTTTTGCCGCAACGACTAGAGCCTCTCTTTCACTTCCCATCAGGCGACCGGAGGCTACTATGTTGTGCTTATAAAAACAGCGACTGAAAGTAAAATTTGACTTCTCTAAATTCATTTGCTAACTTCCGTTACAGCGCAGACAATCTCTCTAAGAAGGCTAGCCAAGTGCAAGTGCACAGAAGATGTGAAAATGCGTTTGTTCTTTGTTCCTTCACTCTCATAATCCGACGGGACGTCAGTTCACACGACTCCATAAAGGTCGCCCGTCTCCCAAAGTAACCTCGCTCAAAACGCAAGCCCCCGACAGCGAACTGACCCCACCCCCGCCAACAGACTGACTATGGAGCCCGAGCCGGGGGACACCATCATCCTCGAGGACGGCACCGAGGTCCCGCTGAAGAAGAAGCGCGGGCGACCCAAGAAGGTGAAGCTGGAGAACGGAGAGACCGCGCCGCCCACGCCGCGCGCCCCGCGGCCGCCGCGCCCGCCGCCCGCGCTCGACCCCAGCGGCGAGCAGCCGCCCAAGAAGAAGCGCGGCCGCCCCAAGAAGATCCGCCCCGAGGAGCAGCAGTTTCTGCTGCAGCAGCAGCAGCAGCAACAACAACAGCAGCAGCAGCAACAGCAGCAGCAGCAGGTCAGTCACAACAACCGGCTAGTGTAGTGTAGGACGCCCTCGGGCCAGGTGGGGCGACGATTTGCGTAGGATGCATGGCAAATGTTGAATGCAAGAAGCCCAAAGCTTGAGAAAGAAGGCGAACAATCGGAGAGGCCTCTGTCTAGCAGTGTGCTGCGAAAGACCGATGACGATGTTCATAGGTCATAAAAGCAATATGAAATATCCTCATTTTTAAAGATAGTAACTTAAAATGTATGCAGTTGCATGCATAAAAACATTAATTTTTATTAAATCCATCTAAAACATTTATAGTAATGTTATCTGCCTCGTGCAACTGTTCCTTTCAATTTTGGAATTAACTTTTGGAAGCTACTTTTCTGAATGGATACGACTTAGAACTTTTAAAAAGTGAGTCTACAAATTTTTCAAGGACCGGCAACTGTGATTCCTCTAATGTTCCGATCTCTATGGGCTAAAGTGATCACTTACCATCGAGTAACATTCAGGACCGTTTGTCCCCTCTGTCAAAATAAAAACAATAGACCATTTGTAACGGAAACGTTTTCGAGTTGTTGTAAATATAGTCAATTGAGCTGTGTGCGTCCATAAGAACATAAAGGTAACATGTCGGTTGTGCGCTTGCGCATGTCAGCAGACGAACGCGATGATGCAGCCGCAGCTGGGCGGGCTGCAGGCGCTGCCGCACGAGCAGTACCTGCACGGCGACTACCAGCAGCTGCCGTCGCCGCTGCCGCAGAGCATGATGTACCCGCCGCACGACTCGCCCTACTACCAGCCGACACCCAACAGTGAGCACGCACACACACACACACACACACACACACACACACACACACATCTAAAAAAAATCTTTATTCAATTAGGCTTATGAATCGTCAAACATAACGCTTAAATAGGAATACGCGACACTGGAACATCAAGGGAATCCTTTAATTAAAAGGTACCACTTTGCTTTGCCATAAATAAAACACTACCTTTAAAGACATTATTTCTCTCTTAACCCATATAGACCCGCCGTGCCCAAACGAGGACATTTTTCAAAGTACTTTAATTTTTGACTTTTATGTTTTTTTTTAGTTTTTATTGTGAGAGTTTATTAAGAAATAGTGTATTTTCGTATTTTTAAACCATAAACACTATAAAAATATATTTAGTAGTGTTTTATGGTGCTTTTTCTGAAGCTGTTTCGAACATCACAGATAATGCAAAGTGAGTATTCCCTTTTTTTTACTTTTTCTTATACACAACTATTTTTTTCGATTTGGTAGATTTAAACATACTGTAACCTTTAAAATAAAATTATATTTCTGAGAAAAACTTGAGTATTGACATAGTAACGAGTAGTTTTATACCAGTGTCCCCAATTGGGGCCAGTGGGCACATTGGAGGTAAATTATTCGTATTTTTGTCCAGTTTATTTTCGTATCCACAATGACTCGAAGGGTATTCAATAGCCGTAACGAATACCATGAGCTTCAGGAAGCTCTTGAAGCTATGAAGGCTAAAGTAAATGACGGTGCAGAAATAGATTTAGTAGCAATTCCTTCGGAACCGAGTGTGCTTACCGATGAAGAAGAAGGTAATGACGATAATATACAAAGCGATACTATGCCAAGAGACATACCAGGGCGAGTTGAAGTATTTATGAATGCAGATGGAGAGGATTGGGACAGTACCGATGACGAAACACTAGCTGTAACCAAGAAACGGAGAACTGGTTTTGAGGAGCCCCGTTGGCGTAAATCTGAGCCTTCCTATGACGTCCCCAGGCACAAATATACAGGCCCGTCTTGATAAGTTTTGAAGTATCAAAATATGATATTTAATTTCTTTACAAGTTTTGTGATCTTCGGGAGGCTGGTCAACGTGCAACTGGTACTTTTCGCGAAGGTAGGACAAAGAAGTGTCCTCTAATATCTGTAAAAGATATGAAGAAGAAAAACCGTGCCGAGTTTGACTACCATTTTACCAAGTCAATCAGATTTTGGTTCGTCCGTTGGCTGGACAACAGTTTCTGCACGATGGGGTCAAACTACGATAGCGTTTTTCCTCTGGGAAAAGTAAAAGATGGAGTACCGTAGAAAATGGTGGTGGGTCCTGTGTACGTACATGCTGGATCTAGCAGTGGCAAATACATGGCGGCTGCATCTTCTACTACTACTAACTAATGAAAGCAATATGGATCAATTCCAATTTTGGCGGTATATTGCTCATTATTACTTGAGACACACAAGCTGTGTGATCAACACACATCTGTAGTGCCAAGTCTGCAGCATGATGGTTTGGGTCACTACCGCGGCAAACTTTACCAGCAACTTAGATGTGCTCTTTGTCATAAAATAGCTCGTTGGCAATGTAAGAAATGTGTCAGAACACTGTGCTTCGAAAAAGAGTGTCTTGAAATTTTTCACACTATTTGTGCCCAGTGGCCCCATATGAGGACGGCAATTTTTTTCATATAGAAATTCCAAAAAATTATATTTTTTTTGTGTTTTCCTAATAATTGCATTAGTTTCTAATAATTGATAAAGAAATTTCAAGTTTTCCATGGCTGAATTTTATTTGGGTCTAAATGGGTTAAATTTTAAAATTCTCTCGCTCGATCTCGCTTTCCTACTCCTTTACACTTCGGAGGTGCAGCGCGAGTAGGGCTGCCAGATCTCCCGATTTCCCGGGAGATCTCCCGATTTTGGTCAATATCTCGCGATGTCCCGGATTTCGTCCAAAACTCCCGATTTTTTTTACCTCCCGTATTGTATAAATATGACCAAAATGGAGCAAAATCCTCAACTGTTTAACGATTTTATTAGACGGATGACCTGTTTTTTTTTGCTCTCCAAAAAATTTTAGTTAGTAATCATCATTCTTAGGCAAAAAGAACATCTTCCGATTTTTTCACAAGTATGGTCATACATCTCCCGGATTTTGATTATACACCTCCCGAAAAGTCAACATTTTGATCTGGCAACCCTGAGCGCGAGTGCCTAGCTGGACTGTAACTTAAGCATCCCAGCAGTAGGTACATGGAAAATTTTGAATAAATCATGTCTTCAAAATTGCCAGGAAGGTCGGTTACTTTATTTAGGTCTAGAAAGTATTTCTTCTATTTATCAGTCACAGTGTACACCAGTGTAGGAACAGGCTTGTCCCTTACAAAACGTGGAAGTACTTCTGATCGTCCTCGGGGACCGCGGTCCGATGGACCATCTTTGTTTTTCGTATTTATAGTAAGTGTTCGACTCAATTGGCAGTGGCTCAATTGGTAGTGACTCCTGCCTTCTAAACCAAGGGTCGTGGGTTCGATTCCCACCCGGGACAAACATTCGTGTGATGAACACTTGTGTTCCGTGTCTGGGTGTTTATATTTGTATTTAAGTATACATTTGTGGTACCTTCGTTGTTCTGACACCCATAACACAAGTGCTTAAGCTACTTACTTTGGGGTCGGAGTTTGGGGTCGAATGTATGTGATGTTGTCTGATATTTATTTATTTATAGTAAGTCGTGATGAAAACTTCGTACGCGCGTTGTAGGTCATCCATAGAACTTGCAAGCAGCAATTTCTTTCTGTATGGAGATTGCGTGCAGCCACCTGTTGTTAGCAGGCGAAACTAATATTTGTATATTGTAGCGATGTGGAGATAGATGTCGCTACACTGACGTCACAATGTGTTCGCCTTTGTTTTGGTGCGATGTAAAGGTCGTTCACCTGCTGCTGCAGACGGGGGCATGGAGGGCGGCATGGAGGTGGGCGGCGGGCTGATGTCGCGCGGCTACGCGTCGCCGGGCGGCGGCGTGGGCGTGGGCGGCGGCGTGGGCGTGGGCGGCGGCGGCTACGCGGCGTCCCCGCGCGCCGTGTACGCGTCGCCGCGCTCGCAGGGCTACTCGCCCTCGCCCGCGCGCCCCGCCGGCACCCCTCAGCCACAGGTATCTTCTACCTTCTTTATCTTTGTATTTTTTAACCGACTTCAAAAAAAGGAGGAGGTTCTCAATTCGTCTCTATGTATAATATTTTTTTTTTTTTATGTATGTTCAGCGATATTTCCGTCAATTATGGATGGATTTCAAAAATTTTTCGACAGTCCGACAGAAGACACTTCCGAGGTGGTCCCATTATCACCAAGTAAGGATCTGATGATGGGATCCTGGAGAAATTGAGGGCAACAACCGAAAATTGTATGCTCATATGGTGTTTTTGTTACGTAATCATATTTTACTCAGGTATATGCTTCCGGGCGACAACATCTGGTGCTGATGATGAAGCCACAGAACTCCTTAACGGTTAGGAGTTAGGGGACAGTACTGACATTGGTCGATATTAAACTAGGTAGTAGTATGTACTTATGCAGGGCTAATAGGGCAGGTGATTTGGTAAGTGATATGCTTGATTCTAGATCGCAAAGTCTTCACTTGACTTAAAGCAAAATTTTTCATTCCTAAGTAAAACTCTTAAGGACATTAATTAGCCTTTATTCAAGGTCACAGCACATTAACGCAACTAAAAACAGAGAAATAAAATTATTTTTTAAAAAAAAATTAAACCGACTTCAAAAAAAACGCAAACGACCAAAACTAAAAAGCGATAAATAACGTAAGTAATTCTATCCTTAATACATAATCATTTAAATATTACAATTATCACTTATTTTTGAAGTCGGTGCCAGCCAAACATATCTAGGTATATTGTCGTGTGGATATGCCGGCCGCGCGCGTCATACAACAACAGTCTACGTTAGGTACCGAGAGGTTGGCACCGACTTCAAAAATAAGTGATAATTGTAATATTTAAATGATTATGTATTAAGGATAGAATTACTTACGTTATTTATCGCTTTTTAGTTTTGGTCGTTTGCGTTTTTTTTGAAGTCGGTTTAATTTTTTTTTTACTTTGTCACGCAAGAGTAACCGCCTCGTTGAACCCCAGTTCTGTATGGGGTGAACCACCTTTCAAAAAACAACTTAAATTGTATGACCTATATTATATGTAGACCTTCAAGAAATAACTTAAATTTTATGACCTATATTATAGACCTATAACCGCGGTCTACCGATTAACGTCTTGACGTATCGTTAGAGCAAAATTCAGCGTCCCATTCGTTACGTATCAATTCACGGAAACTTGGCCCCTTTTTGTTTTCAACCTAACAGGGAATTTTGTCAAATCATAACATAATTTCACCAAACCTGATTTGACTGGTCTGGTGGCTCAAATGGTAGTGACGCCTGTCTTCTGGTGGATTTGCGTGCTTAGTTTAGTTAGTACTTTATTACAAGTTGTAAATTGTATTTCATTGACTTTGGTACATTCAATATAGACCCACCGTGCTCTAAAAATGTCTTATCACCTCGCACCAACTCAGAAGTTAATCACAAGATACTTCAATCGAAATCAGTTACGCTTCGAAACCAATAGGAATATTTCTCTGATAGTTGGTATAACACACGTTATGTTGCGCGCAGTTCCCGTCGAGTCCGGCCGCGTTCTCGGCGCCGTCGCCGCCGCGCGCCGGCTCGGGCGTGGGCGTGGGCGGCGGCTACGGCTCGCCGGCGGGCGTGGGCGTGGGCGTGGGCGGCGGCGCGGCGCGCGGCCCGCTGTACTCGCACAGCCCGGCGCCGTACCACCAGCAGCCCAGCCCCGCGCACACGCCGCGCTACTCGCAGTCGCCGCACCACAACGCGCACGCGGGCCACGCCGGCCACCCCGCCCACCCCAGCCACCCCAGCCACCCCAACCACCCCATACAGTACAGGGATCCCGCTGCACAGGTATGTCACAATTATTCTTCTTTTTACATTTTTTTATGCAAGAGGCGGCAAACGAGCCAGTTTGATTGCCTAATGGTGAGCAGTCGACACCGCCCACGGACACCCGCAACTGGAATCGAGTTCTGGAGTCGCTGCCGCCTTTTAAACATGAATAGGCTCATTTCTTGATGACAGATACGATCCCCTAATCTTCAAGAAAAGAACGTACCTCTTTCTTAAAGGCCGGCAGTGCAGTTGCAATTCTTGATGTTGCAGATGTACATGAGCGGCAGTTATCACTTACCATCAGGTGTAGCATCTGGGTGTTTACTATGTATAATATGTATTTATTTACAAAAAAAAAGTATTTTAGTAAGTTTATCAGTTGTCTATTACCCATAGTGCAAGCTTTGGCTTAGTTTGGGGCTAGATGGCGATGTGTGTCTTGGGTTTTTTTTAAGTCGGATAACAAAAAATAGTGTTCATACCTATTTACTTCCCTACAGACGCAGTCGCGGCCGTACTCGCGGTCGCCGGCGCCGGGCGTGGGCGGCGTGGGCGTGGGCGTGGGCGGCGCGTCGGGCGGCACCACGCCCTTCCCGGCCGCGTCGCCCGCCGGCGGCACGCTGCACAGCTACACGCCGTCGCCCGCGCACACGCCCTACAGCCAGCACTCGTCGCCCGCCCCTGCCCCTGCCTCGCGCACGCCCACCTACACGGACGCGCACCACTTCGCGCAGGTAACACCAGCAGCTGACAACACGCACACGCCCTACAGCCAGCACTCGTCACCCGCCCCTGCCCCTGCCTCGCGCACGCCCACCTACACGGACGCGCACCACTTCGCGCAGGTAACACCAGCAGCTGACAACACGCACACGCCCTACAGCCAGCACTCGTCACCCGCCCCTGCCCCTGCCTCGCGCACGCCCACCTACACGGACGCGCACCACTTCGCGCAGGTAACACCAGCAGCTGACAACACGCACACGCCCTACAGCCAGCACTCGTCACCCGCCCCTGCCCCTGCCTCGCGCACGCCCACCTACACGGACGCGCACCACTTCGCGCAGGTAACACCAGCAGCTGACAACACGCACACGCCCTACAGCCAGCACTCGTCACCCGCCCCTGCCCCTGCCTCGCGCACGCCCACCTACACGGACGCGCACCACTTCGCGCAGGTAACACCAGCAGCTGACAACACGCACACGCCCTACAGCCAGCACTCGTCACCCGCCCCTGCCCCTGCCTCGCGCACGCCCACCTACACGGACGCGCACCACTTCGCGCAGGTAACACCAGCAGCTGACAACACGCACACGCCCTACAGCCAGCACTCGTCACCCGCCCCTGCCCCTGCCTCGCGCACGCCCACCTACACGGACGCGCACCACTTCGCGCAGGTAACACCAGCAGCTGACAACACGCACACGCCCTACAGCCAGCACTCGTCACCCGCCCCTGCCCCTGCCTCGCGCACGCCCACCTACACGGACGCGCACCACTTCGCGCAGGTAACACCAGCAGCTGACAACACGCACACGCCCTACAGCCAGCACTCGTCACCCGCCCCTGCCCCTGCCTCGCGCACGCCCACCTACACGGACGCGCACCACTTCGCGCAGGTAACACCAGCAGCTGACAACACGCACACGCCCTACAGCCAGCACTCGTCACCCGCCCCTGCCCCTGCCTCGCGCACGCCCACCTACACGGACGCGCACCACTTCGCGCAGGTAACACCAGCAGCTGACAACACGCACACGCCCTACAGCCAGCACTCGTCACCCGCCCCTGCCCCTGCCTCGCGCACGCCCACCTACACGGACGCGCACCACTTCGCGCAGGTAACACCAGCAGCTGACAACACGCACACGCCCTACAGCCAGCACTCGTCACCCGCCCCTGCCCCTGCCTCGCGCACGCCCACCTACACGGACGCGCACCACTTCGCGCAGGTAACACCAGCAGCTGACAACACGCACACGCCCTACAGCCAGCACTCGTCACCCGCCCCTGCCCCTGCCTCGCGCACGCCCACCTACACGGACGCGCACCACTTCGCGCAGGTAACACCAGCAGCTGACAACACGCACACGCCCTACAGCCAGCACTCGTCGCCTGCCCCTGCCCCTGCCTCGCGCACGCCCACCTACACGGACGCGCACCACTTCGCGCAGGTAACACATACGCCACTTGTGGGCGTGGGCTCTAGGGCAGGTTATGACAGTCAGTGAGGCTGTCACCGACTTGACTTTGACTTTTGACTATTTGCAAGTCATTTATGTGCAGAATAAATATGATAGGCGATAGAACAAAGCCTTGTGGCACACCAACATTGACGACCTTCGCTTCTGAGCAAAAATTGTCGGAAACGAGAATACTACTTCGCTCCTAAGAAAATTAGCAAGCGAACTGGAAAACCTCTCAAGGAGTCTATAACTAACTAAAGAAGTTTCGCTAAAAACTCTTTGAGTCAGACTTGATCGAACGCCTTTGCTATATCCAAGTAACAGTGTATCGTCTTCGTCCAGTAAATTGTCACTCAACCTGGCCTGATCGCGTCCTATACTACGTTGGCCGATGCGCGGTATTCAGCCTGGAACTCTTTTGCCCCAACGGTTATGAGTTCTGCGGCTGCTATGACCCACCCACTGCCACTTCAGCTTGCTAATCAGATGAGCGATGTCGATGACTGACTGGGTTCTCTGTCGAATCACCTCATCTCGGATCTGCTCATGATAGATGTATACTCCGAATATTCGATCATCATCATCAGCCTATTGCAGTCTACTGCTGGACATAAGCTTCTTCAGCTGTTCGCCACTTAGGGCAAACTTCTGGAGAATATATCCATAATCGCCACACCGGGCAACCGGGTAGGCGATCGCAGGGTGCAGCTTCTCGTCCCGGTAGCGCTGCCCGTCCTTGGCCTCTGGTATTTAGCTACGCCTTCAATCGTGATGTTTATACCGCCACCGGTCAGTTGCCAGCGCCTCGTTTGTTATTCGGCAGGATGCACCACGGGGAGGTACTGGCTTGGAGCGATCAGATGACGGGTCGCTCCCTTACGTCCCCTTTATCTTTAAACTTGACTTGATAAGTATGTAACAGTGAGTTGTCACGTGGGCAGGGCGGCAGCGCCAGCAGCACGAGCGGCAGCGGCAGCGTGGGCGGCGGCGGCTTCGGCGCGGAGCTGTCGTCGGACATCGGCGCGGCCATCTCGTCGCCGCCCGGCTCGCCCGCGCTGCACGCGCTGGACTTCGAGCCGCCGCGAGACCCTGACCCTGCCGCCTCGCCCATGGGCTCCACCGACATGCACCCCGGCAGCAACAGCGACTCCTCGCTCGAGGACTACAACAAGGTGAGCACTGCCGACGTGCACCGCGGCAGCAACTCGACACAGTTTATTATTCAGTGATATCAAGAAAGTGCGCAAGCATTTTTCCGTTTGGCGTCAACTCACGCCCACTTCCTTATGGTCCTTCGAGCCGGATAGACCGTATTACTATTGGACGCCTGTCGAGGGTCATAATAAATATATTTTCTGTGGTCCGTATAAACAAAAATAACAAAGATACAAGGCATCAAAATTTAGGAGTGGGGAGCTTTTGACGTCACTCCGCGCGAAAAAATGCCATAGGGCGTGTCGTCCCGCGTAATTTGCGGGCTATATCTTTGTCATTTTTGGTCTTATTTACAATGAATTTTTGAATAAACTAAAAGACAGACTAATTTGACTGTTTCGATGACTCATTCAGTAGTGACCTCTGCCCTCCGAGCCATGGGTCGTAGGTTCGATTCCCGCACAGTACAAACATTCGTGTTCATGAACATGTCTGTTTGTATTAGCCTGGGTGTTTTCTATGTATAATGTGTATTTATTTCCAAAAAAAAAAGTACTTATAAGTTTATCGGTGGTCTAGTACAAGTTTCGGTTTAGTTTGAGGCTAGATGGCGATGTGTGGCATGTCCTGGGTTATTTATTTAATTCCTTTGTTTTAAAACAGGCAATAGGCCTATTAGATAGTGAGCACATAGTCATCCTTGTGTTGTGCGCAGACGCCGGCGGGCGCCAGCGAGCTGTCGCCGGCGGGCGTGGGCGCGTTCGGCGCGCTGTACCACGACGGCTCGCCGCGCATGTTCGCGCACGCGCACGCGCTGCACCACAGCCCCGCGCCGCAGGACCAAGACAAGGACCACTACCACTACCAGCAGGACAGAGGTATTTACTTGGCTATATTGCACCTCCACCCTATAGAATACCGCAGCCAAATGACCTCCGAATCGTATTTTTGTCGGCGAGTAGGGTTTCTGGAGATCGTGGGGGTTTAAGGTTGGGCAGCATGGAGGTGGCAACTGACAGGTAACTGACCGGTTTCTTGCCCGTTGTCACAGCGATTTGAGCTTCTCTTTCGCTTTACATCAGACGTAGGTAAGCCATTATTTCGAGCTACTATAAAAAGCATACAGTCAGAAAAATACCCAGGAAGTGACTTCGGTAGACAGCTATATCTTGCAGACCAGTATATTCTTTTTTACTACCGCAAACAAGTCTACAGCCCGCCTGATGTTAAAGCGGTTACCGCAGCCTATGGACGCCTTCGCATACAACACATGCTATGCCCTCAGAGCCTCTCCTCCGTGTCCCGAGTGGGTGACGCAGGGACAGGATCCACTCACTGGGACGCAACAGTGTGGTGGACGCAGCCACACCGTTGCACGAGGTCCGCCCGTAGCCGGGGTAGAAGTATTTGCCCTCCCCGGACCAATAGTGCAGGCCACTTGTCATCTGCGGTTTGCCAGGGCAGGCAGGGATGTGGCCGTACCCGGCGCTACCCGTGTCCCTGCAACTTGCTGCCTACTGGCGACACAGGGTGGTTAAGTGGGCATGCTCTTCCATTTTGAGAGGTGTTACCAATTCCTGTAGTGTCAAACAACATTGACGTAACGATAAAATGTCAATTTGTTATTCCAGGTAACGGCGTCGCGGACAGTCCACGGTTAGACCAGCTACATCAGCATCCCTCCATGTATCCTAGCAATTTTAATAGGTCAGTTGGAATTTTATTTATTGCACAATATGTAATTAATAATTTAAATAATTTTGTAAATATATTTTTTTAAATTAAAATAATTTTTAATAAATTAAATTTTAATTAATTTTAACTTTTGTAATTTAAATATTTTTGTATAACCCTTTGAACGCCAGTGACACTTATATGTGGCGATCAATCGTTAGATCATATGATGTGTCTCATTTCTCTGCGGTCCAAAGAATTATTAACTTTATAAAAATTAACTAATTAAACAAACATGTTATAGTGTAGCTGATCTTTTAGAGTTCAATATGAAAAGTTCCAGGTCCTCGATTTTTATAAATTAAATTTAATTGATAGAACGATATTTTTTTAATTACATAATTGATTAAATGTTGAACTACACAGCGTTTAACCCTGTATGTGCTTGGTCTGTAGGTCGACGCCCCCCAGCGGCGGCAGCAGCGGCGCAGGCGCGGGCCCGTTCTCGCCGGCGCCCGCCTTCCGCCCGCCGCCGCCCGACCAGCCGCACACGCCGCACCACCACCACGCGCCCGGTACCACACCACGAATTTTTTATATGCCACATTTTATGTAACACGTAAAATTATGCAAATAAATACTATTTTGATTTGATCTACCATATCCCTAGTCATTTTTAATTTAAATTTTTCTATCGCTTTATTAGGTTCAATTTGTCAATGTCAAAAATTTAAAAAAAAATTGACACCTTATCCTTCTTTTAACTATCCTCTTCCCAAAGGTTGTCTGGAAGAGATCGCTGAAAGCGATAAGGCCGTCTTATTTGTACGTCGAGTTGTCATTGTACCTAGTTTTAAGTCATCAGTTTGATGACTTAAGAATAATAAGAAGAAATAAAGAATATCTATCTATTTACCGCTACACTTAAGATTGTTAAACTTACGCACTCACCTTCCCTGTTGCAGAGTCGCCCGGCGAGTACGGCAACGCGGGCACGCCCAAGCCGAAGTCGCAGGACGTGGCGTCCAAGTCGCTGTCCGGGCTCGAGTCGCTCGTGGACCAGATCCCGTCGATAGCGGAGGGCCCGGGGGCGGTGGGGGCGGGGGCGGGCGGGGCGGGGGGCGGCGCGGCGGGCGAGGCGGCCAGCGCGGCCGTGGCGGCGCCCGCGCTGCCCGACTACGCGCCCGCGCTCTACGGGCCCTACGGCGCGTACGGCGGCGCCGCCTACGGGAACAACGGGTGAGTGCGCCACGCATTTGTACACTTCTAGGGGTGAGCCTTTCGCTCCCGCAGCAGTCCGGCGATGATGACGAGCCCGCCCTGGCCATCATCGTAGTCATTTGGAAAAAAACACTGATGATTTAAACAATTATTTAATTCGAAAATGTTGGTTTTAAATTAATTTCTAATATTTATTTAATTAAATTAATATTAAAATTTAAATCATGTTATAAAATTTAATTCGAAAATGTTGGTTTTAAATTAATTCCAAAAATTAAATTAATTTCTAATATTTTTTAATTAAATTAATTTTAAAATTTAAATCATGTTATAAAATTTAATGAAGTTTTTAGTAAATGAATTTTAAAATTATAAGGTTAAACTTTACAAACTTAAAATTTAACAAAATCTAGAAATAATTTTAAAAATATTAATTCATTAAATTTAAGAAATTAATTTAATCTCAGTAATTATAAATGCAACCATGTTTCAGTTTCTCACGCATAGTACACCTGTCGCTAACAACAATGGTCCTCTGTGTCCCTTTAGGTACGGCGCGCCGTTCGTCGGGTACGGCGGCGGCTGGGGCGCGGCGGCCGTGATGCGGCCCACGCCCGGCTACCTGTCCGAGTGGCAGTACGGCGTGGGCTACACGCCCGTGTCCGCCGTGTCCGCCGTGCCCGCCGTGCCCGCGCCCTACGCGCCCTACAACGCGCCCTACTACAACGGCTACGCGCACACGCCGCCGCCGCCCGCACACCATCAGCAGGTGAGACACACGCGCACACACACACACTCGCGCCCTACTACAACGGCTACGCGCACACGCCACCGCCGCCCGCGCACCACCAGCAGGTGAGACACACGCGCACACACACGCGCGCACACACACACATACACACGCGCCCTACAACGTGCCCTACTACAACGGCTACGCGCACACGCCGCCGCCGCCCGCGCACCACCAGCAGGTGAGACACACGCGCACACACACGCGCGCACACACACACACACACACACGCGCCCTACTACAACGGCTACGCGCACACGCCGCCGCCGCCAGCGCACCACCAGCAGGTGAGACACACACGCACGCACACACACACACACACACTCACACACACACACGCGCCCTACTACAACGGCTACGCGCACACGCCGCCGCCGCCCGCGCACCACCAGCAGGTGAGACACACGCGCACACACACGCGCGCACACACACACACACACACACATACACACGCGCCCTACAACGTGCCCTACTACAATGGCTACGCGCACACGCCGCCGCCGCCCGCGCACCACCAGCAGGTGAGACACACGCGCACACACACGCGCGCACACACACACACACACACACACACACACGCGCCCTACTACAACGGCTACGCGCACACGCCGCCGCCGCCAGCGCACCACCAGCAGGTGAGACACACACGCACGCACACACACACACACACTCACACACACACACGCGCCCTACTACAACGGCTACGCGCACACGCCGCCGCCGCCAGCGCACCACCAGCAGGTGAGACACACACGCACGCACACACACACACACACACACTCACACACACACACGCGCCCTACTACAACGGCTACGCGCACACGCCGCCGCCGCCAGCGCACCACCAGCAGGTGAGACACACACGCACGCACACACACACACACACTCACACACACACACGCGCCCTACTACAACGGCTACGCGCACACGCCGCCGCCGCCAGCGCACCACCAGCAGGTGAGACACACACGCACGCACACACACACACACACCCACACTCACACACACACACGCGCCCTACTACAACGGCTACGCGCACACGCCGCCGCCGCCAGCGCACCACCAGCAGGTGAGACACACACGCACGCACACACACACACACACCCACACTCACACACACACACGCGCCCTACTACAACGGCTACGCGCACACGCCGCCGCCGCCAGCGCACCACCAGCAGGTGAGACACACACGCACGCACACACACACACACACCCACACTCACACACACACACGCGCCCTACTACAACGGCTACGCGCACACGCCGCCGCCGCCAGCGCACCACCAGCAGGTGAGACACACACGCACGCACACACACACACACACTCACAGACACACACGCGCCCTACTACAACGGCTACGCGCACACGCCGCCGCCGCCAGCGCACCACCAGCAGGTGAGACACACACGCACGCACACACACACATACCCACACTCACACACACACACGCGCCCTACTACAACGGCTACGCGCACACGCCGCCGCCGCCAGCGCACCACCAGCAGGTGAGACACACACGCACGCACACACACACACACCCACACTCGACACACACACACGCGCCCTACTACAACGGCTACGCGCACACGCCGCCGCCGCCCGCGCACCACCAGCAGGTGAGACACACGCGCACACACGCACTTGCACACACACACACACACACACGCACGTACACACACGCGCCCACCTTAGGATACCTTCGTAGTATTCCACGCCCCGTACGCTGTCTGCTGGCCCGTGCCTGACCCCCGCCGTTGTTGCAGCCGCACTACCTGCCCGCGCCGCCGCTCATCGACCTGCACAAGAACGGCGAGCACGCGGCCGGCGTGCCGCCCGTGCCCGCCGTGCCCTCCGTGCCCTCCGTCGGCTTCAGCGGCTTCTGTTAGCGACCCCCGCCGCCACCGCCCCCGCCGCCGCGACCGACTGACGTGTGCACGACCATAGGGAAATAGGCTGTTATGGCTAAGATTTGTAATTAGTCCGTCTTTTAGCTTATTCAAAAATAAAAGACACGTATTTTTTTATTTGTAAATCAAACTCAAAATTAAAAAATTATAGCCCGTTGAAATTACGCGTGACGTCACTTGGTGAGGCATTTCTAGGGGAGCGAGTGACGTCAAAGACTGCCACTTCTAACTTTTGATGCCTTGTATCTTTGCTATTGTTTATTTGAATGAAAAAAGGAAAAATACGTGTCTTTTATTTTTGAATAAACTAAAAGACGGCCTAATTACAATTTTTAGCCATAATAGCCTATTGTCCACATACGAGTTCAGTGAGGGCTAGCGCGTGTGAATTTGCCACCAGAGGTGCTAGTGTAGCGTGAGTTCTCCGAAATGTTTTTTTTTAATACTCCGAAATGTCAAATTACCTTGGTTCTGTGGGTTAAACGAGTTTATTTCGTAAAATTAAACCATTTTGGCCCAGCTGGCATTAATTTTGGAAAATATGAAACCACGGCTCGAGGAGCTGTAAAGTTTAGCGGTCTGGAAAAAAAGCTAGTTCGCTGGTTTGTTTATTAACCGTTAACAAACAGTTTTGCCTTTCGGAAACTTATGTCCTCCTTCTTTTAACGAACAAATAGTCATCATGCATAAAACAAACCTTAACAGCCATACCCGAGGACCTCACTATACAGTGGCGCCCTCTGGTGAGCACAAAAACGGTAGCCCTCATTCCGAAAACAAAACCCCAGTGTTACGGCCGTATTCACAACACGGGACGCACAGTGTCGACAATCCAATAGGTCTTTGCGTCCGCGCGTCGCATAGTAACGTTTGTGAATACGGCCGCAACTCTGCATACTTGTTTTGTGAATTGAACTTACGTATGTATTTCTACACTTCTTTTTTTATAGCATTAGGAATTCGGTAAATGAATAAGCGGTGACAGGAAAACATTTATGTACAGCCGTATGATAAAATTACCAATTGCGGTAAGTGTTTGAACACGGACATTTTATTCTGTTGCATCGAATCCTGTCGAACTATTTTAATGTTTCGTTTCGTATTTGCTTTAGGTCATTTATAGTGTATACTTTAATTTGAATAGGGATGTTTCAGGGTCAAAATAATCACACTATATTAAGTCCGTATTTAAGATTATAAAAATTATTGGACATATATTTTTCCTTTTTTCATTTAAACAAAAAATAACAAAGATACAAGGCATCAATATGTAGGAGTGGGGGACTTTGACGTCACTCAGTGGTGAAAAAACTCCCACTATCTGACGTCACGCGTAATTTTAACACGCTATATCTTTGTCATTTTTGGTCTAATTTAGAAATGAAAAAATACGTGTCTTTTATTTTTGAACAATCTAAAAGACGGACTAATTACATTTTTACAGGCAACAGGCCTATTAATTTAACGAGCATAATAATAATAGATACATTTTTTTTCTAATGCTAAAAAAACGAAGTATAGAATAAACTTGAAAACCTTTAAACGTACACATGTTAGTATGCGACTAAACACTATACTATGTCACAGAAGTACAGATTGATAGATGTTGGACTGTGCATCTGTGGTATAGAGTAATGCAACCGTTAGTGATATACAGAATTGCATTGGGAAAGACGATGTAAAAAGATGCGCCATTGATTGATTAAAATAATCACGGTAAGACGAATTTGAGTTGTGCTCTCGTAGAAACGGAGTAGTAGTAGAGTAGTATCGTAGAGTGTATCTATGATATAGTAAGGTGTGTACAAATACGAGTCTTATGCAAATGGTAATACATACTCACTGAAAGCTTATAGAATATCCCTAGAAGAAAACATGTTCGCAAGAATTCCAGAATTTGCTAAAATTGAAGCAATAGTGAAAGGCATTCGTAAAACATTCAATAAACATCAAAATTAAGCTGAAACGTTTATTAAGATAAGGTCATATGGGTATAACCCACTAAAATTGTGAACGTCGTTCTGTAATCGTTTGAATAATGGTGGTTACATTCAAACTTTACATGGTATTATAACTGTACCATGCCAATTTCTTATCAATCCAACAGCTGTTTTAAAAGATGGTTTACATGGATCATATTACAACCAAATGAGATAATATAGTATACCGGTTACCTGTGTCATAGACATTGATACAATGCATCTACGGAAGTCACGACTCAAATAGTTTGACCCTTAGCTTTGAACGGCAATGTACCATGTGGTATGTACGTGTGTTTATGTTCTACGAAGACGTAATCGTGTGTGGTTGTGGCGCGGTCGCCGGTTCGGTCCCGGGCGAGCCGCTCCGTAGTGTAAGTAGCCAAATTGGACTGATGTTACTCGAAGGCGGTTTCGATATAGTCATTGCAACTTTTTGTAAAGCGATCGTTAGTGATGTAATTTAATCTTTTTCAAACTGATGAGCTTAATTTGTAGGGTTTATTTGTAAATATTGTATGTATTTTATTTGGATCCATCGCGCGTTTCGTTTAACTGATCGCTAGAGACATCACAGGTTAAGGTATTTCGTTGTATACGCGTCTAATATTAGTTGCCGCGAGGGCGGCGCGGTTTGGCTGGGAGTCGGGCGGACCCTCGTGCCTCTGTTGACGTCCGGACCTCTCGCCCGGACCTCGGTTTACGGCGGACCTTCATCGACTCGAATATTTAATTAACTCTAGGAAGGTGACGCCACAATTTGATATATAAAAGTCTTGCCAATGATGTGTTTCGCGTTCTAGTCACTTACTAATTCGTGTCGGCTAGTCAAAATCTTATTTGAATCGAGTCCCCCTCGCTCCCACGCAAATTGCTCGAATATAACATTTGTTTATCTAAGTCACAAGTACGGCCTATGAGATGTATGATGTATACTTTTTTATTTAGGTTTAGTTGTACGCCGCCGTTGCGCGGCGCTATTTATAATTCAATTTTAGCATTTTTTATAAATATTAACTATATGTTTACTGTCGCAATGAGGCGGCCATTTTGTCATCGCGGTCATTGACTTGATCTGCAATACGGGAACGTGCGCTGTCTTCACTTGCCTTACCGACATACCCGAATTGTGCGTACACAAATATATCGACCAATCAGAACGCTTTTTCTATGTAATTGGTGCATCACGAACTTGAGAACGAGTTCTGATTGGTTGTTCATATGTTTGTGTGCGCACATGTTTGGGCAGCAATGAACGTAGCGTACGGTCCCGTGTGTACTAGACCTTTGATCGCTGCACAAATATAATTTTGAACGCGTGTTTGATGTGATAGTATTAGCTCAATTAACTGAAGTGTGGCGACGTTCGGCGGCGAGCGATCGCAGTCAGTGGCCGCGCAGTGTTGCCATGGACACCTTGCATTTGACTTAATGTTACCCGATCAGTTACATAGCTTCGGATCGCTAGTGATAGCATAATTTTACATAAGACGTATAACCTACATGTTTTATTGTACACGCGCCATGTTCGCCGCAAGTCTCGCGTCGCGGGGCTAAGTGATATGTGTCCCGACGGAGGCCGTGTGGCCGACACTCTCGTGATACCTATACCGTAAGATATTTAGATAAGTACACTTTCTACTCTCATAAAGTAAATGTATAGGGATGACATAGGAGTGGAGGTCGGCGGGGGCGGACGGTCCCGCCGTGCGTCGGCGGGCAGTATCGGTTAGACCCGCGCCTGCAGTCTTTAGTATGTTGTTAAGTTTCGTCGACCGCGGTCGCACGGGCCGAGACGGGGCCCGCACCCCGCCTGCGCGGGAGCATTCGAACGTTTCTAATTGTAAATCATTACGGGGTGGTTTTAAAAAATCTTGTACAAAAATTCTTAAAATTAGTGAAATCGAATCCTTTCTTTGCACAAACGGTAAATAAAAAAAAATCTTAAATATAGGCTAAGAAACGAAATAACATACGTAATAAAGACATATACGTTAATGCTAGGTTTACTGGAAAGAATTTATATAGTAGTGTTGGGTGTGTGCCGACTACGGGTCCGGCCGCCGCGAGCCTCACGCGGCTCTCGTCCTTAACTGCGTATATTAAGCATCAATTAGGTGTTCTCTTAACACTACCATTGTGGTAACATAACAAGGGATATTAATATCCTACACGTCTGCAATACAGTCGAGTATTCAGGATGAAACCTTTTTATAAGAAATATGCATAATGGTGTAATTTCACACATTAAACATAGCATCGGTAATGACGTCACGTGTATTCACCTCTCACTCTCGTAGCAGTGCAAGAACTAAAATATATGTGACGTCATTTCCAACCTTCCTTATAGCCGGGCCATCGAAACGAAATCAGTTGATATGTCAAATTGACATACGTCTGTCAGTTTGACAGATTGAGTGAGTGAGTAACGGTGAGCTGGATTTAGGCGTTCTCTCGATGGGTCGGTTATAACGAGCGCCTCGCCAGGCTCCGCGACGTCCGGTGAGGCGGCGCCGGACCGTGCTCAATTGCGTGCGTGCTTTGTGTTCTGGTCGCTAGACCGGCGGCCTGCCCGCATACATTTCAACGAAACGAGTAAAGAGAATAACTTAACTAATACTTAGGAGGACTACGGACAGTAGGTAAGCTAAGGAAACTTGCCGATTTAGGATGTAGGTAGACCAGTGTAAGGTGCAGACTGAGTTTTGGAACGGTGAAGGAGTCTGCTCCCTGGCAAACGTCGATTCAACTGTATCGGTGATGTCGGGCCGACCGACTAAGAATCGAATCTACAAGTTATAATATTTATTTACATTATTTCTACAGTTACTGGTTGTACTGTAGCGGATCTTGGGCGTTGAGTCGGTCATTTGTACTTTTTATATGCGTGCAATAAAGTAGAAGTTTTGAAAGGGTATTGCGTGTTTTATTACTTAATATTTTCGTTATGATATGCAGTTGCAAGAATGTAAAATAAATGAGGTGTTGGCAAATATATAAAGGAGTAGGTTTATTTCTCGCGTGACTACACCAGTCAAGAAAACTTTAAGGGTTTGTACTTAAACGTTAGTGATAATGAGGAGTTGAAATGTATGCGTGTGCGCCGCTGCACTATCCATGTGTTATTATTTTCGTGATTCAAAAGGGAAAAATTATAATTTTTAAAGAAAAAATGAAATCAACAGGGTATTTAAGATTGCTTAAGGATTATTATTTTATATTTATTGTATAATTTTGTGTGCCTCGCGCCATTGTGTTTAGTGTTATTGTACTTGATATTGTTTGATGCGCGCGAGTGCTTGCCGGCAGCGGGCGGAGCGATCGGATAGGAGGTCTTATCTCCTCTATAGGGGGATAAATCTGTTGCACCTTGCAACCTCCGTCGCATTAACGACAGCCTTTCGCAGTTTTTTTTTATAAAGTCATTAGTTATACAATACAAACGCTTTACGTTACTTGTATAATGCGGCATTATTGATATTTGTACTTACATTTTTAGTTTGTATTTTAAACGTTTATTCGACGTACATATTAGTAAGTAAATGCTGAGATCGCGTGTTAATTTGGGTTTGTACACTGGGCCTACACGACGGGTAGGGCCTGTTCCCGCTGCCGTCGACTGCTCGCCTGCGCCGGGGGTGTCGGCCCGCAAGTCGCCCAACGATCAGATGAACTCTAATATTCAACCAGCTCGGACACTTTGAAGTGTTTTGAATACTTTACCGTCACTACCGGGCGGCTTGTGGGCGGAGCCCACCTCTGGAGTCGTGATCTACAGATCTGAATGGCGTATTTAAATAAGAATGTACTTGTCACACCTTCTAAGAGACATATCCTCAAACAATGTTACTGATTTCAGTTGCTTAATGGATTTGTATCGACGTATGTTCTTACTTAACTGCGCCCACATTCAAGATCACATCGTGTTTTTTTTTGTACATAACGAGTGCTTTATTACGCTTTTCTGATATTATATTTTTATTTAAAATCTACACTTATATTTCTATATTTTTGCTTTTGTACAATAACAAGTGCATTATTTGTAATAATATTAATAATCAATTTAATTGTGTTTTGTTTTGTCTCGACGATCGCTCGGCCGTCGTTCGGTTTATATAAAAACTTGTTTTTTAAGATTTTTTGAACCATTACTTAGTTTCAGTCTGTGATAATGTTCGTCATTTGCAATGTACTTAATTATATGGTCATCATTTAGTATTCCCTCCCTTTTTGTTGTAACATACTTCGTTATATTTAGTAACAGTGGCCAGTCTCGATATAGGAAGCGTAAATTGGGCGACAGCTTTGCGATCGTGAAATAAGTTCCGGAACTAGCAATTTGACAAGTTAATTTTTTTATCTGTCATCAGTGATATCGACCGCGATTCCGTCATACATATAGCAAACGTTGATGGGACGAGTTTAATCATGATTTGAAGGCCGTCTATCTGAATGATCTCAACCGAATCAAAGGTCTGTTCCATCAATCATAAAGCTGACACTTTGAAATATGACAGACAAATGTCACTTTGACTTATGACAAATGTCACTTTGACATATGACAATGTCACTTTGACACCTTACTGTGGCCCTACGGTTTGAAGTGTTCTGTTGGGTCGCTCTAACATCCATTGTGTATGGGTCATAGCATCCATCGCGGTGGGTATCACTGAGGCTATGTTCCGCGTTGGTCTCAGTAACGGTTACATTGAAGGCCTACTCGTGCTGCCAGCGAGCGGCGACGTCGTGTCACCGCGACGTCTCCGCAACGCATTTTCGACGTTAATTTATTTGTGATCGGTGCAACACACTACACTATTGGGTACGACCAGTCTTGGTACTCGATAAACTGGATTGCAATAATTGAACAGCAGTTCAAGACTTCTTTTCTTTGATTAGGTTATCGAGTGCCAAAACTGCCCGTACGGACTAATTTTAGTGAGAATTTTAAAACAAACATATATGTTTTGCGTTGACAAACACTTTGATGTTTGTCCGTAACACTTCGTCAATGCAAACGTATATTTTTATGTTACAGCTCTCACTAGGGTAACAAACGTATCTAAAACGATTCTAGTAGTGTTATGTGGTGTGCGCTTAGAGAAAGCTCTGCAAAACTGACATTTTTTATTAAGTTAGGTTAGCGCAAAGTACAATGCAGTCACGCACAACGCGAAATAAGGAATTGGTAATGTAAAGTTGTCAGAGTTGCAGCGCTTTCTGTGTATTAGCGGTAGTTCCCTTTCTGACGGTCGATTCCATTCTGCAACGAGTTAGTGTTCTGTCTAGCGGTCGCTATTTGGTTCGTTAACTAGTCGAGTTTCAACGTGAACCGGCGCCGGGGTTGGCGCGAGATGTGTTAACAAATGTCTTAGAGGTAGTTACAATACGTCGGTGCATGTGTCGCGTCGGCCGCGGCGCTGTGACAGTGCGGTTCGCGTTGGCGACTCAAGCCGCGCTCTGGCGCCGAACCGCTCGGCGCACGCGACGTTTCCTATCAGGTGCATATACGATAGTGGGCCGCGCCGGGCCGCCCGTAGCTGTAGCGTAAGTCTCTATCAACGAGTTAGTGTTAGTGGGAGGGTTGACCAGTGTATGCATTGAGTCGCTCAACTATTTGTACAGTATGTATATTTTTGTAAAATTCATTCTAACTGGTGGCAATATTATGAAATTTTAAAATTTATCTCTAATATTATAACTTAGTACAATTATTGTTATGTAATTATTTGAGAATTGATTCTGTTCCTCATTTCGTTTTACTCGTGAATCGTCGGCCCGATCGTAGTGGATGAGTCGACACTGGAGTCTCGGCGAGCGGCTTCGGCGCCGTCGCTGCTCCCAACAACGTAATCAACGTACTTTTGCATTCGTTTGGATGGTGGCAGCAGCGACGGCGTCGGAGGTCAGCCTACGGGTCGGGAATATAGTTGCACGACTCACGAGCTCGCACTGGAGTCGAAGCGGTGGCTGCTCGCACACGCGCGCCACTCCTAATGTCGCCTATTCGTGAAATACATTACCAGTACCGTGCGTTCAATGTCCACTCACTGTTATGGATTTCTGTATGCCTTTAGTATCATATGGGTTGTAAGTAGAAAGATTTCGTTGCAGGCAACAAACAATTTTCTGCAACTCACACAGTGGAATACAGAAGTTCATAGATTCACGAGGAGTGGCGGCGTGCGCGGCGGCCGAGTAGAGTGTATGATGTAGCGCTGTCGCGCGTTGCTTGGTTGTGAATTAGCACAGGAATTAGTGTCGCTTGTTGCCCCCCGCTCCGTCGGCCAGCTGCGACGCAGCACGTGCCAAACACGCAGGAACTGCAAGCAATAACGTTACCTACACTGTAGTCTAATGAAGCAATAAGCGATTGGACGGCACGGGTGCCCGCATCGGCCATCGCCGTCAATTCAATCGCGTTTTATATTACGGTAACATTTGACTCGCTTCTCTTCTAGTTGTTTAGTGTACGCTGCGATGTACCAGTGCCGAATCAGTCACCGACCTGTATCGACTCAGTCAGGCGACGGAGTCCGGTCCTAGCTCAATTTTATTGATACTTAATTATTATTAACGATTATATTTGTACTCGCTTGTTATTTGCCGTTGAACTGCGGGACGCCGCAGAGCTCAGACTACTCGCATTTGTATGACGGTGCTTGTTAGCGGCGGGGCGCGGCCAGCGAGGGCCTGTATATATCCGTTGTCCGCCGACGGCCCGCCCCGCGCCCCGCGGACGTACGCGCGTTATGAAGTACAATTTATTACCTTAATCTCTATTACCTATTAATTAATTAATGAATGATTATACACTATTGTCACTGTTGAGCGATGTCGCATGTTCTCACTGACCGAGGCCGGGTCGTGTCCGTTTAATGTTTACGCTAGCTGTAACACTAAAGTTGATATGTTTGTACAGTTTTTAACGATACTTCTCGTAGTGTACTAAGCAAAAAAAAATATTTTTAGTATAATAAGATCTAATCGAATTACATTTTAGTGTATCATAAAGTACTCGAGGTCGTTTTTCAAAATTTCTTTTTAACTTTGTATGAGAAACTTTCGTGAGTTTTTATTTAAAAATAATATAATAATAATGTCTCATCTGAAACTGACTCCATGGAATGTAATTAGAACTTAAACAGGAAGATTTTAAATAATGAAATACAACATAATAATGGTTAAGTAATGTATTATAAATAGTGATAAGGTAAAAAGTTATTAACATTGTATGGAAAAATTGTGACAAAATTATAGTCATTTGTAATATTACAGTGTTGTTTTATTGTTCGACCAAGAATTGTTCTTGTCGCCATGTGAGGGCTCTGGCCTACATCAAATTGAGCCTCGCAATACATGTGAACTGTAAGGCATGATTTCTTGCTCCGCCGACGTCGGACAAACGTACAGGGGGGAGGCCCAACAGTGGAAGACTACAGGCTGGTGATGGAAGCACTGTACCTAACTACTGCTACGCTGTAAATTACCAGCTAAGCACACTGACACCGCTGTCGGCTGAGGAACTAAAGGACAACACGGAATTTCTATCAGATGATTTAAGTTGTCATGGCCTCTGTTCTGTGCCTACTCTACTCACTCCATGATAGAATGGCTAAGACTGTTATTAACTTAGCGAATGACCCTACCTAGTTGAAACATGAAGGATAGGCGCCACACTAACGAATCTTCTGATAAGCCAAGCAAAGCAGGTTCCTGATAAAAAAAAATGGTTACCTAAGTAAGTATGTACTGTAAAAAATTTAGAAATCAAGGTTTCGATATTTTGCATTGTTACCTAATTTGATGAACAATTTATGAAAGATCTAGTAGTAGGTAAATAACTAATGTAAACAATAAATATAATAAGCTTCTGTAGGTATAGGAATTTGAACAGTTTCAGTTCATTGCTTTTGAGCGGGAAATTTAAATTTTGTATCAGAGAGCACACAAACTTCAAACAAAACATCTGTGGTAGGGCAATGACCTTTTTGGTAGGGCATAGAGAGTGGCCATAGATGATTTTCAATCAAATCTAAAAAATATTTAAATAATTTGTAAATTATGCACATAGCGGTATTTAAGAATCTGGTTTTTAATGATAATATTATTCTAGATACCTAGTCATTTTTATAAACTTATTTAGCTACCAACAAGGCAAGTACATTATTACATAGAGTCACATGCACAATATTAATATTATACATGAAATTTCTTTTCCATAGCACAATATTGATTATGTACTCTTCTTACATGGGAAAATATCGAAGTAATCCGTGATCTCGTTATACTCTCTCCTCAAATACTTTTAGCAAAATCACAAAACTGGAAAAATAAATGTTTCAAATTGACGACATGCATGTATTTACTTATAAAATTATTTAATTATGAAAGTTCCACTAAGAAATTATCATTTGTTTTAATTACTCGCATTCGTCTCATTCAAGACGGAAAAATTATGAGAATCTAGAGTACCACATCTGACAAAGGATGTCAAAACCAAAATAGAGTTGAAAAAAAAGTAATGAAATACCTTATGGTGCGCAAAATAACACACAATTAGACTTGGCTTCATTTTATTCTTTTAAAACTACTTTGTAACAGTTTGGTTCTTATTAGTAAAATAATAATTGTGTTTCATAAATTCAGTAACATAAAGGTCGAGTTGTATAAATATTTTAGCCTGGATGACTGTATATCGTCAATTGCTATTGTGTGCACCATAAAGTACCTAAGTTTGATGGCTTTGAAACCATAGACTATTTGAGTTGTCGAGAGTCTCCCAAAAAGATCGGCGGATCGCCTGTAGAATTCGGTGTGGATTGAGATGTCGGATATCGGCAGCGGAGACGAGGGGATTTCTAGTCAGAGTACGTATTTATTTACAACGTCGGAGCGTCCGAAACGCGCGTCGTCTTGCTCCGAGGCCGTACGACGTCTCAAAAGACGTCCCGTATAGTCCTAGCGTTCACAAGTAAATATCTCATTGTTCCCGTTTCAAAATGGCGAAGCGGAGTCCGCTATACTCTGCCGTTGAGGCCTGGGGGAGAGGCTCGCGCGGCCGGGCCCCGGCGAGCGGGCGGCGGCGCGGCCGTCCGCCCGGGACCGGCTCCGACCGACCGCCGGCGGAGGTTGACGACCTATCGATTTTTTTGTCTGCGACCTCTCGTCGGCGGGCGGGCCGTTGTCGGCGGCCGGGGCAGCGCTGGAGGCCCGCTGCGGACCGGGAGCCGGGCGCCGCTGAGCACCCGCCGCTGCAGGCGCGCTGCGGCGCGGCGCCGTCATGGAAGGTCAGCTGGCGCGGCCTCCCAGCGGCTTCAGCCTCGCCCACCGATCTCTCTAATCTCATTAGATTCCAATTGGCGCCACGTTTCATCTTTGCCGTTGGCCTGAACCCTCGCCCGGCGGCCGTAACCTGTTAGGAAGTCGTGTTTCTTTGTTCCATCTGTGAGTGTCAGTGAATGGTTCTGGTGGTGCTACAAGTGAGTGCAGAGGTGGAAATGTGTTGTGTTGAGGTGCTAAAAGTGTGGGACAGCCTCAGCAGCTCACTGTTCAAACAAAGGACCCATCCGTGCAGAGTCTGCTACACAAAGGATTTGACACCGGCCAAGATGATTTTGATTAATGAAGATTTTATATGGTGAAACACTTGAAAATGTTGTGTAAAACAAAGGTGTGGAACAGACTATTATAAAGCTCTTTTGTATGTGACAAAAGCTGGCTGTATTGAAATGAAAATTGAAACAATAGAAATACTACACCCTGGAGTTTGTACTGTGAGTCCTTTTGTGATTATTATGGAGGTCTACAGTGAAGGTAAGTCATCATATTGATATTTATAATACTTCCTTAATACTCAGGCAACAGCTGTTCAAGTCTGGCATGTAGTTTAGCCCTTCACTTGCAAGCTATTATCAAGCCGAGGAGGCTGTTTTAAAGAAGGGATCCTAGTAAAAGTGGTGTTAAAAGTCATAACTAGATTTGAAATAAAGGAGCTCTATGTAGAAAGTATGAAAACTTTGACAGCTGTGTTCCTGAAAATATAACCAAATGATTCAATTTAATCTTTTCATATTCATGACATTATTCATTCGCAGTGATTTATTCTATCTTTATTCTGCTCCTTGTGTTTAATCAGGGGCGGATCATGAATTTGTGGGGCCCTAGGCTAAAACTACTTAGGGGCCCAACCTAAGTACTGAACTAATAGCCATGTCAAAAAAATTGTTACTGTTTTAGTTGTAGAAAAGGCTTCAGCGGGCTATGGAGGCCTCTAGTAACCTCGGGGCCCTGGGCTGAAGCCCAAATAGCCCTTAGGTAGATCCGGCCCTGTGTCTAATATATTGGGTTGTTGTAAAAGAGTGCAATGCTATCTTGACATTTTGGTATCTTGTCATCAAAACTACCACCAGCACCCACCTAACCGTCTAGTAGTCTTGTTCAGTTACAAAATTAATAAATATTTTTGTTGCCTGCCATGTACAAAACATTCAATTGGATTCATGTTAGTTAACAAACATATATATTCTTTATTGCATACGAAGACATATCGTAGTATAAATTAGGCAGCCGATTATCACTTAAAGCGATCTCTTCCAGGTAATCCTTGGGTAGAGGATAATTAAAAGAACATTTTTATAAATGTATAAGCTATATTTCTGTCAATTACTTCCCAATTTACTGTAGTAGATTTAATAACCACAAGAAGAGTATATTAGAGTCAGAAGGGTAGTTGCACTACTTATTTGATTCTTTGTTAAACTTAAATGTTTCTGATTGGAAACCAATTTGATGAATGTGAGGAAGCCCTATGTGAGGAATCATGTAAAATGTCAAGTGTGGAAGTTTATTTTATAGGAAGGAATCATGAAGGTCTATAAATTTTACATTATACTAGAATTAGTTGGCAGAAACCACTTTCCGAACCCAGTAATAAATGTTTTTTTTTCTATTGATAAGCTTATCCCAATTTAGTTGCTTAGCAACAGTTGCTCGAATACCGGAGAGATGAGAAACTGGAGCAACATTAATGGCTCATTAATATCAGGACATTGACCCCTGTCAGCTGAAATGTTATCACTCATAGGTAGATTATTTATGAGTATCCTGATAAGGCAGGCTAGCATTACCAGAACTATTGTATAGAATAGATTTTTCTTTAAACTGATTTTTCTTTCGGGATGGATATTTTTAATTATTTATTTATTCACACACAACGGATATACAGTAGTTACAATTATAGTAATATTAGCTAATGTGACACATATGTGGCTTTATTCCAGATTCTCCTACTAAATGTTTGTTTTGGGGCAATTTTATTTAATTACTATTTATACTTTCTACAGCAGCAATCATCATCATCCAAGTCCAATCATATCTTTGATCCAATTTCTGCCATGATTGATAAACTTGTGGCCATCTCTTGCATCTTGTAATCATGTATTTTAGACAGCAACACAATACTCAAATTGTAAGTGTACCTTTCCTACCAAAAACAACCAACCATGACCTGAGACTATGTCTGCATACACATGAAGCTTGCTTAAGCCTATAGAAACAGTAAGTCTGTGTGTAAGCAAAAATCTACAAAGAAGTAATAGAAATAGAAAATATATTCCTTTATTTTATTCATTTACACTTGCTGCTGCACGCACTGCTGTTGATGCTGGATGAAATATGGGATAGGGCTTCATTAACAGGCTATGTTCTCCAAACTTCATGCAACCAACTTTTTTTTTACATAAGACCAGCAAGATGATTCATTTATCAACCTTAGGTTTTATGTCAATTATCTTGATGTGATTGCCAACCCAACAGGTACATTGACTATTAAACTTGTCTTAGAAGGGTGTAGGTACTCTGCATGTTTTTACTCCAATGTTCTTGTAGTCTCATAGTCCTATGGGTTGATGAGGCAGTAGTCATGGCTTGCCCTGACCCATTCCGAATAGCTAGGCAGCTTCGCACGCCCGAGGCGAGGTGTGAGATCCCAGAGTCGTAGAAGGGCGGAAGGACCAAAACGTTGTCTTCCCTTCCTTGCTACAAGCGCATAATGTCGTCAAGATAAATGACTGTACAAATCCGTTGCAAGTTTTGTGTTTGGGGTATACAATGCTTCTCACAACCTTCATAGAATCCAGCGTTAGATGGAAGCTGGAAGAGGTGGCTTTAATAAGAACTATCGTTTCTCTATGCCTAGATGTTGTTGGTTCGTCAACCCTGAGACTTTCCTCCAGAAATTGTCTGTCGGCGCTGAGAAAAAGCAGCTTGGATTGAAGAGTTCTGTACATACAGATATCTCTGGCGAAACTGGTATGAGTCTCCTAATAGGAGCCACCATTTTCAAGACCAGACTTGCTGTATTGCAGAATGATGTTAATTCGAATAGTATGCTTTAACTTTTCACTATTTCGATGGTCCCCCATAAAGGAACCATCTACTGACTGATCGGAAGACTAACCAAGGTTCTTGCCTAATGAGCCATCACCCCGCCAAAGACAGCTAAACATGCAATTCAGACAAAAAAAGAGAATAGACGTGTAATCATGTTGTATCTTCCTTTTACCTTCGGCCGTTTGTTCCATCAGTTACGACACGTTACCGATACCGCCGATGGCGGGCGTTGCTGACGAAACACACCTCATTGCGCAATGTAACGTGTTCCCCTTCTCCGCTTTTTTGCGTTTCTGCTTGGTTCGGCAATATTCATTGTTCATGCCAATTTATTCAGTGCTAATCAGCCTGCCGTATTGGGAAATAAGCCGGACCCCGTATGATGAAGGAGCGTCTGCGTGATGCGGCTTTTATCACGCCATTTTCTCAATTATATCTTACGTCGTAAATGGAAGAGAGATATAAAAAAGTAGGTACACATGTAAAAGAGTAATCTGTATTCATTCGCTCTAGACATGTAAGGAACTTGTTACTTTTATGCTCCAACCTCGCATCCGCCTCTTGAATTTTCAAGAAAATGAATCATAAACAGTCGAAAAAAGCAACGTCCATATTCTATTCGAATACCATAAACTGTAAAATAAGGATGCAAAATGATCGCAGACGAACGATGAAAAAAATACGAAGATCCGCCGAGTGTAGGTGCGTCAGTTGACCGCGAGCAAGAATTGCGTATTATTAAACATTCCAAATCATTAATCGAGGTCATCGGCTATTCAGTTTGCGAAATCATCGGCTGAACCCCCCTGTAGCGGGGGGATACCCCGTCTGGTCGCGCTGTCAACCGTCTAAGCGCTCGAGCGTCGGTTACTAGTTGCGAAAAAACGCAGGTTTCACTTTTTTGCGCGTCTGGGCCCCGTCTGTTACGCTTACGATATACCGTCTGCTGGCAACGACCTGCCTTGAACCATTTACATAACGCCGCTAAAGTGTCTCGTGTACCTTATTCGATGTTCGGGTATTGTCGGCCTTTCATTTCGTGGCCGCTCCGTTCTGTGACGACGCTCTCATTGATTTGTCACGTTGGATGGAGCGGTGACTCGGATCCTTGAGATAATGGCAGTCTGTTGGATTAATACTCGAGATGCGATGACGGACAATGGATCCGATTCTGCAACGCGCTAATCTTTGGCTGTATGCAAAAACTCCGGGTCCTTGCGAACTTGCGTTGTATTACTTACGTCTAGACTTGAAACTATGGTGGTTTTAGAAACAGTAATTTAATAGCCAATTGTCGACAGGAAACGTCTGTCGATTATTAGATTCTTTTAGCACAACGCGGCTTTATGTACACGTTCTTTGAATTGAATGAAACATGGCCGTCGAATAGGTTATGTTTTATATTACATTTTAGTGTATTTTTAAAAGTACTGCACAAACCGGTCGACGAATGCTACATTTTTTTGCATGTAATGGCGATCTATTGTGCAGTCATACCTTCTGGAAATTCTGTATTGAATGATCTAAAATATGACGTGCAAAGTTGTGATGAAAAAAAACGTGTATCCATTCTGGCAATCGTTACAAGTTTAATTTTATTATGAAGACCTATTTTACGGCGTTCTTTGAATACTATTTCTAACTTTAGATCCACCACATGACTACTGAATGGGAAGCAATTCAGAATTTGAAGCAATAATGTGTGGTTTGGCGTTTGCGGTTTTAACACGAGAACAGAAGGCGGTGGTAGGTTATTAGTGTAAAACACCTCAGCTGGGGTTATAAGAAATAAAAGCACAAAATAAATCAACGTAATAACACTTATTTATTCATGTTCAATTCACAATTCTTACCTACCATAATCTTTTCACTCCAACTCGTGAACTCGTCAGACAAGCCTCAACGCCATTTTTTTATCCCAGACATTTTTAAAAATCATCGCCATGGCTCACTTGATTTAGCCGCGTTCCGATAACATAAAATTAAAAGAAAGAAAGCCGAGTGCACACGCACGCAATTTTAGCATTAATTCTATAAATCAATAATTACGTCATTAGATCCATAATTAAACAAATATATATATCTACCTACATATTAGAATTAGAATAAACATGTAATTGGAACGACTGGATTTGTGTCATTTGTTACAGTCGGCCATCCTTCAAAAACGAGTCCCTTCGTTTAACAATCTAGGGTTTTAATTATCTCATACATAACATCGGAAATTTTAAATTTCAGATCAAGCCTTTGTAATTTAAAATTATTAGGGTTATACAAAATAGTTATACATTTAATAATTTGTCCTAATGGGTTATCTAGATTCCAATCTAGGGTTTTAATTATTTCAAACTTAACATCAGGAAAATTTAAATTTCAAATCATGCCTTTGTAATTAACAAATCTTGGGAGTTATACAAAATTGTTATACATTTAATATTTTTTTCTAATAGGTTATCTAGATTCTAATCTAGGGTTTTAATTATTTCAAATTTAACATCAGGAAAATTTTAAATTTCAGATCAAGTCTTTGTAATTTACAAATCTTAAAGAGTTATACAAAATTGTTATACATTTAATAATTTGTCCTAATAGGTTATTTAGATTCCAATCAAGGGTTTTAATTATCTCAAACTTAACATTAGGAGAATTTTAAATTTCAGATCAAGGCCTTTGTAATTTACAATTATTAGAGTTAAACAAAATTCTTCTATACTGCCCTGCTTAATAATGACTTGAAATAATCTATAACTAATTAAGGCCGTATTATCTTACAATTGAAACGTAATCTTTCGATCTCTGACATTCACATATCAATTAAATCATAATATGTACTATATTTTAAATTAGAATACAGTCATAAATAAGATTTATCCAAATAACCCTCATGAAATTATACATAATAAAAATAAGGTATTTATTAAGTTGTAGTTTCTATTATTAATATGCAAACTATATTGTTAATATGTAAATCAGTCATAACATAATCCTTATAGTAAATCACATCACACTTTAAAAGCTACTTCCTACGCTTTAAATTACATGTCTAAGAGTCACTCCTGGGCGGCAAGTTCGCATGCCAGTCATGCCCGACTCTAAAGTTCAGAACTTAGTCTATAGCCAGCAACACGAGGCTACTTCCCTCACCATCATGTTGCTGGCTGCTGTACTTCGAGCCACTCCTGGGCGGCAAGTTCATATGCCAGTCATGCCCGGCTCTAAGTACAGAACTTAATCTATAGCCAGCAACACGAGGCTACTTCCTTTACCATCATGTTGCTGGCTGCTGTGCTTCGAGCCACTCCTGGGCGGCAAGTTCATATGCCAGTCATGCCCGGCTCTAAGCACAGAACTTAATCTATAGCCAGCAACACAAGGCTACTTCCTTCACCATCATGTTGCTGGCTGCTGCACTTCGAGCCACTCCTGGGCGGCAAGTTCATATGCCAGTCATGCCCGGCTCTAAGTACAGAACTTAATCTATAGCCAGCAACACGAGGCTACTTCCTTTACCATCATGTTGCTGGCTGCTGTGCTTCGAGCCACTCCTGGGCGGCAAGTTCATATGCCAGTCATGCCCGGCTCTAAGCACAGAACTTAATCTATAGCCAGCAACACGAGGCTACTTCCTTCACCATCATGTTGCTGGCTGCTGCACTTCGAGCCACTCCTGGGCGGCAAGTTCATATGCCAGTCATGCCCGGCTCTAAGTACAGAACTTAATCTATAGCCAGCAACACGAGGCTACTTCCTTTACCATCATGTTGCTGGCTGCTGTGCTTCGAGCCACTCCTGGGCGGCAAGTTCATATGCCAGTCATGCCCGGCTCTAAGCACAGAACTTAATCTATAGCCAGCAACACGAGGCTACTTCCTTCACCATCATGTTGCTGGCTGCTGCACTTCGAGCCACTCCTGGGCGGCAAGTTCATATGCCAGTCATGCCCGGCTCTAAGTACAGAACTTAATCTATAGCCAGCAACACGAGGCTACTTCCTTTACCATCATGTTGCTGGCTGCTGTGCTTCGAGCCACTCCTGGGCGGCAAGTTCATATGCCAGTCATGCCCGGCTCTAAGCACAGAACTCAATCTATAGCCAGCAACACGAGGCTACTTCCTTCACCATCATGTTGCTGGCTGCTGTACTTCGAGCCACTCCTGGGCGGCAAGTTCATATGCCAATCATGCCCGGCTCTAGGTACAGAACTTAATCTATAGCCAGCAACACGAGGCTACTTCCTTCACCATCATGTTGCTGACTGCTGTACTTCGAGCCACTCCTGGGCGGCAAGTTCATATGCCAATCATGCCCGGCTCTAGGTACAGAACTTAATCTATAGCCAGCAACACGAGGCTACTTCCTTCACCATCATGCTGCTGGCCGCGATACTTCGAGCCACTCCTGGGCGGCAAGTTCATATGCCAATCATGCCCGGCTCTAGGTACCCCTCACTTCAATCATGTTGACTGTCAATCACTTGTGTATGTTTTGGTGCTATGTACTGTGAAATACCAAGTGTTAAATAAATAAATAAATAAATGTTACAGTAATTTCAATCAATGGCAAGTCTATGCCAATCACTCTTTATCACATCAGTTCCATATTGCTGGTTGTGGTATTTCGAGCCACTCCTGGGCGGCGAGTTCATACGCCAGTCATGCCCGACCCGAAATACCCCTACCTATTTCAATCATGTCACAGTAATGTCAATCATTGACAAGTCTCTGTCAATCAGTGGCAAGTCTCTGTCAATCAGTGGCAAGTCTCTGTCAATCACTCTTTTAATCACATTACTTCTTTTATTTGAATCATATTTCTCGTCAATATCACGATTAATAAGAGAAATTTAAGCCTATTTCTACATTAAATACACATTATCTCACAAAAATTAACATGATACTCGTATTCAATCAATACCTGCCTAACCAAATAGCTTCAGACCTAACCACAACCTATTCACTCACTATCAGTCTATCAGTTCCACCATCATCATCCTCATTTTAAAAACAATCATAGCTATCAAAACCCAACCATGGGAATATTTTGTCTATAGTCACTACAGTTTCATACTTTGTCCCTTTACTGGTCAAAGGTGTATGTTTCACCAAGAAATGATTCACTCTCTATCAGTCTATCAGTTCCACCATCATTATCCTCGCTTTAAGAGCAATCGTGGCTATCAAAACCCAGCCATGGGAATATTTTGTCTTTAGTCACTATAGTTTCCCTTTTCTGGTCAAAGGTGTATTTTCCACCGAGAACCTGTCATTAGGCAAAATCTTTTTAATCCTATACGGCCCTTGACATTTAGCTTCAGACTTTTTGGACTGTTCAGGTCCCGTTAAAATCGCCCTTACTATCCGGACTAAACCACCCTCCTTATAGTTTGTACTTCTCCATGTCTTATTTATCCCTTGATTTCTTTCTATATGTTCGCTTTCATCTAGCCTAGCTTCTTCTAGCGTTTTCGTACTACCTATTTCCAAATCATCAATAACGCTATTTAATCGATTCATTGCGACGGTACTTTTTGGAAATTTTTGCCCGTGGCGGCAACAATGTTTTTTTTTTGTAAATTCGAGAACTAATTCGTATATGTCAATCGAAGATCGTCAACCTCTGAAGTTTTGAAATTCTCGCTATATCCTAAACGACTACACTACAGGGATAAACTATAAAAAAATAATAATAGTAGTCTTGTTTAGCAGTAACCCTTAAAAACGACATTAGAGTTTTAACAAATTGAAAATGACGCCTCTCAGGCGTCACTCGCCATACACAAAAGAATTTCATGACGCCCCACAGGCGTCATCCGCAACGAATCATGATGAGCAAGATTACATACTGTTCTACCAGACAATAGTTCAGTTGGGATCCTTTTAGTTACCTACGTCATGTACCATGGTATCTAATTAGACATCAAGAATAAGGTCGCCATACGTATTAGTGTGCTTGCCGTGGGTCATGGAGCCCCGCGAGGCCAGGATTGTTCGGTTATACTGTTCAGCCTGGCCCTTAGCCCTCGGAGTAGCAACAGAATTTAGTATGTGCTTTGCACCTGTGGATTGCACAAACATCTTAAAGTTTCATGGTTGGCTTTTAAGGGTTGCCAACGAACTTCTCTAGGAACGAACCATTTAGTAATACTCGTCACTTATGATTCTAACCACCCACCCATTGTTAATGACATATTCTTTATGAATACCTAAAATTTTCAGTGTTTCCGGACCCTCGAGTACCTCCTTTATCCGCTAAAATTAGCCAAATCAAGTGTGGTGAATAAATAAAAATAAATAAAATAACCCAAAACTTTTGACTTTACTCAATAATGTTCCTAATTATTCCAATATTTGGTGTTTATTCCTTGTCTGTTGTATGTGCATGTCGAAAGGCTGAATGTGGAGATACTAGTAGTAACATATGCAATACCATGTTTCGCAAATAAAGAGAATTTGAATTTGAAAACATGCCACGCTGGGCATCTAGCCCCAAACTAAGCCGAAGCTTGTATGATGGGTACTAGACAACTGATAAACTTACTAAGATACGTTTTTTTTTTAAAAAAAAAATATAAATACATATTACACATAGAAAACACCCAGACCTATACAAGCAGACATGTTCATGAACACAAATGTTTGTACTGTGCAGGAATCAAACCCACAACCTTTGGCTCAGAGGGCAGAGGTCACTACAAAATGAGCCATTGAGCCAGTTAACAATTCCAACAAATAACAATTACCCTAATTACCCATTGGGACTGTAATTTGATCTAGCAGGTCGTCTATTCTCGGCAACGGGTAATGATTCCTCCTTATTTGGCTATTCAATCCTAAAACTATACAATCGGAATAGCATAATATGATGAACTGACTCTCGAACTATGCCATGGTCTAGCATATCGCCGACCATGCTTTTGTAGGAACAGACGAGCCGTGATGAAAACTTCGTATGCGCATTGTAGGTCTTCCATACATTTTGTATGGAGCGATTTATTTCTCCATAGACCCGGATTTCACATCGCCATCTGTTGTTAGCTGGCGGAACTTGTATTGCATATTGTAGCGACGTGGAAGTTGTTGTAGCGGTGTGGAGATAGGTGTCGCTACGTGTCGCTACACTTTGCACTAACTTATACTTGGAATGGGGTAGACAGTATGGTCTATAACAGCCGGAGAATCTTTAGCATCTCCATCTGGGTAATATTCGTAAATCCCAAGTCATGTATCCCAGTTGAGTCTCCTCTATTGAATTCGCTTGTTCTGGTTACCAGAAAGAATCTGTACATAAATGCAATATTAACATAGCTGTCTAACAAACTTCATAACGAAATAATGTACTAGTCAATCGCACATAGCCATTTTGTATGATAATAATAGATAATAATAATTGACAGTAGTGATTTTGAAATTGTGATAACTCCGGAGACTATAAATGTTACAGTAGAATAGCTCATTGGAAATACTTAAGACTTCAATTATTGTCTACTTTTATCAATCGAGTGAGAATGACTAAACATGTTTTCTTTTTAAAACATATTACTACCCTTCATTCACTATTCCGAATCTGGTATTCTCTTGGTAACGGATGATACTCATTTCCCATTGGGAACTCTGGCCAATTTGTTTATTTACATGTTCCCATCACATGTTATATTAGACCTATTATCGGGTACAGAAGTCATTTCACCAATATCTATCATGACTCACAATTCGTGAGAGCATATATTCTGGACAAATGAACCTGGGTACAATATTCATTTTGAAGTTGATAAAATCGCAAATCCGTAGGTATTTTAATTATTTCCAATGTAGGCCTTGCAGTGAAGTAGTGGCCGAGTAATATGCAATTTGACAATAATGATTGCAATTAATTAAATTGCCATTCACAATTAATACTTTCACACCTGTTTCTAAAATACCCTGAACTTAATCTTATATCAACTAACGCTCATCCTAGAGGTAAGTATGGCACATTCCCTAATCCTTTTAAGTTTGGTCCATTAACACTTTCTCTGCTTAAACCTAATGTGTCACTATTACATATTAAGGTTGCTTCACAACCTAGGTCAAGTTGACATTAGTGGAATGCCATTGACCCTGCTCATTATTTTATATCTATCATTACTATTTTCCGTAGTGGACACTTCAAGTATATTTTTATCAAGTGTATATATTTATCGATCAATGTTCGGTGATTGAAATCCCGAGTATACTCTTCTCTTTAGATACATGATCCCTTACATGCTTAGGTTAGGACAACGAGACGCGTCATGACCCCAAAAATACAATTAGTGCATTTTACACTACACATTACACTACTACATTTAACATTACAGTGATTTTGGGCACTTGGAACTAGGGTGACCCACACCCTGGCCGTTAAAACTTGTCAGGATTCCCAGCAAAAGTATTATTAGCTATAGGTACATTTCCTGAATGCTTATAATGATTTAGATCTCTATAGAAGTCTGATTGATTTTGACTGTGGAACTTAATAGACTTAAAAAGAAAAAGTCTAGTATGTCGAAACTCTAGTATGTAAAAGCCAAGTCTTAGCGGGTCCAGCCAGCTTGGGCAAGGCATAGGGAACGGTCTGTTTATCTCTCCAGCTGTCCATCCAAGCATTCATCAACCTTATCCAACCAAATGTTAATAGTTGATTCCCTCTATGACGGATTAAAGTCCGGCACTACTATATTTAGTGGCCCAAGCAATTCAAAATCCTCTGCTCTTGATTTCACTATATCATTCGAAATGTCCTCAAAGATATCCCTAGTCATTAATGTAGGTTCCTCATTATTACTATTCCTATCAAGAATGTCCATGTATGTAGAGTGTGAGTGTGAGTGTTGTGTCTCTTAGTTGGTGTTCTTAAAGAGTGATCACTGTAGCGCTGTATTCGCTGAATCTCTCACGTTCTCCCTGTACCTTTCTTTCGAGTGTCCATTGTCACTCTCGTTCCTCCAACGGCTCACGCTCCTGTGTCCGCAACATCTGCAAGCTGTTGTTGCTGCTACTCTGTCGACGTCTCACTTGATGATCCCGTGCCGGAGTGCGGCTGTCAGTCCGTCGAGTCTGCATGTGGCTGTCATCACGGTGGCTGCGACTGCGGCTACGCCTCACGCCATCATAGTGATCCCGCATGTGACTATGCTGTCTCACTCGTGCATCAGGTGCTGGGTCACTCATCTTTCGATGTTTCTCATTGCATTTTTCATCACTCATTTTCCTGGAACTCGAGACAATCATTCATGTAATAGCAGTCTAAGAAATTAAAAATGAAAACATTGCACTCCTTTTCATCAGTTACATAGGTAACTAAACATTTCGTTTTAATATTATATGAATTTAACATTATCTTTACATAATAATATTTTATACTAATAATAATAATATTTAAATATAGACATATATTTTTCTTATATCCTGCTACCCAATTAATGTTCTTCCTTCTTTTGACTCTCTGTGTGTAGGTCATTTATCATTCCCTGTAGGTAGAGGGACTACCTTAGTTGGTGAAACAGTTGATAAAATCAAGAAAGTTGCAAGGGCAACTTGGATATCAAAGACAGACAGATCTGGAAAAAGTTGGAGTAGACCTATGTTATTTAGTACCAAATATCATCTGAGTAAAGGCAAAATCTAATTATTGTCTTTTCCAATACTTTATTAACACTAACAACCCATGTTAATTACAAGGTCATAGGATAAATTTTCATTATAAAAATAAGGGTAATTGAGGATATAAATTAAGGTACCTACCTAATGAAATCTGACCAGAACTTTACCGAAATGTCAATATGAGTCGACATCAATCAATCCGATCCGATTATCACTCAAGTCTGAATCTTAAATTGCTTGACTAGAAAAAAAAAAACGAATTCGGGTAGGTACGTACAGAACCAGCATCCGACGTAGTCGTAGAATTTTAGGTCACTCCTATAATTCAATCATATCTTAATATACCAATAATTACTCATGATGCCTACGTTGATTTATTTTATTTTAGTGGTTTCAATCTAATCATGTCTAGCCGCCGAGCTTGCGGGGTGGTAACAAATTGTTAACTTTAGTTCTAATCCCACTTCTGAGATGTAAAACACCTCAGCTGGGGTTATAAGAAATAAAAGCACAAAATAAATCAACGTAATAACACTTATTTATTCATGTTCAATTCACAATTCTTACCTACCATAATCTTTTCACTCCAACTCGTGAACTCGTCAGACAAGCCTCAACGCCATTTTTTTATCCCAGACATTTTTAAAAATCATCGCCATGGCTCACTTGATTTAGCCGCGTTCCGATAACATAAAATTAAAAGAAAGAAAGCCGAGTGCACACGCACGCAATTTTAGCATTAATTCTATAAATCAATAATTACGTCATTAGATCCATAATTAAACAAATATATATATCTACCTACATATTAGAATTAGAATAAACATGTAATTGGAACGACTGGATTTGTGTCATTTGTTACATTAGGAACCTCTAGAGTAATCAACGTTACTTTAACAAAATTAAGGGTTTGAATCACGCGGGTAAACAAAATGTAGTCATTTGGATAACGCGAGATGTGTCATTGGATCAGTCTAATCAATTAGGGACCCTATTATGTTACAAGGATCAGATAGACGGCTTAATTTTGATAATGGAGATCATGGCTATAGTGGGTCCTGAGTTCACAAAAGCTAATTATGAAACAACGCAGACGTTATGGTGATTGTGTAGTATGAACATACTGATGTATGTGGGATTAGATATTCTGAATGGTGAACGTCTTCTCTTAAGTCTCACATTGAAATTTAGTTCCATCTTGGAAGATACTATTCGAAGTTTATCATCTAGTAAGGGATCACGATATACGAACGGAAAACAATGAGATTCATTTCAGCAAACCGGTTTTAGCTGGTAGCTTTATACTTTCCCTCGTAGCTTTAAAGTATACTTACTGTATCATGGATTGTTGGTTAGAGTTTTCATCCAACTGAATAAGAAACCTTAGTTGCCATGGCAACGAATAAAAGCATGGGTAAAATCCTGTGGCCCAGCAAGATTTCACGCTACGGTTGAAGGGTCCTTTATTTTACGAAGGCAGGAAGATATTGACCGGTAACTATTTATAAAACGCGTTGTCCTCGAGTGTAAACAACGTGAAATTTCACTAAATACGTGTTTACTTCTTTAGGGAGTGTATTTTTAGCAAATCCTCCCTTAATCATCTTCAATTATACATTTCACATCAAGTATCAACTCGTGTAACTTAATTAATTACGTTTTCGTGGAAACCGAATGCTTATAGAGCGACTCGTGTATAATCTTTGGAAGTTTGTGCAGTGGTGTGTGTGTGCTAGACGTCTAGCTGCTCACACACGTAAGAGTCCTTGAGATTTCGTGTTGATGTTAGCTTGTGAAAGTGTGTGTGCTCTTGCCGACTTGGGTAGGCGGTTAAGCTTTTATCCCACGGCTTGAATATGATCGGATATATTAAATAAGCTGGTATATTGTCTATGGTATGTGAGGGATGATATCACTATAAAGATACTAGATGGGACTGTGACAGCTGACAGAGATGAATGGAAGAAGAAAGTTTCCGAATAGGACCATCTCATCTTGTGGGTGCCGTATAAGACAACTAAGAGAATATTAGGAAGCAGTCATCAGCGTTTACAATGGTTTTTAGCAGCTACCTATTTGTAATAAAACCTTCTGTGGTCACCAACGTGGAAATAATAAGAACCCAAGACATGCCACGCTGGGCCACACTTCGCCATCTAGCTCCAATCGAAGCCGAAGCTTGTACTATGGATACGAGCCAACTGATAAACTTACTTACGATACTTTTTTTATTTTGTATATAAATACATATGTATTATTCATAGTAAACACTCAGACATGTTTATGAACACAAATGTTTGTACTGTGCGAGAATCGAACCCACGACCCTTGGCTCAGAAGGCAGAGGTCACTACCAAATGTGACATCGAGCCAGTCAAAGAATGTGAGTAGGGTATGGCTAGCTTTACTACTACTAAATTCAAGAGTTTTGCTCTTGTCGGTGGAGCAATTTCCACTTCTCCCTGGACTCTGCCAGCGCCTTCAACTCCTTGTACGTCATGACATTAACATGGCTAGCTTTAGATAAGACTAAGCAGCCCGTCCCGGCTTCGCACGGGGTAGACAATTACATTATTCAAATTTTACCAAGGATCCCTAATTTTTTTCAAAATTAAATGTAGCCTATGTCAAATTGAAAGAATGTAGCATTCTATTGGTGAAAGAATTGTTTAAATCGGCCCAGTACCTTTTAAGCCTATTCATTACAAACATACAAATATAGGTACTAATCTTTCCTCTCTATAATATTAGTGTAGATTTAGCTTAGGGATCTTACAAACAAGCGCCGTGGCAATAGCTAAGCGGGGACCTGTAGGTTTTAATGTTAGTTTTTAAGTATTCTTTTGTATGTAAATTTAAGTACTAAATAAACGTTATTCTATTCTATAAACTAGTTCGGTCAGCGCGTACGCATACGCGATCTAAATGTATTTTCTAGGGCTCGTTTCAAGCAGAACACACTAATTGAAGCTTGACGATACAAATGTGCATCATTGTGTCGTCTTGACTGTCTGTGTATCATTTGTAGGCTAATAAATTTTTTTTCTTTCTTTCTTTCATTGTCAAACTCGTACGCTAGGTGTTGCGCAGTTCACACGCGCTGATGGTCGTTCTGTGGTTACCAACCGTTAATCAAATAGAGAAAGATTCGCGTAGGTGTGATTCGTCATAATCTGACATCGGACAGCTATGCCCAACTGCTGGTGTATGTTAATTTGGGATACTCGACGTGGGCCGTTGAACTCTGGACAAAAGACACAAAGTATTGGACGGTCTGATGTCGATTTCGCGTCACAATTGTTAACGGTCATTTGATTGTGATATAGTACATACTGATTCGGTATAGTCTGGCAGATGTAATTCTTTCATGACCGTGAACATAGTGGTATATATAGAAGATAAATTTTTAATTCCGCCTTCTACAATCATCAACTGCTCATAAATCTCCCCACTGAGGGACTAAAGTCAAGACAGCCATTCATTTAGAACATGTCGTTTCCAATATTTCATCATCATCATCAGTCTGCTGGACATAGGCCTTCTCCAATGATAATTGTCATTTCGGGGATTTGCCATAGTTACCACGCTTGGCAGGCCAGTTGGTGACCCAGTATCCTAGGTTTGTTTGTACCTAGGTCCGCTGCGGTCCGCTTGCTTACATTCCCTTAATCGTTCTATGACACCTATCCTACATCCTGAAACCAAACGGACTTCCGATAGTTAATTGATCAGAATGAATTACGTTTTATGTTATCTCATATAGGTTATTCATATTCTAAAAGTCCTTAGAATTTTTATGTTTGGTCAAGATATGATTTCAAATCTAATCAACTCGTTGGGCGCCATTTCAGTCGGCATGGACACCGTTACTTATATTATTTAACAATAGCTAATAGTTAATCGCTTTTTCAATTAAATACATTTCCTCTACTGTATCGGTTATCTGGAAGATTAGTGGAAAATACTCCAAAATTGGACTAATTTAACTGATACTTGTTGCAAGGAGCCAAGTACAAGATATTATCTTATTCAATAGCAAACCACAAGGCTATGTCAGCAACTTTAACTCGCTCATCATCATAATCAGCCTATCGCAGTCCACAGCTGGACAGTGGACATAGGCCTCCCCAGTTATTCACCACTTTGGTCATACATCTGGAGTCTTTCCCATAATCGTTCCCCATATCCTAAACTTAAAAACAACAATGTAATGTTTACGGTGTAATAATAAGTAGTTGTAGTTTAGTAAAGTATCTAGCTTGTCCTAGCTGGGATTCGAACTTATTTATATGTTATCCAGACTGTAATTAATAACTTTGTCGTGTAGCTGTTAAAGTTAACGATTAATTACTCGGCCAGTTCATCGACCGGCTGACCCGTCTTCTGGGCGGTGCTGAGGCGCCGGACTAGCGTTTTGTTACGACTAATTAGTTTAACTCTAGAATAGTGTCCATGGGCGGTGTCGACTGCTTACCATCAGGCATCACATTTGTTCGTCTGCAGCCTCTCGCATAAAAAATAAATAGTTTTTATGATGGGGAAGGATCCGCATTCTGTCATCATCTCGACTTAAAGTCGCTACCTAAATATTTAGGAAAAGAAAGATAAATACAAAAATAGATACATTCTTTATTGCAGTTGACTTAAAAGCTAGAACAGAAGACATCTGTTGTGCAATGTAGGCGGTTTTATCGCTGTAAGCGATCTCTTCCAGACAACCTTTGGGTAGTGGGAAGTTAAAAATTTAGATCGATCTCGAGTTACCTACCAGCCAGTTGGAGCCAGCCATCCTGCGCAAATCGTCACTCCAACTAGCCTGAGTCTACCGAGAAGCGGTGTCCACTCCATAACTCCTTTATGCCAACGGTTATCGGTAGATATGGCCAGCCCCCTGCCTCTTCATGATTAATATTGGTGTTAAAAATGAGTTCAATCAGACTTGTTCACATTGTTTGTGTAAATGTATTTTCTAGGGCTCGTTACAAGTGGAAAGCGCAATGTAAACGAGACATGGGACATGGGACACCGTACTATCAAGATATTTCTCTGACATGATATCTAAACGTTTCTTTTGAGAAATTTGTTTAATATTGATTAAATACTCTGTACGCTCCGGTTATTGCTACGCTGGTGTCTAAAAATAGACCACAGTCTCCTAGTGATAAACGTAGGACACCCGGAAGAAAAGAGGAAGAATCAAAGAAGAATTTTATTCAGCGCACATTAAAACATTAAGCGACTGGCTCGGTGGCTCATTTGGTAGTAACCTCTACCCTCTGAGCCAAGGGTCGTGGGTTCCATTCCCGCACAGTACAAACATTTGTGTTCATGAACATGTCTGTATTGGTCTAGGTGTTTCCTATGTATAATATGTATTTATTTACAAAAAAAAAATGTATATAAGTAAGTTTATCAGTTGTCTGGTACCCATAGTCCAAGCTGCTGCCCGTCATCGGTCTGTGGTATTTAGCTACGCCTTCAATTGTGATGGTTATACCGCCACCAGTCGGTTGCCAGCGCTTCGTTTGCTATTCGGCAGGATGCACCACGGGCAGGTGAGGTTGGCTTGGAGCGAAAAGATGATGGGTCGCTCCCTATAAATAAGGGATAATTCGTCGATGATAAATCTTGAACAATCTGATACATGTTTGAACATTTGCGTAACATGCCTACATGTATGTATGATTTGGTCGAAATAAGTAGTTTCTGTTGAATGAATACTAGAATGTAGTGCGTTATGTATGTTGTAAACTCGGCCGATATCCATTCACACGTGACGGGCTAGGGCTGCCAGCAATGATTTGTGCCTTGCAACGCTGCAGCGCGAAATGATAAATAACCCAAGACATGCCACGCTGGTCCACACATCGCTTAACTAAGCCGAAGCTTGTACTATGGGTACTAGGCAACTGATAAACTTACTTACATACATTTTTTTTTGTAAATAAAAGGATACTATACATAGTAAACACTCAGACCAATACAAACAGATATGTTCATGCACACAAATGTTTGTACTGTGTGGGAATTACTCTTGTTACCTCTTCTCATTATAATTATGACCGAAATATGACAAGAGCCGTTGCCGACAGACAGTGGACAGACGAGTCTTGACTCCAAGTTGAGAAAGAAACTTGATTAATACTTTGACTGCCGAGAAACTAGACACAATAGAAAAACTATTGTTTGTCGGTCACCGGTGACTATCATGGCGCTCAACGTGTTAAGATAAAATATAAATAAGTATCAGTCGATGTATAGCTAAAGTCTGCTTACGGGCTGGCATGGTCGTAGCTACTGACTGTTTGATTTGGTCACTCACTTGTCCGTTGTCGCAGTCACTTTGGCTTCTCTTTTGCTTTCCAATAGGCGAGGGAGGCCACTGGTGGTAAAATTTACGCCACTGGCTTGCCAGGTGTAAATGTTCCCCGTCTCTCGGCAGCCCTGGTCGCAGCCATTGCACGGTTGTGTTACGGGGTCGGGGCGTCGAGCGCAACCCCACGCACTGATCCGCGACGCTGCCTTGCGACATTCGCGCCGACCTGGAGTGAATTACATGACTGTTATTACGTTACAAGTAGGAGGATTGTTGGTTTGGTTACAAGGGCCTATAGACGAGGAAGTCCTGGATTTGATCAGGACGCCGAATCAGGTTACTGTCTCTAGAATCCACTTATTTGCTCCGGAAATCTTATAGTCTGGCGAACATCAGAGATGTTCGTTTCTATCGGGGCGGCACGTTACTTAATCTGACCTGTGTCTGTTCCTGGCCTTCACGACAATAGTCCTACACGCCAATAGTAATACAATAGCTAAGCATACACAGATTACATATACATGATACAGATTTACCCAATTTCCATTCTGATTTTCATTTGCTACTTGTCCAGATAAAACAATGACGAAAAGATTTCCTCCAATAGTTAGACATCTGAGGTCATCTGTATTCCAAATCGTGGACGTCATAGTAAGCGTCATATCTGCTTATAACACAAGTGACAATCTATCATACGCCATACTAGTGTCTAACTTGTAAGCCTAATCGGGTGACCCAGTTATAGCTGGCCGTCGCTGGCCGTATTACGGTAATGAGCAATTGGCCGAGGCTGTTATCCACTTGGACTTGGCCGGCTAAGGCTGGTTGGCGAGTGGGACTCGGGAACTGCTTATAGACGTCATCAGTTTTGACCTTGTGGACATGTAATGTACTAAACAAACGCACGAGTTTCCTCGAGCTATGGCTACATCATTATGCATTATGACTACTAAAGATGTTTTTCATAAACGTCTAACACGTTTTTGTTGCAAAAAAAGATTGTACTTTGTTACTGTCAAATAGATTAGGTTAGAGAAAGCTGTAGTATAGTTTCCGAATTCAAATCCGTTTTCAACTTTTTCTAATCAGGACGGTGATACAGAAATCCAGTGATAATAGTATCGTTATTGCTCCATTTAACATCATATTCTTCCTAACTGGTCCTTGTTCCATATGGTGATGTTGATTCGACTGTCTGGATCCGATTTCCCTTTAACCTTTCTGGATAATTGTCAAGTAGACGGAATACTCTTTACTTACCAAAAGCAAATACATTTTCCGTCTGGAAAGGGTATTTATTTATCATAGTGCAAAGGGAATCCTTACTTTGAAACCAGTTAGTTCTATGCTGTCACTGTTTGGTGTCAGTAGAGAGCTAATTGCTTTTGTCGAAGAGTGCTGATTAAATCCGATCAGCCTCGCAATGCTGATAACGGTGTGATTTGGCCCGAGGCCGTCGACCCGGGGGATTAGCACGCGGTTGCTAGGCGCACTTATTGCGCACACTCGCTTCGCACCCGGCTGCCGCCCGGACGTTTAACCGGGTCATTCGTTCTGTGCCTTTGTCCACGCCATGGCATCCCGTTGGGTTTTTGCAACTGTCGAAAATGCTGCTGGATTAGGCAAATGTTGAGTAATAATTACAAAGTCTTCGGCCCATATGATACCAAAGCTCATATGTAATATCATTAACCTATAACAAAACGTTCCTGGTGCAGACTTCTCCACTTAATAATAATAAATAACCCGAGATGCCACGCTGGGCCACACATCGCCATCTAGCCCCAAACTAAGCCTAAGCTTTTACTATGGGTACAAGACAACTGATATAAACTTACTTAGATATATATATTTTTTTATAAATAAATTATACATAGTGAACACCCAGACCAATACAAACAGGCATGTTCATGAACACAAATGTTTGTTCTGTGCGGGAAACAACCCTTGGCTCAGAAGCAAAAGTCACTACCAAATGAGCCATCGAGCCAGTTACTTACTTTATTGATCTCTTTTTATCATTCGGTGGTACCTCATATGTGGGGAAATCTTTAGAGTGTACACATGACTCGTATTTAAGATGCGAGCTCTTTGAGTCCCCTAACGCTTTGCAGTTTAAAACCAATTAACAATAACTCCATTGTAATAGTCATATCTAAGCTTCAAGAGATCGCAGCTCAGGTCATAATGACCCGACGAGTCCTGTAATAGTAGGGAATGTTGGGATACAATAGACTTGGTTTGGGACGGACGAGTTCGTCATATTACGGCCATTTATTTATGCAGGCAAATCCATAACTTATTACATAGTTTTAGTAATTTGTAAGTGACCTAAATCAATTTACTTATCGTTACTTTTATGATCAGTGCATATAAGCGTGTTGAAATGCGGATTTCTATCTACAGACCCGTTTGTATTACAGGTCGCAGTTACGAATGCAGCCAGAAAAAAGTAGGAATCATAAAATTGTACGATACCTGATTGTTGGACAAATAGGTCATTGGTTTTGAATCGATACTCCGCTTATAAAACAGATAGCAAAAAAGTTCTCTTCGTCCCGCTGGTAATTGATTAATTGGCACCGGTGACACAGATGCTGCCTTTTTGTATTGGCGAGAACATTTCCGAAGTCTTTGACCTTTTGGGGGAGGCGTCACCCCACCGCTAGAGGGTACTTTCAGTAACAAGTTTCGTAACATCCAGATGTTTAGTAAGATCGGAAATAACGCAATTTTTTTGCGTTTTGCTGTGACGAATACTCTATCTATTATTTCCTAAGTTGAAGATTATCATTTTGGTGACAAAATTTGGCCAGCAGAGAAGGGTCTCTACCGATGTTACCGACGGGACGTTACCGGGTCTAGCTGGTTTCAGGGAGCGCCACGGGAAAGCTCCTTTCTTGCGACCCAATCGTCTTGTACATGTTTAAGATACTATTTATTTACATGAAAGATTTTAATATTCATATGGTCACTTAGTAGTGTTGTTAAGGTAGCTAATTACGTAATAACTAACGACAGAAAGTCTTGAGTAGGGTCTGAATAAATGAACCGACTTGGCATTGCTGAGTGCGTTGCAAGACTTGTTTAATTTTTACAAGTTGTGTTTAAGTGGTGGGATTTGCATTATACGGAATCATCTACGTTAATAATTCAAAACTCTAGCGCAAGCGATATAAGCACATTGGATATTCCTTGAATTCTAGTTTGACGTTTTGGTTACAAGGGAATGCTTTTAACCTGTCCTTATGCATATATTGATGATTTCCTCATACTTGTCATGTCTCCATGTCAATCAATATTAACTGTCTATTAATGGAATTCTGCTTAAATTTCATACATATGTCGCAGTCATCTGGTTGAATCTCCTATTCAATTGAATCGCTAGCGCGTTCATTGAATGACGACATTCAATTGAATGACTAGACCGAACGTTGACTAAACACGCGTCACTTAACGTCCAACTAGGTAGCGGATTGAAACATAGCCCTTTGAAAAGAGCGAACGTAAAAGCAGTCAAGTGATTGTAATTTAGTTAATTTTTTTCCCGCGCGGCGTTAGTAGTCTCTAAAACAAATATGGCGTCGAACATGATCACCTGAGTGTTGATATTTTTTTGATTAGATTTACTTTAAACTGACTTATACGTAATAAAATAGTATGACAGCATGGATTTACCTATTAATAGGCCGCCTCCGGATACTTTTAAAGAAAAATTAAAAACTAAACATTAAACAATCGGCTTTTACCCATTCAACGACTATGCTAAAATGACGTTCAGTCAAGACGTTGAACGTTTCATTCAATAACTTGACGAGTTGTCCTTTAGGCATTCAATTAAATGTCGTCATTCAATGAACGCGCTAGTCATTCAATTGAATAGCAGATTCAATCAGATGACTGCGACACATATATCATTTGCTAATTGTTAGATTGCTAATCGCGATACTTAACTATTCATATTTTGTCATTTTATTTATACTGTAGGCATACTGTGCGAGACAGAAGAGCAACAAATGAAGCTTTCAAGAGCTGTATCTAGGTAGTAATTGTTTTAGTACTTCAAAGCATGTATCATATATTCCGCTTTGTCTCCCTGTAAGATTTTTCTGCTTGCATCCTTTTCTGGAGAATTATCATGGGAAGGAAGGGACCTTACTAACAAATTGGTTTGACGGAGCAGCCCACGATGAATAATTCTTTGCTGTCAACACAAGAAAGTACACATAAAAAGTATTAAGATTATGCAGTTTCTCTATGCTATACTTCAGGTGATTGCAGAAACTATGTTCCGCGATTCCGAATAGTCTTCTTCCATTCTTTCCACGTCATTAAACTACCTGTGAGTCAGAAAGCGAATCTCACTATAATACGATAGCTATCATTTGTAATACCAATACTTTTTCAGTCAGTTATTAAATTACAACTAAAAGTGCAATAGATTACACTACACCTATTTCCATGAAGCGGTATTGAAGGAATCGCGCCCACTCGTTACGCGGGGTAATGGAGCGTGTGTGCAATTAATTGCAACGAATATTGCGTGCGATGCTCGTCTGTGTAATGATGGTCCTTCGCGGGACGTCCCAACTCTGATGAATGGACTTCAGTTCGGAACGGCTCAAGCCTCCCCTAATAACAATAATTATTGTAATTTGGGGGATTTGTCCTAGTCACCACTCTTGCCAGGCGGGAAGGTTACCCCAGTAGGATTTATTTTGCTCAGGTAAACGCTGCTGCCCATTTCTTCGCCCGTTCCGTCGTTTTTTATGACACCCATGGGACGAGGAGGTGGTCCTATTCTAAATCCGAAAACTATACGGATATCTCCATGTAAAACGTAACGCGAGGCGGCTCCTGAAACGATGCCTCACACGTACTTTTTCTGCAGGTTGGCATGTATAATTGCCCATAAACAAAGCAAAAAGTACAATCCTACCAAAACTAAAGACATAATCATCATCAGCCCACGTCAGTCCACTGCTTAGGCCTCTCCGAATACTCTGCACTTCGATCGGCCCCAGGCCTCTCGCATCCAGCACTTGTCAGTCGTCCTGCGCAAATCGTCACTCCACCTGGTCTGAGGGCGTCCTACAAACTAAAGACGGATTGAGTTTATTGTAAGCTGCTGTGGGACTGCGAACCGCTTCATTTCCGTCCCGATATTAGGCGTGCACTGTCCGGCATTGCCCACGATGCATGGATGTCTCGTACAGGTCAGGTTCCTTCGGGTTATAGCATAGGAGGCGTATTGGCTGTTGATATGCGGTCCGCTTTAAGTACTGTCTCGACATTGCGCGTGCGCAGGTCGGTACTAATTATGGTGAATGTCCCATAACTGGTGAGCGGCTCAGCTACGCGTTTCAGATCGTTTCAAGTCAAGCATTGGCGGTATATTGGCTGTGGGACTGGAGCCGCACATGTCCCGTCCCGACATGTCCCGTGTATCACCCCAGCCGGCACTGGCTATGATGGATGGGTGTCCCGTTCCAGCAGCGGCCCAGTTATGAGCTTCAGGTTCCTTCGGGTTACGTGCGCGTTGCAACAGTTGCTTATGTAAACAGACGAGTTGTTTTCAGCCGGTTTCACCGGCTACTTGAGAATTAATTGTGTATAAACATTTTCCAAGATTCGTCTGCTCCACCTATTGTCGGCTCTGCGGCAGACATGACCAGCCCACTGAAGAACTGCTGGCAGTTGCTGGATGGGGGAGGCCCGGGATAGAGAAATGTGGCGCGAATTAAAGGAGGCCTACGTTCAGCAGTGGACGGACCAAGGCTGTTGATTGATTTTGATTGAAACATTTTCCCTCAAATGTGCGTCTAATGGCACTTTTAAAGCTTGTAAAAAAGTGTCTTAGAGCAAAGAATTTAGAATTCTGTATCAATGTATCGCATAAGGCAGTCATTTTGATACATTTAGTTGCTAGCTGAATAGCCAGTAAAGAAAGTAATGCCTAAATGAATGCCTAAGTGTTCTCACACAGCCTCCTAACGTAAGGGTTCCCTAAGCTGCATTTAGGGGACATCAATGAAAAGTAAAGCGTCCCCTAAATTCTGCTTAGTTTGGAAAGCTGTCAGTATAAATGGGCATGATTGTCTTTGATTGCTGACTTCTATGTAGTCGATTGGGAAACATCAACAAACCATGACACCGGACTAGTTTCGGACCTAGCTAGCATGGCTAGTGTATTATGCAAATAGGAAGTAATAGCTATTACGGCGGTTAGATACGTGCAGCTAAATGTTATCGGGCTAATTCAGGCATAGGCGAATGTTAATTACTAGCTTGGTAACTAAACCTCGTACTAGTAGAAGATAAGACGGTTTTTTTGCGGTCTAGCGGTGTGGTAGTTCCGACGACTTGAAAATCTAGGCTGTTGCTTGATTGACCTTTCGGATAACCATTGCCTAATTTCTTTGCCTTTTACAACACCCTTTCAAGACACTCTTTCAGGGGTAGCTTATGTAGGTGATCTTCCCGAGTTAATGGTACTCTGCCTCAAATAGAACCAGTCCAAGACTTGGCGACCTAAATGCCGCTGTCGGTCGGTTGGTAAAGACAGAATATAGTTACCAAAACCGTTCTGTTTCTGAAGTAAATTTTATTATTATTTGTACCTGCATAATTTGTCGATTCATAAGTGCTTGTCATAAGTCTACGTACATCGAAGAACGGGACAGAATTGAATCCACAAATCAACTTAGCAAACTTTTGATGCGTATTCGGTTAAGTTGCCGAAGAGTTCCGAATGGATGCCGTGGTCGTCGACACCGTGTACCCTTAATGCTCTCATGTATCAATCTTTCAGATTTCAGGGCGCAGCGACTGCGGCTGCCATCATTAAGTTGACGGATCTGTTGTCCGCCGACCCGAGTATAATCGGGAAAAGGCTTCACTTCACAGAATTGTAGAAGCGAGACATAATGCTGAGGTTCTATATAAAAAATGTAGTCTCTTAGATCTAAACATAGTGGGGTCGTAGGAGACGACTAAGGGAATATCAAGAAACGGGCAGCAGCTTTACCTACCTGGGTACAAATAAGAATCTACTGCCAAGCGTGGTGACTAAGGCAAATCCCCCCAAATGACAGTCGATTGGAGGACGCCTACGCCTGTATTGGACATCTGCACGCTGATAATGATGGCGGTTGCTTAAGAGTTCTTATACATACGAAGCACAGTTTGCTGTGGACATATGTAACTGCAGCTAACGTTAGAAGTCCTTAGCTTGCTGTCGACGCGTAGGAGATGCTGCCGGTAAATGCCTACAATTATTTCATCAAGAAGCCTACACGTCTTCAACGGCCGTCACGAGTCCACGAGTGGAATTGCCGAAGGATCAAAATCAAGATCGATATTGACCAAGGCTTAAATGCCTTTTCGCAATGAGGGTTTTCTGAAAACCAGATGGCAAGACACAAAAGTCAGGTCCAGCTAATATGTGATTGGTCAGTTGCTATGTAAATGTCAGTGCCATGTCAAAATTAACCAATCACGTAACAGTTGGACCTCCTTTTATGTGATGCCATCTGGTGGATTTCTTTTTTCAGAAAACCTTCATTCAAGACGAGTAGATTTAATGAAATCAAGATTTAAGAGAGGTAGGGCAAAGTGAATCTTCGCTCGAATTGAGTTGCCTGTCGGGGGAAGGACCTCAACCCTATAGAATACCGCATCCAAAAGACCTCCGGGTCCTGTTTCTGCCGGTGTGTAGGGTTTCCGGAGCTCGTGGGCAGTTGGGGTTGGGCCGTGGCAACTGACAGGATACTGACCAATTACTTGCCTGTTGTCACAGCGACTTGGGCTTCTCTTTCGCTTTCCATCGTAGCGCCTCCACCTTCCAGGCATAGGGAAGCCATTATGTAGAGCTACTATAAAAAAAGGATTGCAGTAGTTCAGTATCCTGATAAATAGAACTTTGTGACGAGACCAATGCGCCAGAAGAGTTGTGTACAAAAACAATGAGACGATAATTGGAATTCGGCCAGACCGCATAGCAATTTGGTGCCGGAGTAAGTTTCGGAAAGGATTTCCCTTGCCTTTTGTTTAGCTGCGGTTCAAATAGATCGTTTATTCTGTAGAGAGCTGAAATATGAGGTCGAAAAGCGATATTTAATGTCAATACTTTGTAACAAGCTATTATTTGCTTCCACCTGTCGGCGTCTGAAATCAATTCTTGCATATTAAATTTTACTTACTTCCCTGTGTTCGATTGGGCTGAAATTTTGCATAATGTATGTTCCGTGTCGATGCAGTGTTACACTATATGAGCTTTAATAATGAGCGTGTTTCAAAATGATATGCCCGATAGATGGCGTAGCCTGCGGTCCAGCTAACATGCGATTGGTCATTTGTAAACGTCAGTGCACTGTCAAAATGGGCCAATCACATTACAGTTGGACCTGCTGCGTATATGGTTCCATCTGGTGGATTTTTTTTCAGAAAACCCTTCACTCATCGTCTGGTACTCATAACTGAGAATAGTCTTGTGCTGTTAGTTTGAGTCGAGGTGGTTGGTGTGATTCATTATTCTAGTATTTTTTATTCTATGATTGTTAATAGTGATAAATTGAAACTTGTATCTACAAGTACATTACCCTGACACGCAAATAAACATCTGTACAATATTATTGTTGTTTTATTTTATCAGAAATATTCGGCCTAACTAGTCTTATGTAGGGTGAACTGGTGTACCTTATGCGTCCTGGAAACGCTGTATGAACATAATAGGCAGTATAATTAAGATGTAATGCGTATGCATTGCCGTATTTTTATCCCTAGATGCAAAATAGTGTAAAGTTAATGTCTCTGTTAGCATACCTTCCAAATTGAATCAATTTGATACTGATTACATCTAGAGCTATAGAATTAATGAGAATCAAATACTCTAAAGACAGTCCTACTCGTAGTAATCCTAACTGTATCCTATTTTAAAATTTATCATCTAGCTTATTATGAATACCTATATTCAATGACCCACTAATTATCATCATCAGCCCTTATCAGTCCACTGCTGGACATAGGCCTCTACTGTTAGTCGAGGCCTCTACCAATAAGAAGAAGACGAATACAGTGTTTGCTTAAATGTAACTTGGTCTTGCCTTATATTGACATAGTAAGAAAAATGTGATTTTAATTATATTCCTTTATTTCTATTTACAGAATATCATGGTCAAGGAATGGACGCGGGAGGGAACAATTTTGACTCCGGTAAGTTATATACTTTACATGTTTTTAACGTTTCTAAGAAGCCTTCAGGTGTGTCTCCACAGAATCGAAGCTAACAATAATTGCCCATCTTTTCCTCTAATACTCCAATTTTCTATTTGTCACCATCGCGGTGTGTAAAAAAACAAGGACTATGAACTAACGAAGGTACCACAGATATAAGTTTCCGCCAGGCGCGCCCTATGAATCTTCATATTGGCTGGTTCCAAACCCATGGCGAAAAGCGGCTATTATGAAATCTTCTATATGCTGTGATTTTTACTAACACTCAACAGCTCATTTCGTGCCTAGTTTCAGTAGACACTATATAGTGACATCTTAATGATGATAATTCGGAGGCTTTGGCGTAAATGCGATCCTTTTAGAGCGAGATATTTTATTATCTATTTACATGTTATTTATTTTTATAAGAAGAGCTTTCAGGATGACCTCACTCCACCTGATGGTAAGCGGTCGTGAGGTCCAAATGTTAGGTCGACAGGCACAATATAACAATCCCATTGCTGCCCACTGATATGCCCTTTAAAGATAATACAATTTTATACTTCATTCTATATGGAAAGCTCATTTGCATTATGGCAATTGACTTTTTAACAAACCCCGTTAAACTTAACAGAAGGTTTCAAAGCTCGGTATTGACAGGCTGACTGACCGCGTGACTGACGCAAGGGATGTACCGTGCGTAACTTCTATCGGTACTCGGCATTTCCAAGCTCGATATTGACTGCAATCCGTCGCGACCGGTTATAGATTCTCAGTTGTATCAGTTCCCATCTCGATATTGGCTGGGAGATCCTTCGACCGGTTGTGATCGCGCCAATCGGTTACCGATACTCCGCTGTGGCATTTCCAAGCTCGATATTGACTCTGCGAAGACTGCGATCCGTGGCGACCGGTATGGATGGCTCTAATCGGTTACAGATTCTCAGTTGTAGCAGTTCCAAGCTCGGTTTTGGCTTGGCGGCTATAGATCCTCGATTGTAGTATTTCCAAGCTCTAAATTGACTCTGCAATCAGTCGTGACTAATCCTCAGTTGTATTAGTTCCAAGCTCGATATTGAATCGTCGGTTACAGATTCTCCATTGTAGCAGTTCCAGGCTCGAATTTGGCTCGGAGGGCCGGCGTGACCGGTATGGGTCACGCTAATCGGTTACCGATACTCGGCTATAGCACTCCCAAGCTCGGTTTTGACTCGTCGACATTTGTACCTTGATTCGTCCTCAAAATAGCTTAAGTGCGCTTGTTTTATGTAGGTATATCAGAACAAATTGAGGACCACAAACATACACTATTTAACCCAGCCACAGTATGAAATGAACCAAAATGCGACCGATATGCGATAGCGGCGTGGCGCAGCGTGTGCAGCGGCGCGACCGGTATCGATCGCGCTAATCAGCTACCGATACGAGGTTGCAGGCACTCGGAGTGTCTGAGGCCTGCCACCTAGCCCTCCCGGCGCACCTCTCAACCAGCCTCTGTGTCCTCCCGACGAATTAACCACGGTCGATTTAATAAAGAAGTCGAGTAAGGCGACTGACTCTCGACTCTGTAGGCGGTGAAGCTGATCTCGGGTCGCATTGTCTTATATGACCCTATATCCCTAGGTATACAAACGGTTCTTTTAAGGCATAAAGGTTCTATACGATTACGATACGATTATTCTTCATACTCCTGGGCAGGTTATAGTATACTTTTCATCACGCTACAATCAATAGGAGCAGAACAGTGACAGGAAGTGTTGGGAAAACGGGAGAAATTTTTATCTGTATGTTTGATCGCACTTCACGCGAAAACTACGCCATGGAATTAAATGCGGTTTTCACTAATGTATTGATCAAGGTCTAACTTAAAATTTAGGCAACATTTTATGGAAGTCCGTTATTTTTGAAACCCGATATCCACGCGTGGCACGCCGCCGGCACAGCTAGTTAAATAAATAAATAATGGAAAGCGAAAGGGAAGCCTAAGTCCCTGCGATAGCGGGGAAATAACAGATCAGTTACCTGTCAGTTGCCACCGTTATGCCCGCCCATAAGATGCTTCTTCACGCCCCGATTTCTGATAATTTAACTTGCTGGCTCCAGGGGCTACTACTGAGTAATTCTTGACAGAAAGAACCCAGTACTATTTTTCATTGTCAATCAGCTTTTCTCAGTCAAATGCTGGACATAGTCTTCTCCAATTGTTCAACATGTCGCTCGACCCTGGGCTCGCATCCAGCGTTTGCGTGTTCAAATCGTCACTCCACCTGGCCTGAGGGCGTCCTACACTACGTTTGCCGAGACGCGTAGACGCGGTGAGAACTCGTTTACCCCAACGGTTCTCGGTTCTGCGGCTGATATAGCCAGCCCATTGCCACTTCAGTCCATAAATCCTTCCTAATAAAACATCTATCAAGTCTAATATATAAATTTTACATAAGCATCGAACATCGACCACGCCGAGCAGTAGGCTTACTCTTGAAACCAATCCCAATCTCAATCCTATCCCAATCTAGTGCAGTTTCAATTCCAATCTTAAAAATATTGGTACTCTTGAACCAAATAGGATTGGGATCGCAATCGTCTGCAGGATCGAGTACAGATAATATACAGAGAATGAATGAACTATGACTTGGGGTGGTCATAATGTAACAAAATGTAAACTACCAAATACAGGAATATTTGAATATACGTTAATTTATGATTAAATATTACTTAATTTGTTTTTTATTACAAAGGTAACTATTTTCAGCATTTACAATTAATGTATGTCGATTAAAAGCGTAATTTACGGAAAATAATGAAGGAAGACTGATGAATATGTCATTGCCTTGCCCGCCATATTGGATTTAAAAAAAACAACGCGTCGACTTGTCAATCTTGTCAGTTCCAAATAAACAAATAACTTTTTGAAATTTATGAACACTTCGCTACAAAAAGCTAAAGTATTCTATGTGGCTAGTTTTTGTTGATACAATGCAAGTATTAAGCCCTTATTAGTCAGTCCGTAGACGGAACTCTTCTTGTGCACCATATTTGGAATATTTTAAGTCAAGACACAAATAATTCAACACAGGTATGAAAGTTCTATTTATTGTATTTGATAGAAATATTGCGTTGTTTATTTCTTTTATACAAATAATGTGTAATTTCAACAGAATATAATGAGCAGCAGACCGTTCTACCAACAGTTAGAGATCCTGACGGATTTCTTGTCGCAAAGCCCGGGAATAGCCAAGGGTCTCTTGCGCACCGGCAGTGAAAGAATAGGAAATGCATTAAATAACATAGCAAATGCCCTAAATAAAATTGCAGAATAATAATGTTAAATTATGTACGGAATATATTTACTTTGTAAGTTTAAATGTTATATTTTAATTGTCTTACATGTAATGTGTAAATTAAGCTGTGTGTGTTTAGAAAGAGTAATCTTAATATACAAGTAATATCAAGTCAATAATTGTTTTAATTTATGTATGATCATAAATACCTATCCTTTATATGATAGGTATAAGGCTACCGTCGTCCATGAAGGCTACCTATCATAATATTAGAGCTTATGTTTTGGCTCAAGTTACTAATATTAAAAATAGGCATTTTTATAGGGTCTATTGTGTATTAACAAAGGAAAGAAATAAGTGACATAAAAGTTTAAATATTTATTAATATATTCACTGCCTATATCTTGCCGCCCACAATTCCTGTACTAATTCTGCTTCAGTGCCTTGCCGAAGCTCATCAGTAACACCTCGGTTATCTAATAGATCTTGGATTTGTCCTATGGGGTGGCACAATTTATCAAAATCACCCTGACTTAGTTGTGGCTGGTTACAAATGTAATGTAAGACACAGTAAGCTTTAATAATTTTAGCAGCTTTGTCAGGATGATTCATTATGAATTAGGTTGAAAAGTTCTTTAAAACTCTGTAATTTTGTCGTAATTCATCGTCACCCATAGCAAACGCGTTATCGGCATATCGCTCCATTCTTCTTAAATTCCGCCTTTGTCGTACATCAAATGAATGCGCATTACTCAAAGTATTACAAATAAGAGCGATACGTGCCATTATTTATATTCAAGACTAGTAAAATCAAACACAAACACCAAATTCGATCCCGAAAAAGTAAGATTTGTGCGACTGTATTTGTTCGATCATAAACACGAATCTAAACTCGATACGTCAATGTCAAAATCCCGTCAAGGGTGCCGAAAAAGTGCATTGCTCGATCTCATTTAGTTCCATAAAATTCCACCAGATTTGATTCCAATCGTGCGCTAGTGTGGCATTCAAGAGTGCCAAAAGGATAATATTTCAATTCCAATCTCCAATCCCAATGTTATCGAGCGTCGAGAGTAAGCACCCAGAATGGCGTGTCAAATCGAATTACCGTTTTAATGAGGCCGATAGGTAATTAATTGCACCGGATGAACGTTAGTTATTTGGCAATTCGGATTGCATTCGATATCACGAATGCAACGTGATGCAGCCATCACATTTGGACACGAAACTATTGAATGCCTATAGATTTTTAAAAATCATTCGACTATGGCAAATAGCATGTGATGTAAGGTACATTAAGCATTGTACCACATGATGTCTGGGCATGTAAGGGAGCGACATATCATCTGATTGTTCCAAGCCAACCTCACCTGCGTGACGATTTGCGCAGGACGGCTGGCAAGTGCTGGATGCGAGAAGCCCAAAATCGCTTGCTGGATCCAAGAAGCACAGTGGCGAATCTTGGAAGAGGCATATGTCCAGCAGTGGACTGATGTGGGCTGATGATGATGATCATGATCCTCACCTGCCAGTGGTGCATCATGCTGAATAACTAACGAGGCTCTGGCAACCGACGGTGGCGGTAAATCCATCACGATTAAACGCGTAGCTAAATACCACAGGCCGATGACGGGCAGTAGCGTCACAGGAGCGAAGGACTACGCTCTGACATCGCCAACCCGCCTGCCCAGCGACGCGGGTTCTGAGCGACAGTTACCGTTTTACCTCAAATGGTTGCTCCTCTGCCGTAAAAAAGTATCTAACTATTCGCCATTAGCAAGAAAATAAAACTGATTATGTTTTAGGTTATTAACCATTGTAAGTGAGGTGCATAATTATTGTTATGAATACGTAATTAGAAATCGCGCTTCGGATCGATAGGCGCGAGGTGCAGCGGCCGACCAACACCCTACGTCTTCCTTTTAACACACCCTAAAAGAAGGGTGTTGTAAGTTTAACCGTCCGTGTATTGATCGAATTGCAGCATCGCTTAACAGCAACGATTTAACCATTTAACGCCAGTGTATCGTTATATGCGATGATAACAAAAGATTTTCGTGGCGGTCAAAAGATTGAGTAGCTGTGCCTGCGATTTTGTCCGCGTGGAATTGTGTCTTTAAATAGCATTTTTTAATTTATTTAGGCAAATTGTTTCATACACTCATACACATGCTTTAAATGTCATATTACTCGTAATATACCGAATCATCAGCGTAAAAAATAAGCAATGTAATGTAACCCAATCAAATGTTGATTTGAAATACGCAAAGCGAGGGCGGGTCGCTAATCTTAACTAATATTATAAAGCTGAAGAGTTTGTTTGTTTGTTTGAACGCGCTAATCTCAGGAACTACTGGTCCGAATTGAAAAATTATTTTTGTGTTGAATAGACAATTTATCGAGAAAGGTTTTAGGCTATATAACATCACGCTGCAACTATTAGGAGCGAAGAAATAATGGAAAATGTAAAAACCGAGGAAAAAATAACTATCCCACGCGGACGAAGTCGCGAGCACAGCTAGTCATACAATATTTGTGGTACCTTCATTTGGGGAAAGCCAGCAGGGGACCGCCCACATCTGATGATAATGATGATGATGACACTAACCGTATACGTATACGTTGCGTGCGCAGGTCAGCAGCCACAGGAGCAGGAGTTGGCGACGAAGATGCTGCAGATCCAGTCCAAGCGGTTCTACCTGGACGTGAAGCAGAACCGCCGCGGCAGGTTCATCAAGGTGGCAGAGGTGAGTGATGACATCACTTTTTTTTAGGGTTCCGGAGCCAAATGGCAAAAGACGGAACACTTATAGATTCTTCATGTCTGTCCGTCTGTCCGTCAGTATGTCACAGCCACTTTTTTCTGGGTCTGTTTGTCTTGGTCTGGATCTACTACGTATAATATGTATTTATTTACAAAAAAAAGTATCTAAGTTTATCAGTTGTCTAGGACCCATAGTACAAGCTTCAGCTTAGTTTGGGGCTAGTTGGCGATGTGTGGCCCAGCGTGGCATGTCTTTGGTTATTTTATATAATGACATCTAAAATTATAAGGCAATGAGACGCTCTTGACGTCACGACCGTTGAACCGTTACAGAAAGTAATAGAACCAGACGGCACATCGATAATGTTGCGGGTGTGGGCGTGCCGGCTGCTGCCCGGACGGGGACTCGGCAGACCCGTGGGTACAGACTAATGAAACACCTTTACGGCGCCGAAACGTTCAATCACTTACCGATGGCGTAATGACCTTATGGCCTTGGGCACCCGAATCTGATAACACCATTTTTTTTTCTTATTCCATAAGAAGAGCTTTCAGGTTGACCTCATCAGGTGGAGTGAGGTCAACCTGAAATGATGATGATGATGATGACCGCTTACCATCGTAAGCGGTCATCATCATCAGCCTATAACAGTCCACTGCTGGACATAGGCCTCTCCAGTTGTTCGCCACTTAGAGCAAACATCTGGAGGATATACCCATAATCGCCACGCTGGGCAGGCGGATTGGCGATCGCAGGGCGTAGCTAGGCGGTCGTGAGGTCCAAAAGTTAGGTCGACAGGCACAATAGAACAATCCCATTGCGCCTGTCGCCCTCACCCTGAAGGCCCACTGAGATGCCGTTTCACGCCCCGCCTAAAGAACCCAGGATTGTAAGAGGAAGGAAACACATGAGCTGGAAGGGCATTCCATGATTTAATGGCACGGGGCAAGAACGAGGAACTAAGCCTGTTGGTGCGAACCACCATTGTCTGGATGGTATGCGGATGACAACGCTGTCCAGCACGTGTTGTTCGGGAGTGGAAAGGAGAGGATTGGAATAACTCTTCGGAGCATTCCCCAGACGATAGAGAACACTAAGACTGGCATGTCTCTATGTAGCTGAAGAGGATTTTGTCTATTTATAGTCTTGTCAGTACTGTCCTTAAATCTAAACACGCGGGAGCGGATCAGCCAAGTTCCAGAGAAGTGAACTGGCAATCGCACCTTATTTTTTTTTATAGTAAGTATAGATTGAAATTCCATCCTTATCATCTCAATGGTTGGCGATCCTCCACTGTACGCTTTATGAGGAACTTCTTGCCTCGCGCGTCAGTTTTGTGGAACCAACTTTTTGCGACAGTCTTTACGAACAGCTACAACTTGGGAGCCTTCAAAAAACCGGCCAAGTGCGAGTCGGACTCGCGCACGTAGGGTTCCGTACCACTGATTGAATGAAAAAATTAGGTAATTTGATTTTTGACGTTTAAAAAAAAACTACTGTCTAGATTTCATTCAAACCAAATTTCGTTAGTAGTTTTTATAGTAATACACATCATATATTTTTTTCAGTTTTATCATGCCCATATTTTAGAAGTTACGGGGGGGGGGACACACATTTTACCACTTTGGAAGAGTCTCTCGCGCAAACTATTCAGTTTAGCAAAAAATGTTGTAAGAAACCTCAACATCATTTTCAAATACCTATCCATAGATACCCCACACGTATGGGTTTGATGAAAAAAAAATTTTTGAGTTTCAGTTTCATGTATGGGGAACCCCAAAAATTTTGATTTTTTTTCTGATTTTACTTTAAAATCTTATAGCGGTTAACAGAATACATCTACGTACCAAATTTTAATAACGTAGCTCTTATAGTTTCGGAATAAACTGGCTGTGACATACGGACGGACAGACAGACAGACAGACAGACAGACAGACAGACAGACAGACAGACATGACGAATCTATAAGGGTCCCGTTTTTGCCATTTTGGCTACGGAACCCTAAAAACGAGCGTACTTTACTCGATTTGAGTTGCGGGTGTCCATTTGCGGTATTGACTGCTTACCATCAGGCATCACATTTGCTCGTCTTCCACCCCTGGAAATAAAAAAAACGTACGATATACTCGTACTCAGGTGTAACGCAAAACGCCATTGATTTAATCGTCTCCCAATTGTTCCCTAACTCGCATTGTGTAAGCAACGTCGATACGGGAGCGCTCGTGCGTGGGACGGGATCGAGACGGCCGGGACGCGGGACGCCGTCTGGGCGCCGCCGAAGGTCGACGGACCTCACCGGCTGTTTACCCACCACACTATTGATGTGAAACATTATTTACACGCGCTTTTTGGTGCACCTACCCGGTGACCTACACCTACCTGTGTATTCGACCTCCCAAATGATAGGTGCAATAAAGCCTGCGCTTTAGTTGTATAAAAAATACTAAAGTGTGTCTAAAAGAAACTAGGCTGCAGATAGCCTTGATATCTCATCTCTATCTCGGCATCTAGATACGCCCAGTTACATCACGGTGCTAATAACCTCCGCTTAGCGGCTGAGGACAGATAACTCCAGCTTTGCGTATTTGATAAGGAGTTGGAGCGGTCGTCAGTTTGTGACGTAGCCAAAGGTGAATGAACTTTGCTTTGAGAGGAAAAGCGGAATTTGGTATTTATTTGTTTTATACATGCCTTTTTAAAATGGGATTATGGGAAGTGTCTATTTTCCCGAAGGTCAGGTGATGGTATGTGATCATGTTAATCCATAGACGCCGCAACACCAGGGGAGTCACAAGTGCGTTGCCGTCCTTGAGAAATCAGTAGGCTTTTTTTTTATAGTGGCTCGCCATAATGGCTTCCCTACGCCTGATGGAAATCGAAAGAGAGGCCCAAGTCGCTGTGACAACAGGCAAGTACCTAACTGGCAAGTACCTCAGTTACCTGTCAGTTGTCACTGCCATGACAGCCCATTCCTAACCCCCCACGAGCTCCACGAGCTTGATTCTTGATGGTCCCAAAGTCGTATCCATTCGGGAAAATTACGAGATTACTGCACGAGGCAGAAAATTGTGCGCAAAACGCGCTGTGGAAGACTTCCAACTATTGACTGTAATAACTTTCAGCAGCAGCAGATCTTAAAACGCTTTGTATCTGTTGGCAGATTGGCGCGGACGGGCGGCGCAGTCAGATATTCCTGGCGATGTCGACGGCGGCCGAGTTCCGCGACCACCTGTCCGGCTTCAGCGACTTCTACTCGTCGCTGGGCCCGCCCAACCCGGACAACGTGCCCGACGACGGGAAGCTCAAGTCCGAGATGATGCTCAAAGTGAGTACATACTGTAGCATACACGGACATACAAACAGACACACACAACTACACACACTGTCAAACATCTGACAGTGACATCTGACACTGACATCTGACATTGACATCTGACACTGACAACTGTCGTCTCGTTCCTACACTTCACGCAAGGTGCGGGGTGGGAGGACAGTCAGTCTACGTCCCACAGAGTTATTCTCCTCAGGAACCTTTCCGCCTTCGTTACTTATTTTCTTCTACATATAGGTCTGATCTTTTCCTTCTTTCAAGCCATCATCACCTATCTGTGGTGCATCCTGCTGAATAACTGACGAGGCTGTGGCAACCGTATGGTGCAGTATAACCATCACGAGTGAAGGCGTAGCGAAATTTTTCGAGCCGATTGACGGGCAGCAGCGTCATCGGAACGAGGAGCTATGTCCTGCGATCGACAACCCGCCTGCCCAGCGTGGCGATTATGGGTATAGCCTCCAGATGCTTCCCTATAGCGGCGAACAACTGGAAATGCCTATGTCCAGCAGTGGACTGCTTTAGGTTGGCCACTGCTGTTTCTGCTTCCGTTTTCATATACCATCAGATAAGAAGCTAAAGTAACGTGATTTGCGACAGGACAACCGCCGGTACTACCTGGACCTGAAGGAGAACTCTCGCGGGCGGTTCCTGCGCGTGTCGCAGACGATCACGCGCGGCGGGCCGCGCTCGCAGGTGGCGCTGCCCGCGCAGGGCATGATCGAGTTCCGCGACGCGCTCACCGACCTGCTCGATGACTTTGGCACTGACGACGGCGGGTGAGTGGCTAGTGACGGATGACACCGATAGATAACGCTGTTTGATAGTTATGGTTGTGATGGTACCAGTTGACACCTACAGATGGCGTTGTTTGATGGTATATGTGCGATCCTTCGACGAAGATTTATGTGCTGTTCAATGTTTGAAATGATATTCTTATTTATCACGTTAATTGGTAAATCTATCTATTTTATGTAATGAGTCAAGAGTTTTGTTTTGCACTAAATAAACGTTCTTTCTTTCCTTCTTCTTTCTTTCAAATTCACGTGAAATGCTAAATCTAACTATTTTATGTTATGAGTCAAATGTGACTCACATGCCAAGTGATGAGTCACATATGACTCATATTTTTTTTAATTGAATAGGAAAGAACGAGATGAAGAGACACAAACAGCGTTGATTAATTTTCCGTGTGTTTTCTCTTACATGCTAAATGCAAGGTCGTCGCAAAGTCAGGGCGAGCGCGGGTTAGGCGGCGTGAGGTCTGGTCACTTTTACGGATTGTTTGATGAATGCGCGCAAGACGCCTGGGCGATCTTGATACTATTATATAGCTGTGATTATTATGGTCATTTTATCTTCGTTTAATTATAAGTTCATATTAAGATTAAGTATATCGATTATGGTAATTTTTAATAAATAAATTGAATCGAATATACGTATAATTGAGCAGACTATTGTTATAGTTGATTTGATACCTTATAATCACAGATGTATGTTAACTATAGTACTAAAAAAAAATTTAGTAGAGTATTGGACTGATTTTGATTAGTTCAGAAATACGAATAGTAGGTAATTATTATTTGATAATTGTAAATATTTTTATTAACATCTATTTTTCTACTAGTAGGAAAATATAACTGCATTTTGCTCTATATTTTGTACAGACGTGTTGCAACAATCAGCAACTGCGTATAATACGACACGTATTTGAACACTGACATCATTTCGTCGCATAAATTCCTGTCAATTTTTTTAACGTTTGTTTCGTTTGTGCTACCTCTCCTTTAGGTTATTTATAGTGTCAGCTTTTGACAGTGACATTTGGATTAATTTAACTTGCGCGTAACAAAAGACTCGTATTTGGTCTTTTTAGTACTAAAAAAATAGAAGTATAGCTTAGGGTAGACTCGAGCCCCTCGGTGTGGTCATATATGACCTGTTGATACAAGACCCAGTCCAATATGCTACTATTAAACAAATGTTATAAGTGAAGTAGGTTCTCGTCGCCTGGGCGTTTTGCTTTGGTGTTACTGTCTCTCTGTTTCTTCTAGTGTTATGACACCAAGTGTTCATTGAACCCTTTAACTTGTGTTGGTCCATGGCCTTAGTGAAATAGGTAGTAAGTAGTTTTACAATGACGTTTGCAACTTGAATTCAGAATTAGAATAATTCTCATGATGGAGGTATCATCATACCGTCTAATTTCGTCTACAAAAGAATATTGTCTAAATATAAAAATGCTAAACGATGTAACACGATAAGCCCCATCTTTTAAATATACATATGAATTATTCTAGTCTCGAATTTGAGATATTATGCTGCAACCGATGATAATAAGTACAATACGACCTATTATAATAAAATCACCTGTTCTTACTGTCCTACTTACTAATTCCCTGTCTACGAACTGTGTTGATCATATTATATCAATCTATAAGCACAAAATTACTTATAATGTCGTATTGTAATATTATTGTAGGTGGGAATTGATCACAGGAAAGAGAATGAACAAGAAATTATGTAGGATGCCTGTTGAGACAGTTATATTTCGTTAACTCTTAATTGCTAATTCAAAAACTTTATATTTGTCCTTTTACCTAATTGTTAATAACTATTTTTTATAATTTTTACTAAATTTTCACAGCAAAAAAACTATGGGAGAATTTATTCATTACTCAACTCAACTATTTATTTTGTTACTCAACCTTTTTTTATAATAATCTCAATCAAGACTTTATTAAAACACTTCTACCTGAAGGTTGTACTACAAGCTGTCTGTCTGTAATACCCTCCTCTGTAAATGTTTGTACGTTGTGCATAGAAGTATATCTACCTATTTTTATCTATCTAGAAATACTGCAATATAACTGTCAACAAACGTCCTGCCATTTCCCATCCCCCCTGGTAGTATACTTGTGACGTCACTCGGGCACTAACATGGCGGCGCGTTCAGTTTCAAGGGCGAGCTGCCGGAGGGGCGCCACCTGCGCGTCGACAACAAGAACTTCTACTTCGACATCGGGCAGAACAACCGCGGCATCTATATGAAAGTCAGCGAGGTGGTACCATCGTTACAAGTAATTGTAGCACTTGAAAACTAATGTTTTTACATTGTTAGACCTCGTTCAGGTGACTAACATTCTACGCACGTTTTGACAGTTGTTACGATGGCCTAAACAAAAACGTATGTGGTCCTTAACCAAAATGTATGTATGTAGTTGTAAACGGGCGTTGAACGCTTGTCATCTGAACACACCCTTAGTCCCTAGGGGCGGTTTCAGACAGGTGTTTTGTTAATAATGTATTAAAATTGAGATCGACATGAGAAAATGGACTGAGGAAAATTCGTATGAAATTTACCATATCCATTGCATGTCTAACAAACAGTATTTTTTTTATGAGATACATTTTGGGGAATGTCTCAGCTTCATCATCAGACTAACACAGTCCACTGCTGGGAAGTTCACCACCATTTGGGCATACACCTGGAGGCTATACCCATAATCGCCAAGCTGGTGTTGTTTGTCGATAGCTGGGCTTACACGAATTTGTCCAAGCTTACACGAATGGATTCCATCAGCTCTCTGTGTCAAGCTTTCGTCAATTTCATACGGACAATGCTCAGTCTATCCACTATTATATCTGTAGCCAACACTGACTCACCACTAACACGGATCCCGCATAGGGTTGCCATCACCTTATCGCCGGATAACACGGCAAAAATTCCTTACATTTGGGCGAAATATGGTATTTTCCCCGGACACTTCAGAATTTTTTTATTCATATTTTATTATTTTGCCGTGCCTTCTTGATTGTGGGTTTATCGCTTTATCTATAAGAATTTCAGTTTCAAATTCAAAAGTGTCCAGATTTTATCCGGACACTTTTAAAAGCCCCAGCCGGACGGACCCCGGACGCCCTTCAAACTAGGACAAATTCGGGGAAACCCGGACGAATGGCAATCCTAATCCCGGACAACACTGGATAAAACACACATCGCAAATACATACGCCTGCCTGAAACCGCCCTTAACACACGGATCGTCCTTGTTAACTTTGAAACTCATCATCGTCATCAGCCTCTCGCGTCCAGTTCTACGACTTACCAGCCATCTTGAACAAGTCGTCACTTCACCTGGAACCCGTGCTACGCTGCCTTTACCGCAGCTTTAGCGGTGTTTCCTGATCGTTACGACTTGTCCTTCTTCAAACGTGGTCTAAAGAGAACTCTTTCCTCACGGTAGGCAGCGGCTAAGCTGTGCCCCTGGCATTGCAGAGTCCATGAGCGGCGGTAACCATTTAACATCAGATGGTCCGCTTGCTCGTCTGCCACCCATCATCATCATCATCAACAGCCTATTGCAGTCCACTGCTGGACATAGGCCTCTTCAGTTGTTCGCCACTTAGAGCAAACTTCTGGAGGATATACCCATAATCGCCAACCTGGGCAGGCGGGTTGGCGATCGCAGGGCGTAGCTTCTCGCTCCGGTGACGCTGCTGCCCGTCATCGGCCTGTGGCATTTAGCTACGCCTTCATTTGTGGTGGTTATACCGCCACCAGTCGGTTGCCAGCGCCTCGTTTGTCATTCGGCAGGATGCACCACGGGCAGGTGAGGTTGGCTTGGAGCGAAAAGATGATAGGCCGCTCCCTTACATCCCACCCATAGCAATAATAAAAAAAGAAAAAACCGAACCCTAAAAATTTTCATTGGTCAATTCAGTCGGAATATTGAATTATTTACGCGTGTTTCAAGTTAACGCGGACGATCTATGTTAAAAATTTCCCACATGACGTTCACTAGTTAGAAAACAGATTATATCTATGTATAGTGCAGCACATAAAGTGGGCTTGAGCAGCTACCAAACAAATCGAACGATCGTCGATTGACGACACCGACCGATGGAGAATCAATCATCAAAGAGAGAAACGTCGATCAATAGTCATCATTATGGAAGAAACTATCGGTCGACTTCGACCAATAGGGATGTTTCCAGGGTCAAAATAATTACATTTTATTTAGTTCGTACTTTAAACTATAAAATATATTTATTTATTTATTTAAACTTTATTGCACAAAATGGTACAAAAGGCGAACTTAATGCTAGGAGCATTCTCTACCAGTTAACCTTTAGGTCATGCAGAGAGCAGATTTATGTGCGGTGAGTGTTCAAAGAGAAACACAATGGAAGATGATAATACCTAATATATAAAAATAAACTAATATAATAAATAAATACATTATACATAAAAAAAATGCATATTGCACACGTATTTGGCCTTTTTTTTATTTAACCAAAAAATAACAAAGATACAAGGCATCAAAATTTAGGAGTGGGGGGTCTTGTTGAAATTTACAAATGAAAAATACGTGTCTTTTGTTTTTTAACAATCTAAAAGACGGACTAATTACATTTTTTACATTGATTCTTGGCCCATTGATTCTTGGCCCATTGATTCTTCCATCGATCGATATCGTCGATCGACGACCAACCGATAAGTCTGGCCTAGAACCATTAACTGGTTATCTAACTAGTGATGTCATTATAGATAGAATATAGTAATAATTAACATGGTGAGTTGGGTTTATAATCTTAATAAAGAAAAGCATGGTACAAAACTCAACTTAATATTAAGGGATCTCTTAACCAGTTAACTTTAAGTAGGTCAGTTAAGTCCTATTTTTACTAAATTGGTATTACTATTAACTAAATTTACTGTTACCGACAGACTAACCAAGTACGAAGGAGATATTATACTTAGTGCACAAATGTGTGCGCAAACATTTTTTCAGTTTCATAATGTGATGGGACGACATATTGACACCCGTCGAAAGTACTAAATGATTTTGGAGTGAAAACCCTAGTAATAAATTTGGCTGGACCTAGGATTCGAAACCTGGTCTTGGTCCTTTCCCAGCCCACTGACTGGACTAGGTAACTGTGAAGCAGTCATCATTAGCCTATCGCAGTCCACTGCTGGACATAGGTCTATCCAGTTGTTCGCCACTTTAGGCAAACATTTGGAGGCTTTATCCATAAGCGTCACGCTGGGCAGGCGGGTGGGCGATTGAAATTCAGCAGGATGCAGGTGAGGGAAAATATGATAGGTTTTTTTTATATAGTAGCTTGACATAATGGCCTCCCTACGCCTGATGGAAAGCGAAAGAGAAGCCCAAGCCGTTGTGACAACGGGCAAGTAACTGGTCAGTTAACTTGTCAGTTGCCACCGCCATGCCGGCCCAACCCCAATCCCTCACGAGCTCCGGAAACTCTACTCACCGGCAGGAACACGTCCCGGAGGTGCCCCGGACGGGCAGCACAATTCAAGCGAAGATTCGCTATGCCCTACCTCTCTTCGGTCTCTTACGTTCCGTTTATACCGCCCCCAGCCGATCACCAGAGCCCCGTTTGTAATTCAGCAGGTTGCACCACGGGCCCTTACATCCCCAGTCAGATAGTATTTATATAATACATGAGTACAATTGGCCAGCTTGTGGTATGTTAATGTGTACGTTGCGTGTTCAGGTGAAGAGTAACTTCCGCACGGCCATCACGGTGCCGGAGAAGTGCTGGACGCGGTTCCGCGACATCCTGGCCGACTACTGCGACAAGATGTGCCGGGCGCACCACCAGCCGCAGGACCACGCGGTGAGTGTCGAGTGCCGGACAGATACAGGACGGGTGCTAAATGGATGCCGGACAGGTGTTGGATAAGTTTGGATGGGTGCCGGACAGGTGCTGTACAGGTCTGGATGGGTGCCGGACAGGTCTAAATGGGTGCCGGTCAGGTGCTGGACGGGTGCTCTTTTTTTTCTTTCTAAATAACTACAATGATGGCCAGGGCGGCCTTGTCATCATATCGGACTGTTGGCGGAGCGGAACCGGTGCTGGATGCGTGCTGGACAGGTGTCCGATAAGTCTGGATGGGTGCCGGACAGGTGCTGGACAAGTGCCGGACAGATAACCAACGGGTGCCGGACAAGTGCCGGACATCCTGACCTATTCATCATCAACATCACCAGCCTATCGCAGCCCAATGCTGGACATAGACCTCTCCAGGTTTTCGCGAGCTCAAAATCTGGAGCTATCCTAAATCGCTACGCTGGGCAGGCGGGTAGGATATCGCAGGGCGTAGGCTCCGGTGACGTTGCTGCCCGTCATCGGTCTGTGGTATTTAGATACGCCTTCAATTGTGATGATTATACCGCCACCAGTCGGTTTTGTTTATGAATATATAGGGTGTAAGCCGCAGGTGTGAGGGTGTGTGTGGTTGCAGGGCGGCGCGGGCGGCGCGGGCGCAGGGCCCGGGGGAGCGCGCGCGGCGGGCGGCGCGCAGCCAGCGCCCGCCATCTTCGACATAGTCAGTATACACGCACACATACAGAGAGAGAGACATATTGACACACATATACACACAAACAGACACACATATACACACACACAAACACACACACGTACAATGCGTGCCACAAAAGATGAGACTTGAGAGACCGTGTGATTTGACCACCACTACCTACTTTCATAAGATAGACTCTATACCAATCCAATTGTTACCGTATAGGTACTTCTTGAATTTAAGTAAAAATTAAGAATAACATTTTGAACGACGGTACCTGCCAGGACGCCCCACTACTGACGCTCGGCAAGTCTCACAGACACATACACGTACACAAACATACATACATATACACACACATATGTATTATTGTTGATTTAGAAGTATCCACATGTGTATACACGTGGATACTTTTAAATCAACAATAATACCAATAACTTTTCCAATCGGTCACAGTGGTCAACATCTAAGAACACTAGACACAATACAGAGTTGTTTGAGTTATTGTTCATATTTTGTTTAATCTTTGTTAAATAAACAATAACTTAGATACATGTACAATTCTCAATTATATTTTGTACACCACGTTGGGCGCCAATGTAACAGCGAGCCTGGCGAAGTTAAGCTGAAGTTTTGACCAATGATATTACTGAAGTGACGCATCTTATCTCATCAATGAAACAATATCACTTGTTAATTTTAGCTAAACTACGCGCAGCCCTTCTTCCCCAAAAACACATTGGCGCCCAACATGGGGCGCCGATATACTTTCAATGCTATTTTAGAATCTTCCTTAAAATTTTGTTGTAACTTTATTACTTTGTTTTGTCGTTACGTTGTCGGTACTGCGGTGCCCTCGCCAAGTCGAGCTTTTATTTCTGACTTTAACGCCTAAAGAAAAAATAAGAAGAGGGCACAAAATAGTCCCGATGTTATGTAAAATGTTGTAGTCATTAGGTGGTTAGAAGGTGACTAATACACGGCGGCGCATGTTCCAGGACACACTAACCGGCAGCTCGCCGAGCCGGATTTGATGCGAGCGCGCCGCGCGCCGCCACTGAGCACCACCGACGACTCCGACATCGCCGACGACCATCGTCTCGTCTGTACATAGTATTTTATACACACGCCTGTGAGCGCGCCGGGGCGGCGGGCCGGGCTCGGTGACGTAACGAGGCCGGACGGCGTACGGAACGGTGTTGCCATGCGAGATAAAAGCAAAAAAAAATTTTTTTTTTCGTGACAAAAAAATTCGAAAAAAAATTTTTTTTTTCAAAAAAGTTTTTTTCATCAGTAAATCCAGGTATCTTTGAAATCGACGAATGGCGACACCGAATCGACCGGTTTCATAACACATTGTAATTGCTAAGTCCTTCAGGGGCGGCCTCGAAGCCGTTTTAGTTAGTTCGTAACTGGAAATTCTATTTCGAATAAGCGTGTTCCATTACGGATGCGTAATCTTTTGTGCGAGAGAGCGTTTGTGACGTCACTTGTTAGCGTTAGGCTGTCTAGGCTGCCCCCTGTATGCGGAGATGTGCGAATCGCCCGTTGTAACACAATCTCCAAAACACGGGGCCACAACCCTCTGAAAACGTAGTACTCTGAAAATTTTCATTAAACCCTATCACGACGGAATAAGGTTCAAAGTGGAGGGTTGGGCCCCGCCAGGTCCCCGGCTACGTCACGCGTTCTAGTTGTAAGGTGAAGTGATATAATGTTTGAGCTTTATTATTCATTTCGCGTCCGACCGAGTCGGGCTTGCATGGTACTAATGTTTGCATATTAACGATTTTATTTCTTGTTGACTATTATTGTGATAGGGTTGCGTTATGACGGACTGGAGTGTCGGCGTCTGTGGAGTCGGCCGGTGTTGCCACAGCTGAAAATGAAATAAAAATAGGGCTCGTGGGCGGCGGCGTGGCGCGTCTGTGTTGCCAGGTTTAGTTTAGCTTTATGACTAAATGTAGTGTTGACTTCCGAATTTTTATTTTATTATTTTAAAATTGACATAAATACAGTAATTAATCTATTGTTGCTTGATGAAACGGTCGTTAAATATTGATGCTACTTTATTTATAAAGATGAAAGTAGGGTTAAAATTTAATTACCTTTTCTGCGACTGTGTTGACCCAATGATTTCAAAAACATTTATTCCAAATCAAAATAATAATAATATTTCTACTTATGGCAAGAAAAAAAAAGTTTTTTTTCTATTTTTTTTTAAAGTTAAGACATTACGTGTAGTTATAAAGTTGACTAAGTCGTCGCACAGCGGACGCGACGCGCCGCCGCGCCCGAGCGATGCTTTATCGAAATCAAATTTATAGATTCACATGTTGGTGGCCTTTTAATCTAAATTATTACTTGTACAGCGCCCCTCACGGAGGCCAAATTACGTTTCTGAGAAAAACTAACTTTAGGCTTGAGCTTTATTTTTTAAATTATAGTTTTTTTTTAATTTTTATCTTCGTCTTGATTTTTTTTAATTCGTGTAAATAGTTGGCACTCGGATAACGATAACGGAATAATGAAATGTATCGAATGTTTAAACAATTACGAGCGGTTGGAATTATAATTCCAGTTATGAAGTCATATTATTTTTGTTAAGTTATATGATATAAAATAGTCGGGCGGTGTGTTTCCGAATGGCTGCAAGTTGAATTAAACATAAAAAAAAACAAAAATACATCTCTTGACATTGTCTTAACAGAATAAAATTTTTAAAAAAATCTGATAAATGTAAAATGCCACTTATTTAGTTTGTAGGCGTATGTATTTTTTAACAAGGATTATTTAATTATAGTTTTTTGTCTATAGTAAGATGCATACGGCAGGCGCGGATGTATGCGAGGGGGCGTGCGTGCGGACGCCATAAGTCCAAAAATATGAAAAAATAAAAATAAAAAAAATTATAGAATCTGTAGATTATAAGCGTAAAACAATTTTGTTAATATGAAATAATAACGATACCTGTCGATTATTCTTAAGTTCTGTCTCAGTATTTGCTGTTAAATCGCTGATAACATATTTATGTTGTTTTGGTCCAGATAAATTATACACGTACTTATCTATGTCTGTCATAGCTATTTGGTCTTAACTGAAGGTGTGTTAAACCATCTCCTATAGATTAGCATCAGATCTATCGATAAATCTTTGATAAGATTTACATTCTAACAAAGAACAGTTAGATTAAAGCCTTTATACTCGTAAGTTCATCAAAAGAAAATATTCCTCTTACGCGTGTTTTCCACAGTTCCTTCCCACACATTCTAAATTAATCAAATGTAAGCTTTCTCTCTACAGTAATAAGTGCTATATTGGCGTGTCCGCACAGTTCGCCCCGTAGGGTAGAGGCACCGGGTGTTTACAGGGCGTGGAAGGGGGGCGGTGTAGCGTGACTTGGCGATTTGTTCTCAACTCTATTGCTGTTTAACATTACGTTCATTTTTCTCTCTAGCACGTTTTGGTTTATTAAATAGTTCGACTGATTGATCTTGATACTTTTAATAAAAAGTAATTTTATTCATTGACGTGCCATCCATAATCAATCTCTCGTACCAAATGTCTGCGTGTAAGTCAAATCTTTTATAGTTTCTGCTACATATATAGCTGGTTTTAGATCAAGCCGCTAGAAAAAAGTTTGACGTGCAAAAGTATTATGTACTCGTGAATCTATTTGCAGAAATATTTATTTTCATTTGTCAAGTATCAAACAGTGCAAGTCACGCTACACCTTCCGCCTCATCATTAGGTAAGTGCCGCAGCTGTGATATTCGCGTAGCGTTGGTCGGCCCGGCGGCGTGGTGGCGTGGGACGCTTTCTGCGTTGGCGGGCCGTGGGTTGTCTGTAGCTTACGTCATGTTAATACATCAGCCTGAAAACGTCCACTGCTGGACATTGGCCTCGCCTTAGCCGAGCGTGGTGGCTTAGTCACTACGCTTGGTACATTTAATTTTAATATAATATACAAAAGATATTATAATCAATAAGAAGCTATACTTAAAGTTATTGCCATCAACACCAGATGCAACATTTCAAGAGTAATAAATACCACTTATAGTGAAGGTAAAGCCTATAGTTCACTTTGTTCCCATTTTATTTCAAACTATAAATTAGCGTTGATTAACTGTATAAATTGTTATAAAGACAAGAAAAATTAAATAACATTTTACTAAAAGTATAGTAAATCTAAAATATCTACACCTATTTAATAGAGTCGAACTTTATATGTATGTAGCATGACGTATCCTACTGACGCTCACATAAAAATTGAACCTGTTTAACATATTCAAAAATTACACAGTCAAAAATGTGATATAAAACAAAAAAATATTAGAAATTATCATTTGGACGTTGATCGTCATTTGTCGCGAGTGAAACTCGTCTAGGTTTTGTTGGGACAAACAAAATTGGGAGTTTCTAAAACGTTTGCCAAAATTGTAACGTTTCGGTTTGCTTTATTACCGGTGATTGTATACGCGTTTGGTAACCGCTGCGGGCGGCGCGGGCCTGGACACTGTGGGGTCACTTCATTAATTAATTGGGGACACATTAAGTCATCATCATAACATAACGTATGGGTAAAATATTCCTGCTCGAGTCTTCACAAGTTCTGCCGGAGTGAGTTGGCGCATGGAGCTCTCGCATTCCGTCAGGAAATGATCAGATGATTACCTAATAAACAAACGTTTATTGGCAACATAACTTGATACACGATACAGTCAAGCGATAATGACATAGAAACGATACAGTACACACGCCCACACATCAAACTACCAGAGTCTGTCTCATACGTCTACAAGAAAAGACTAATACAAGTTCACAGCAAATCCATTGTGTCTAAAATATGTACTCGCTTTTGAATAAATACATCATATTAATAAAAGACGAGCCAATAGTTTGAGTGACGTCACGGTGGATGGGTGACCGCGCGCCCGCGTCGTGTCCGCCTGCGGGAGGGGCCGGCGGCGGCCCCGCTCGCGTAGGTTAAGTTCGGTTCGTAAGCACCCTGTGTTGCGCGGCCCGCCCCTCTGATATTGGTCGCTAACCATACAACTTATTCAGATACTCTGTTCCTAAGTAAATACTTACTTACTTCGCTGGCTCAGCGATCCGAAGTGGGTCTTTGCCTCCGACATCAAAGCGCGTCACTTTTCCAAATTAATTCTAGTTACTAGAAAATAAACATCTTTATCTAGCTGAAATTTAATGATACGTAATACTACAACTTGGCTGACACGCTACCTTGTCGCTACATTAGTCATAGTCACTATGGTTGTCCATCAACTGTCACTTTGACAGGTGTGGCATTGGAAAATGTCAATGTCACAGACTATGTAGTAACGCGGTCAATTATTGTGACCTGTGAACTTTTTATATTTTATTGTGCGTTTCTTTATAATGTGTCCATCACTACCTAAAGATAATTCTGGTCATGCTAAACTGAATGTAGCATTGTCTCTGGTTAGCACTATTTCCACGTGTACTGACACGTTAGTTAATGTCAAAATTAACGCAAGTTGTATAAATATTTAAATATCTTGCCGGTTAGTCCAATAACAGCGGGGCGTGGCGAGCGATGCGAGAATGTATGCGCTGGTTTGTATATATGTATGTACGTATGTATGAGTGCGCGGGACGCAGTAGGATAAGCCACTACACCAGGCGTCGGACGTGCCTTCAACTTACTTTATCGATGTATTTATGCATTTTTTTTTCGTTTTTTTATTACTTATATTATTATTACGAGTATAACTGCATCACCCCTCAGTTTTCACCCTTTATTGGTAGCTTTACGCGCTGTCGACGTCGCATCGATCGCTGGCGGAAATACTTTTACAACGTAACGTGCTTATCAAGAAAAAAATGATAAAAAAAATCGAAAAAGGACGTAATATTGAAAAAAAAAATAGTACATAAAAAAGTTGTTACTCAGGTAATCGAGCGCGTTATGTTTTGTAAACGATTTTTTTTATTTGTGTATCTTGTAATTATGACGGATGAATAGCCTATGTCGCCTCGTGGAGGCGTAGTTATATATATTTTTTTGTGTTAGTTTTACGATAGTATGTTTCAACTCGTTCGCGCGGGCTTACGCTGTACAGTGTACGGAGCGTCTCGCTCGGGAGATGTACCATAGACACGTGGTGAAATGGATCAGTGTGTTCTCTTTGCATCTACCTACACGCTTAGGATATTCTGTTATTATCCTCTCACCCTTTAGTTTTCCATGAGATTATAGAACGTCGCGTTTGACAAGTAACTGTCACATTGACAGCTGTCAGTGTAACATGAAATGTCACTCTGACAGGAACTACACTTTCACTGCGGTATTGAAATAAGATTTGATTTCCATGGAATCGAAAGTATGAGGGTTAATTAGAATATGTCCACTATAAAAGCTAATGTATGGTGTTGAAAGTCGACACACTGGTCCAATTTAGTACTGTATATAAAATATATTGTTTTATTTTTGTTCCTCGCTGTAAGCTGAGGTCTTTCGTATTGCAATGTGACGTATTTTTACTATGTTATAGCTTTAGAGTTACTTTTGTACTGACTACAGCATCTCGGAAATATCAATTATTCACTAGCGTCAATAGGAAAGAGTTGATATTTTGTGATAAATGGATGAGCTGTTGAATGTACTATGACCAGAATGTTTGATTTTACGTCATGCATTTGAATGTGAATCTGTCCAGTATAATTTGATCTATTATGTGAGGCCTAGTGTTTACGAGGAAGTCATTAATAGATGCCATTACCGTACCAACTTGACGCTTCAGTTTTTATAAGCAAGCGTTTATTATGTAGATTATTATATCCCATAGTAATATCGAAAAGACCTCAGTAGCTGTGCTTACCTCTAAGTCAGGTTGTCTACTTTGCTCTTACGATAGGTAGTGCCCGCTTCGCAAATCGATACCTACTGTTAATGTTAAATATAGTAATCGCAGTGGCCACTTGGGGACATCTTAGGCATCCCTTCAGTACCTACGAATGTCATTCAACAAGTTATAACAAATGTACATAAGCGGTACTTAAGCAGGCCGTCATAGTGTGATCGATCTGCGTTGCGTTAACTAGACGTGATGCGAATCGCTGACATTTTTTTGAACTTTGTCGTCTGCTTAACATCGGGCGAAACGTGATCATTTTGACGTAAAAATACTAATGATATCATCTATGTATACTGTTACGTACTGCTGTAGTGCAAAATATTAGGAACAGTTTAGGGCTTCAAGTCTATGGTAGTAGATTCGCTAATGGGGTGTCTATGATGTTTTTCCATGTGACTCCGCGACACAGCAATAAAGATAATTGTGAACGGTTATACAGATTTATTACAACAAATGTAGCTAACAGTTTTAAAACCTAATTTTATGGGGTTACTTTAGCTGAAAACACTCCTCAGTTCGTTACTTTGAAAAAAACTAAGGTTAAGTTTTAGTCGGTTGCCATCAAAACCGACATATTCTTTTAGCCATGTTTCGAACACTCTGGTTTCAAAATACATAAATCCCATATATAAGGATACAACTGTTTCGCTACGTTAGTCGCTAAAACTTCTGCAGAGCCGTGTAATAAAACAGAAAATTGTATAATAGCGTATTTTTCACCCTTACGAATCATAGAAATAGTCGCGTGTGTTCGACCGACGCGCCCAGCCCTGCGGCTCACGGCGACTTCGCCCGAACTCACCTCTTAGGTTAATTTTACAGTACATTTTCTCTCAAGACCATTTGTTAGAGTGGCATAAGTGGTGACGTCCGGTTAAAGTGTTACATATAGAAGAAAAAAAAAGTAAAATAACTATATAAAATCCACGTGCTCTGTGCAATTGGCGGGTCCCGCCAGTTGGACAGAGCGCGTGCGTATTCACTTTCTATGAGTAATGAAGTCCTTATGGTCAATAGGATTCGCTGGCTTTCTTGTGGCTTATGGGTTATAGAACACTAAACGTCGCTTTAGAGATTTATAAAGGGCTAGTGGTTTCACATGATTATGATAACATAATCATGTGAAACCACTAAACACTAACAAATCCATAAGGATTGAAGAGTGATGAGTCCACAGCATCAGTGAAGACGATATTTCCCGTTGATTTCAAGTATGTAATCACGTGCTCTATCTAACTACCTTTGAACATCCAAAACCCATCAGTGTTCAAGGTACAAACGGATCCTATTCGACTGCAAGGGTTAAATAGTAATATTATGGAAGGGGGCGGCGCGGTTTCATACGTTAAAGTAAGTTAGGGTAGTTTTGTTTGTGTACGGCAGCTTGCGGGCGGGAGGGCGGCCGCGCGAACCATGTCCGGTGTTCCGTGTCGCTTGTCTGTGTTACCGAGGGCTCGCGAGGAGGCGCAGACGATGATAAGTGGGTTGCCACCTGCGTATGATTCCGTTTTTGTCTATTAGTCAAGCAACAGAACACGATCGAAGCACCAGATAGATCTATAGTTAAATTCGACCTCACCTCTGGCTTCCATCAAATAAAACTGGAGTATTTTTGGAGTAGTGTTTCAGTTGCCTATACAAAAGTTACTAATAACATCCTATCAAAGTTCTCATTCTACTTTGTATGTCGTGTTTTTTAAGCGATCTGTTGAGAATTTATTAACATTCGTTTTTATTCTTCGTGAGCCATAACCAAAATGAAGATATCGTGAACTGCAAATATAACGGTGTTTCAAAGAATTGATTCTCTATTCACTGAAGTTGAATGATCTCTTTAGTGCAGAGGTGGTGGCCCCAACGCGCTGTAGACGCAGGCTGATCGCCTTTGACCCTCCGTCGTAGTCTAGTCCCAACGCAAGGTTGTATGTGTGCCTCCCCGCGACTAGTGGCTTAATTTTAACAACAATTTTATGGTACAAAAAAGTAATTTTAGTTCCATAGACGTTTAAGATCTACAGAGTTTATATTTAGAGATATTAAAATGGTTATATCCTTCGGTTGGTCTGGGGATTATACTACGCTTGCGTTACCCTATGGGTAGTGGCTTGAAATTATGTATTCAGCTTTAAGGGAAAGAATTGACGATTGTTTTCCATTTAACGTCTTCGGTCGTTATGGATGTCGTCAATGCCATTCTCGTAAAGCTGAATATCGATGTAAGCGTACAGAACCGTAAGTGGAATCGCTAGTGTAGTCTGAACCTCAGCCAGCCTCGCAGACGGTCAATAAAATATAATAAAATTAATGCTATATAAATAATGAGATGTATAACATAACGTTAATATTAAAATAGTGTCTATACGTCGTGAAGCTAGTTATCGCGTGGGTTTAAGTCGGCAATAGTCAGTAGTGCACGATTCGTGGGTTTCGCTACGGGATTTTTCATTTTCTCGAGATCTCTCCGTTCGTATGGGCCGGCGGATTTGTCTTTTACAAATAAGTGTAAAATATTTCTGTATAAATCTTAAAACGTACTTTCCTTAAATTGACAATATGAATATATTCGCGTTAGGTACAAACACACAGTGAATTCGTGGTTTCACTCTGACATATTCACAACTTTGTGCGTATTCTGGATTGTCTTTTCTGGTATTAATCCATACATACACCTTCTAGCATCTTGTCTGTCAAATACCCCTACACCAATACATCTAACTACACATTATATTCGTTATTTCAATCTAATCGTGATCTAATCATACTCGATTTATATTTGTATTGTCAATAAAATAATCTTACTTTATAAAATAAAGGTTGTTGTTTGTAAGGAGCCAAGTAGGGTTCTTAATATATTAGATTTTTCCTAGAACGATTCGAGCGTTTTCACAAGTCCATTTTCTATAAACATAGTAAATCAATCGAGAAGTATACGTCATTTTCCAGCATATTTCAATAAAGTTTCATGTTACGCTTATCTTTAAGCTAGGGTTTAGTAAGAGTAATTTTACGTCCTTTTTAGACATCTCAGTTTAGGCGGAGAATAAGCGGTAGTAGAGATTGAACTTGTGCAAAGCCTCCGACGTAGTCGAACTTAGGATAACGTTAACGGTAATACGAATGTCGGTTGTGTGCGTGTTCCCGCCGGCCCCGCAGTGTCGAGTGCCGTCAGCGGTCGAGTGCTCGAGTGCTGCCCCCTGTGATACTCGCGCGGCGCCGCGTCTCGCCTCGCCCAAGCCTCACGCCTGCCTTGCCTTCACGCGACTCATTTCATCGAGCGTTACGGTTCATTTTATTTTCGTTTCGGCACACGTTCGCTTCGCCATCCTATTTCGATACGTGCGGAAGCGTATAAATCACATTTTTATTACGATTAGAGTTCATTGGCTGGCCAATTTAAACCTGCCCAGGTGGCTTTCCTATGCCCATGAAAATACTCCATATTGTTTTATATCGACTTAGTCCGTGGATATTATCAAATACCTTTCATCTATTCCTACAGCTACCGCTTCCTGTACATTAGCTATATTATGGTCATGATAGTCCTAATGACTTGCCATACGACTAGTACTTATGTATCCCTATCTGAATACTCGTTAGTGTTAATACCAGTGTTGAACGTGTGCCCGTATGCGTGGGACATGTCCCGCCGCTCTCGGCGGACATTTTGCGTGCAGTCTGAAGTGATAGTCAATTATTATAATATTCATTCACGCCGCTACGCCGCCGACACACTCACGCTTTGGGCTTGCAATTCCAAACCTTATGGTCTGAACCGAATGAATGAAACTAACTATAGATCTAATCTTAGAAACATTAACAGAGCGATTGTTTCGAAAAATAGAAAACGTAATTTTTGACTGATGGGTTTGGTATATTTGGATGATATACTCATTTGTTCAAACAACATAGAATGGAGGTAGATCCGATACAGAAAACTTATTGTCGCGTGTACTTATTAGAACACATCTATTTACTGATTTAGATCTATCGTTATTAACGATACGAATACGAAGATTGGAGTGTGTCTGCGGCGAGGCGCCCGCGCCGTCCCCTTATAAGTGTTATACATACATTAAATAGGTCACTAGATACTGATTACAATTGTGAAACTTAAAAATCAGAGTATAATAGTACGTTAGTTTTAATTATATTTCTGATATTAATTGATGTTTTGCTAAAAGATAATTTATCTGTACGTTACGTTTGATGTCGCGTGGGTGTAGCGAGATCGCCGTCGCAGCCACCGCCGCACCAAACTCGGGATATTGTGTTACTACAGTCATCAGACAATATTATTGTTACGTTGAACAGTTCCTCATATACTGCAAATGCATCGTGTTATACCACCCGGCTTCGAATCTGTGAAACTCGAGCGCTTCGCGAAACGAAACAACAAAAAAATGTTTTCCTTATGGAAATTTTATTATAGAATTCAAGAAAATGTTGTAGCCGTAGGTCTAGCTAGTTAAAATACAGTCAATTCAGCCGGAGTTGCAATTATGCGAAAGAGAAAATGATAAATAATTGTGCAGCTCACACTTTTGTGCAATTGCATCCCTGTATATCTGTGATTGAATGAATATTATGTATTACAACGATAAAATTTAAGCGAGCCACGAGTTTCGTAAGTTCAGGAGCCCGTTTAATAATAATTAACCCGCCACTATGTAATGTAACCTCAAAAATATTTTTAATACATATAAGCAATACCACAGTACCTGAAATTGAAAAAGGATTATATAAAGAGAAAAAAATGAAAATGTAATAGTACGGAAATATTGATTGGATACAAAATAATAGTAATCTTGGCGGTGTTTGAAGTGCAGATACAAAACAGGATAACGTTTGCATAACATGTTGCGTTGTGATTTGTGATGTTGGTTTGGTTATTTGTGTGCGTTTTGCTTCGAACGGTTGATCGTACTTGTAAGACAAGGGCAAAGGAAATCTCTTCTGCGGGGCCATTCCATACTTACTAATGGCCGCAAGGTGAAGACGTCTCCTCTGCCCTCGAGATTGTAAATACTGGCTGACAATTTTCAATCTTAACCCTTAAGACGCTTGATATATCGAGAAAGCGGGTCAATGTACTAACAATACTGAGAACGATAGTCAAGGATTGTATGTACCGTTGGGGGTTGGAACACTGTACCCATTAGGATAGGGTCGACGACCTCATCTCTCGCTCCTTAGGACCCGAGAGTGCAGTGGTAACATTAAGTCCTGGTTAGGGTAAACGGTTGAAGGGATCATAAGCGAGGTGATAGGACTTGTTATTAGGCATAGGATTACTGGAGCCGGCCGGTGCGTGTGGACCGCGGACGACCGGAATTGTGAACATTTTATTACGATGACTGATGACTTTTTGCAAATTGAACAACGAAGTTTTTGCGTTGGGTCTACGCGCGTCGGTCGGTTCGATGTGTATAGGTCGTGCCATACGCAAGTGTTGAGTCATCGCGGACGTCGCCGCCGCGGTCGGCCATCTTGCAGGGCTGTCACAATGACAGTTCGACTTTCTTGACGTTCATTCAAATTTGACTTTAGTTGTACTAGACTGTCAACATTGAATGAATGTATTGTGAACAGCCCCGCTGAACGGTGTCCTGCGGCGGGGGCGGCGTCCCGGCATTATGTTACTGCGCGGAGAGGATAGTTCACCATCCGAACAGTTTACTTTGATTATGTGTATGTACTAGGGTATCCTTTGTATTTACGTCCAGGAGGTAGTCGAAAGGAAATCGCTTCAGTTTACGTTTGTATTATTAGAGAGTAATGCCCGGCCGGAGGGTGTCGCGGGCGAAACGCCTAACCGAGTCTGACGACGAAACAGATTCGCTCGCGACGGCTCGGGCCGGCGATGTCGACGATCTTAGTGTCGGTTAATTTGAGTTAAATGTAATGATAAGTGTAAGAGTTCGCTCGATCGCCGTCTCTGTAAGTCTGCGTGTTGCTGCTTTGGGGCTACCCTCAAACCTTCGGGTGCAGGGCCACGGTCGGCGGCGGCGACCGCGCGGACTCGTTAGTGAGGAGCTACTGTTTCGTCTTAGGGCAGAGGGCGCGAGTGCCGCCCCGCGCCTGTCTCGATCACGTCACGAGTGATAAGCGATAAATATCATGAGTGTGAGGGTGGAGGTGAAAAAATACTGCCAATCGATTGTAGTTTATATTAAATAATGGATAATGATTTGTAGATTAAACGATTTCGAAATATTGTGTCCTGAATATTTCATATTTTATGTATAGTATCGATATGCGGCTCGCCGGCGCGTGCGCACGCCCAGCGGCCGGCCGCTGCCGACGGCGGGTGACCGCTGCCGGCGGCGGCTCGCGCGCGTTTCGGTTTCGTTGTGCCTTCGACGCTCATTTCAACTCTGGACAATAGTCGCTTTACGATTTGTTTGTCACGTCGGGCGTTAGTACGCGACCGGCCGCCATGTAAATGTTTTCCTTAGGGTGAGGACGATGGATACAAACTGTGTTCTGTAGTGTACCGTGCGACAGGGCGTTGTCTAGATAGGTTTGCACTTGACGCGGCGGCCATCTTGCGTGCCGCGGGAACCGCCATGTTGGCGCGGCTCGCAAGATGGCGGCCGCCACGTAATTAAGGGCGGACTTTGTTCGCTGGGCTAAGTTGTAAAAAAAAATAGATTGCAATATAAATTGTGGTTGTTAGGTGTAAGGTGACGGCATATTGGGTGTTGTGTATGAAGAGGAGGGGATGAGAATTAGCGAGTAAGGAGGGAAGTCCCATAGGATGTAGAATTAATTTGTACCGTTTTCTATCTTAACCGAGCTGTAACTTTATTGAAGCTTACTAAACTTTCGGATAATATGCACCCAATATGCACTGGAGTAGTTGTTAATTTTGATATCGTGACGTATGTAACTATGGGACTGAGAGGGCTCATGAGATGAGGATAAAGTTATTTGTATTATGATTTGTAAAATGTTTCGTGTGTAACACGGCTCGCTTCTTGAGACTGGTTCGGTGTGACGGGCCCTGCGGTCCGGCTGTCTCGCTCCAATGATTGGGAATATTTGATATTCTGTGCGATGACTGTGGGAGAAACGAGTGAGTTGAAGCAAGATATGCTATACATTAAATCTTGTTTAAGTACTGATCTACTGACTTATCTTTGAGTACGGTTTAATAGCAGTCCTTGATTTTCAAGTTTTTCGTTTCTTGCACCGTCAATGCTTTAAGGTTTGGTTTGGGGCTTTGGAGCCGTACCGCGGAGCCCTAAGGCGCTTCCGATACACAATCTGCGGCGACCACTCGTCAACTGCGGATTGTGCATCCCAAGCGCCAGTGAGATTTTGTATCCAAAGATTGAATAGTGTGATGTATAACTTCCTATAGGTTTATTATTATACTAGTATTTTATATACTTACTTGTTATTTTTTCTATTGTTTGACACTAGTTGGTATTTAAAATTGAAAAAAAAAATGACAGATCTCCCGATCGAATTTGGATATAGTAATGATGAAAATTTAAAGTTTGTATGTCTGAAGAACACTCTTGACGTGATGGGCAACTCGCTGGAGCGTGAGAGGCTCGTGTGAGCGGTAATACTCCAATAATTCTAGTGTCTGTCACGTGATTTTATATGTATTTTGGGTCGTGTGGGATTCTGCGCTCAAACGAAATGTTTTGACAGGCAAAGCTGATTAAAGTAGCTTTCGAGTTTGAGCGCGGAGAGTATATCATGAGGGTAACGGGCAGTCAAACTGCAGCTAAGATGGTGCTTGTGTGTACTTACGATGGATATCATATTGTTATTATTATTTCTATACTTACGGAAAGAGATGATGAAAATTACGCCTATTTATTTTTACGTTAGATAAAAAAGAAAAATTTAAAATTTATTTAGGTACCCATCTGAGTTAATTACCGTATTGTGTTAGTTTTATTTCATGTCTTACTCTGTCTTGTTTGTGAGTTGCGACGCGGCGTTTGCTCGTGCGGGTGTAATTATGTGATTAGCGCCATCTGGCGGCAAGTGTTGGTACCACGCGAGTTGTGTCGTGCGTCCGCGCGGGGGAGCGCCGCGTCGCGGGTGTAGAGCCGTCGTGACGTGAGGAACATGTGCGTTTGAGAGTTGTCGCGTTGTGCCGCGAGAGGCCGCCGGCCGCGCTCGGCATACACAAGGCGGAATATTGGTGCGCGACTGCGACGCGCGGTGTGCCGTAGGAAAGTTTTACGATAAATGGTGAAAAAATAAAGAAACTACAAAAACTGGCCTTGTTTCATTTGTACTCGTTGGCTTTGGTTACCTACTTACATAGATAGATCAACCACAATCAAAATTGCGTTTAGTGGCAGAATTGAAAATATCAAAATTTTCATCGTAATCTGAGTAGGTATCCTACCTAGTGTCTGATTAAGCGAAAAGCCTGAGGATGAGGAAAAGATGTATAGGTACACCTAGTTAAGGTTGCGATGTTGCTTTTAGATAGATATACCTAAACTACATTTTGTTAACAACAAAAATTTGGTCTTCCACTTCTCCGCATCTATGCGCTCCTGGTAGGCCTTTGGCTCAATCACTGCATCTTGTTACAATGAAATTGAACATTATGCGACTAAACGCAAAATGGTATAGGAAAAAAATATACACTACCACGAGAAATATCTACATTGCCCTTTGTTGTGCATGTTACTACCATTAAAAAGTGAAAGAGTAAAGCTTTTCTATATGCGTGGATAATATAACCTGCCTAATTCACTAGAACGTAACGGGAACACAAGTTGGTGAACTGATGAAAACTTCTGTATCTAAGCCGACATTGGCGTTGTGAATAGCCCTGCAGTTGCATACTAGGTACCTTTAAACGAAAGCCCATTCAGTTATCTACACTACTATTATAGAGATTTAGTTATGTTTGCAATGAGTACCTAAACTCAAAAGCTATGTGCGGATTTCAAAAATTCGTTCCCTAATGAAAAGCTAAATTCACATAGGTAGGCTATATTTATTGCTAGAAAACATTAGGATTACTAAAACTCCTATAATGTAAACCTAATGTAAGTTAATTTATAATAATCCTACCCCAAACGAGAGAGGTCAAAAGTTACCAGTATTTTGCCCTGTGCTAAAATCCAGGACTTGTTAATAACGTAACACGTGCAACCACACCGAGTCTACAAGCGAGTAAATGATCATTTGTTTATATACCCACCGTTAATTGTACTGCCAATTAAAACCTCATGAGCAAACATGACGCGATCACCACACAAACGAAACTACACACACTCCTCGGCGACCTTGACATTCATTGCACGACAACGGTTCCCCATTAACCATTGCCCAATCGATCCAATAATAATTGGATCTAGGCAAACGTTTGCTCTTATAGGCCTTGCCGTATTTACCTTCCTATGAGAACAGCTATAAAAACCAGTATCGTTTTCATTCAATCATCATTCGGGTCAGTGCCTTACTAATCTTATTACCGATCTCAATATGAGGGTATTACTTGGTTTAGTCGCGGCTCTAGCCACCGTTTCGGCTCTCGGTTCAGGCCCTTACCTGCCAAGCGGATGGAGACCAAAAGGACCATCGTTCTTGCTACCAACTGAGGTGCAGACATCACCACAACCTGAGATTAGACAATTGGAACCAGTTTCAACCTCTTCGCCTTCAGAGAACATAGAAGAAGTGATCCAAGAATCCGAAGCGTCTGGATCAGATTTCCTTCGTGAATACGGACCGCCAGAAGGTCAGGATATTCTCAAGACGATCACCGCGCAGGCGTTACCTGATTTGGACACTGAAAAACCTTTTTCCGTTATAGAAGGAAAGATTTCTTCGAAGACTGACGACATTCAATCTGTTGATGCAGGTTCAGATCAAGCTGATGATAAGACTAATCAAGAATCATCGTCGTTTGGAAGTGTGGTAGAAGAAAAAGATTCTATCAGTACTACAGCTCAGGCTGAACTTATTTTAGAGGTGAGCACAATTGAATCTTCTGTTCCTGATGTGATTGAGGATGTGACTACGACAAAAGTTGAAACTGAAACAATAACGGAATCCAACCAAGAATCTTCTAACGTGAACGAAGAATCTAACAAATCACAAGCGACTGAAAGGGGCATCCTGGAATATCTGCCTGTAGCAGAAAACGAAGTGCGCAACAGTGGAGATGAGTTGTTGAAGGTAAAAACAAACCTAACCCCTGATGACGATTCTAATTTAGAGTACTTACCTCCCATAAACAATGCTGAAGAAATCGAGAATGCTACACCCCTTTTCAAGGCTAAACTGGACAGCGAATCTCAAGTGAATGTGGATGCTAATATTGAGTACCTTCCGCCTGTACAGGAACAATCTAATGTTGCTTCAAACGGTGACGTTACTGATATTGGTGCATTAAATGAATCTGAAGGTCAATTGAAGCCAACTGAAGATGCTGTTGTTGATGACAACGGAACTAAAACAGATGTTGAAGAAGAGAGCAGTGCTTTAGAGCCTACTCGTAATGAGCAAGAACTTATTGGATTTAGGGAGTACGGGCCTCCTACAAATGCCGATGCTGAACAGAAATCTGAAAGTGAAAGAATTACGAACAACGAAACGAGGAGACGAAGGTTTTCATCGAAATTCAACCCTGCTAAAAGTAGTAAATCGATTTAAGAAATTATAACCTATTTCTGAAACTAGCTTCGCAACGAATTGTAACTAAGATATTTATGACAATTAAAGATTCATTCGAATTAATATTCTTGTGTTATTCTTCTGGTTTCTAGCGAATTTGAATAACTTTCCCGTGTTTTCTCATAAAATTATTTATTTATTTAATGAAAACTTAATACGTCATACCTTGCACTTTTGTAAGCCAAACTTAGTTCATACAGAAACATTACAAATGAGTAGTTGGGTAGCTAGATACTTACATAATTATCTACAATTAGTATACCTAAATTGTAGAGACAGGGACGCCCTTAATGCTAGTATCATTTCTGCACTTCTTTATACATTATTCTCTTTAGCAAAATAAGTAGGTAGTGTCACACATGTCATCTGAAGGAAGGTTGTTTGAGAGTGATCGCTACCAGCAATAAGACCGCCTACATTGTACTACAATATGTTTGTAATAAAACTTCTTTTGATTGAACTATTACGTCATACTTAGGTAGGTATGTGATAATTTGTATTCCATTTCCTAACTAAATATATAAATCCCCCATTCATCTCCAGCGTCACAGAATCCATAAAAACAATAGCTCCTTGAAGATCAAACAAAAACCCCGGTTATTTGCACAAGATGCCAGAACGTAACTTAATTTATGCGCATCGGAGAGCGCTCAAGCAAACCCGCGTTTATTCTAAGTCCCTTGTTTATTATAATCAAAGGAGCCAGGTGGGAGCTCATCTGCATCAGAAAGGGACACTTGAGCCTCTGGAGCACTGGCGAGGTGAAGTTTGTAAATTGTTGTTTTACCTAATACATACCTATTGTTAGCAGGCTCGTACGGTAGGTAAGTTCGGAGTACGGAGTCATCGTGATCTCTTGTCATCGCGGTATTATAGTGAACGTTTGTCATATTTTGTGAAATATCGGCTGTAGATGTGCCTGTGATTTTGTCCGATATGTAGGATCTAGGGCCCTAGGCTAATTGTTTTACAAGTAAGAGGCATACGTATCTACTTTTAAACATTGTCTAGTGATTTATAGGTTTCGGAATGATAAATCAGTTAGAGATATAGATATGATAGATCACTACGTCAGTCAGTCAGTTGGTCACCTTAGAGTCATACGTATTACGTAAGTATATTTTAGTATAAGTACGTACGAGTATAATTTAACCAAACATAGAAGGTCACCAAACGAACTCATTGACAGCATCACAGCGGACATTAGACAAATTGGAGTGATGCACTTCATGGCAGACATCAAATGAAACACGAGCACTCGGGCGCGGCGCGCACAATGCCGCGCAAACGCAAGTCAATTCAATTACGCAAAGCCTTTAATAAGCAAATAAGCAGAAGTGAGAGCCGAGATCAAAGTACTGTAGAGGTACCTACGAGAAGTGTGCGTCGGCTGGTTCAGTTGTGGCGACACGGGGTCGATCGAAGGGAACTAATGATTTTGGTTAATATGATAATGGTAACATACTCGTATAATACTTTTTTTTGAAAAGAGCGTTCAGGATGACCTCACTCCACCTGATGGTAATAATCGGTCGTGAAGCCAAAATGTTAGGTCGACGGGCACAAAAATGGGAAAATGCGGCGATGCATCCCTATCATTTGGGAGAGTGGTAGGGTAGGTAATTGGACCTCTGCCTCAAGATGGTGATGAGTGAAGCAAATGCCTTCTAAAGACCCCGGCCCCTCCGTGAAGCGCCTTATAGGGTGTCGTCATGGGACCTTAGAAAGGATTACCACACAAGCTCCAAGTGCTGACAAGCTCAACTGATTTTATTTTAGCACTTTGTATTATTTTTTTTATGACAGAGGGGGCAAACGGACCTGAAGGTCACCTGATGGCAAGTGATCACTTCAGCCCATAGACACCGCAACACCAGGGGAGTCACAGGTGCGTTGTATGTATTAGGTAGTAACTAAAATAAGAGCGTAGGTGTTTATTCAGATTTACTCATCTATTACTTACACTTTCTCAACAGAGCAGACTAAATAAGCGATGTGATTTAACTGATTGATAGCGATGCCTATAGAGTAGTTGCGTTATACCTCCTCAGAGAGGGTGAGTTTCGGCGGAGGGCGCGTCACGCGGCGACGGGTATCGCCGTGTCTGATTGGATCTATCTGATTCACCCGTCGTATCACAGATAGGATATCCTATTCATCAAGCGTTCACGTCATCGCTTTTCAATTAATGGGATAACCTCGACGGGGTTAAAGGTCATGAACTCATTATGTTAGAATCTATTTTCTAATTGAATCGTGTCTGGGTGTTAATGGTGCCTGGTAATTCCAGTATCTGGAAGCCTGCCAAAGTTTCACTACCCACGTAGCTTAGTGGCTGAACCTCAGCAAGACACAGAAGAGCGGCTCGAATCATTGACGACCGAGAACTTTCACAGAAACTAGACCCTTTATCTTTGCGCAGGGATGTTGCGTCTCTGTGCGTTTTCTACCGTATAAGTAAGTATATCACGGCGAGTGCTCGGAGGAATTGTTTGATCTGGTACCGGCTGCTATTTTTCATCATCGTACATCTCGCACCAATTCTAGATTTCATCCTTATCATCTTGATAGTTGGAGGTCTTCCACGGTGCGTTTTGCGCGCAATTTTTTGCCTCGTTCATCCCTTTGGAATCAGCTTCCTGCTGCAACTTTTCCGGGTGGATATGATCTAAGGACCTTCAAAAAGCGAGCCTATAGAATTCTCAAAGGCCGGCAACGCACCTGTGACTCACCTGGTGATGCGGTGTCTATGGGCTGAAGTGATCAAGTGATCACTTCAGCCCATAAGATTTTAAGTACAATTAAGGTGACTTTCAGGCCCGTTTGCCCCCTCTAACATAAAAAAAGAAGTTTAATAAGTAGTTGCGAAAGTCAAAATCAAAATAACTAGGGTTCGAAACCCAATGGGAAAAGACGTAGTTTTTATAGCAGCTTAATTAATGGCTTCTCCTCGCTATAAGGCAAAAAGCCACAATTCCTGTGGCGATAGTTAGGTAAGTGATTCAACACAAGCACATTAAACCATTGCGTCATGACCTTGGTCTCTTTTCTTTCTCTCTCCGGTAAGTAAGCTGTTGAGATATTACTTACGTACCTGTATCTGCGTACTTCCTTTAAGGTACCTATAAAATTCCATTTATTATATTACTCGCCATTTTTCATAGTCAATGTTTTTTTTTGCTTTCCATAAAGCATTATACGAAGAAATAAAATTGCATACAGCCTACAATCAATGTCAATAATCAAATGTCATCTCTCGTTTTTTATATCGTCGATAAGCAAAGAAATCATCAACCGTAGGTCCTTGAGCGTCAACAGAGCGTGATCGAGCGATCGGGATGCAAGGGAAACAATCTATTTGCTGTGGGGCTTCGAGAGCCGACATCCTGATTATTGCGGCTTTTTAATTTGATTCCGTTGCCGTAGGTATGCGGGTGTGAACTTTTGATGCAATCTGTTGATCAAAGGGAGTGTTTTGTCTATGGTTTTGTGACGGGAACAAAATATTTGAGTACCTACCTTCAATAGTTTGTGTTAATTTATCTACCAGGCATCTATTGGGCTAAGCAGAAACAGTAATGTTAGGTATCTGCACACTTGTATTAGGAATGACGCGGGAGAACAATCAAAGACGCTAGTTCGTTGCGCACTGGTGTAATAATATAAAGGCGCGGGGCCCGCGAGGGAGGGGTGCGGGGACGCAGCCACGCGCACACTATGCTACGCGTACATTACAAGTAAGAAGGTAGCAGCTAAAAACAAATAGGTAACTCATTATTGCACACTAAGATTTACAAGAGTACTTAACCTAATAATTTATTTGTACAACTTATGCCTATATCAGTACTGTGTCTATGGTACACATTGAGGCAAACACTAGCAACATCGTGGTATGTGACCAAAATGGTTCTTACTCAGCTAATTGTTAGGTATACTTAACAAAATGTTTCTTTGGCGCTAACTTTACGCTGATTTTCAGTGGAAATCTGAATACTTTAGTGTTTTTTTTTTCAAAGTTTGTGGCAAACTTCGGATTGTATCTGTACTAAGTCCATTGATGTAAATATAATCAAACTCCAATCATATTTCGGCTAGTTAGACACGAATGGTGAGTGGTCGTTTGATGTAGCGCGGGAGGGGCGCGGCGAGAATCAGTACGTCTATCAAGTGGTTTGTGTTAACGAGCTAGGCTTAGCTCGGCTGTTGTAGGGTCGGCGCTAACACACAAATTAATTTTTTTTTTTATAATAACAGCGTTTAGGATGACCTCACTCCACCTGATGGTAAGCGGTTACTACTACGGGTCTTGTGAGGTCCCACTCGGCGGGCCTCGCGTACGGGCTTCGATCGACAGATCTTTCGCCTAAATTGTGCAGTCGCCTTTCGCGTAACGGTGTGGCTGCACCCACCACACCGTTACGCCCCTATGAGTGGATCGCGCCCCCGCACTCACCACTCGGGGCACGAAGGAGAGGCTCAGAGGGCATACGATGCGTTGTATGCCCTCCGGCGAAGCCCGGGCCGGGGGCGGCGCAGAGCGGGCGCGTTTACCGCATCCTCGCGCTCTCTTTCCGCCGCCTCCTTCTGCAATATCACCGTCTCGCAGAAAGCGAGCATCGCTCGCCAGGTCTCCTTCGACGCCGTCGTCTGCCGCAAGAGTTGCGGCAGATCGAGGTCCTGTGCGACAGTGACGAGGACGGAGCGCTCATTGGCCCAGGCAGGGCAATGCCGAAGCGTATGCTCTGCCGTATCCTCCGAGCCACTGTCACAGTGACGGCATAGAATAGAATAGAAAATAGTTTATTCAGCGCACATTAAATAATACAAGGGTGTACTAAATCTACAAAGTAACTTAAAACTAAGCTACAATGCTATACAATGTGCCATATTGGTATCCACTCAGTGAATGTCAAGGCCTGACATAAAGACTGCCAAGACGCTGATTTTCGGTGGAACCGTCAAGAGGGAATACATATAACAGTGGGATAAAACAATGAGTAGTTAAGATTAAGTCAGTATAAACCGAGGCGAGAGCCTGATCCTCCATAAGTACCGGCCGAAACATCCGTGTCCCGTGAGGACCTGGGTCAGCCGGTACGTCACCACCCCGTGGGGGCGCCGCATCCACTCTTCCAAGATGGGGCCAATGGCCTGAGTGGTGGAGGATATACCTATAATCGCCGCGCTGGGCAGGTGGGTTGGCGATCGCAGCGCTAGCTTTTCGCTCCGGTGACGCTGCTGCCCGTTATCGGTCTGTGGTATATAGCTAGGCCTTCTAGCATTCTATGTTGTAGCATTATGTTTTTTTTTACCTATATGAACACTGGAGTATACCAAAGAGATTTTTTTTAGATGTTGGAACCACGTTTCTTAGATAACCATTTGTTACAAAATTTCTAATATTAGGAAAAGAAAACTGTGGGAACCCTAGCCACTCGTACGCGCAATCAGCCGTCAGGTTTTAATGAGTCCCGCCAACCGAGCTCAGGGCATATGTTAGTGCTAGCACGTAGGGCGCCTAGGCGCCTAGGCGTCGGGACGTGCCTCGCCACCGGCTATACAATACGGAACCTAACTTTAGCGTTGGTTTGGGGGAGAGACAATGACTAGATTAATTAAGTAAATAATAAATAAATAAAATAAATATCAGACAACATCACATACATTGCTCCGTTTCCAAAGTAAGTAGCTTAAGCATAAGCACTTGTGTTATGGGTGTCAGAACAACGAAGGTACCACAAATAAATACTTAAATACAAATATAAACACCCAGACACGGAACAAACACAAGTGTTCATCACACGAATGTTTGTCCCGGGTGGGAATCGAACCCACGACCCTTGGTTCAGAAGGCAGGGGTCACTACCAATTGAGCCACCGAGTCAGTCAAGTATCAGTTTTCTTGCCAATAATTTCAATAAATAACCCTCCTCTACCTGAAGGTGTCTGGAAGAAATCGCTACAAGCGATAAGACCGCCTAAATTGTACTATGTTATGTCTGTATTATCTTTTCCTGTAATGTCTGTGTTTTGTGCAATAAAGAGCAGCCCCGGATCTAGGGGGGGGCAAACCGGGGCACCTGCCCCGGGCGGCAGTTTCAGGGGGCGCCAAAATCATCACTACTACGCAACAAAACTAGATCACAAAAAATGACATCTATTATATATTAGTGTTAATCAAACGCACACGGGGGGGGGGGGGGGGGGGGGGGTCAAGGGTATCAAGTTCTTGCCCCGGTTCGAAAAAATCGTAGATCCGGGGCTGATAAAGAGTATCTATCTATCTGTAGGAACGGACTTATCCCTACGAAAAGTGGAAGTACTTCCGCCGAGCTAGGTGATCGTGCTCGGGGACCGCGGTCCGATGGACCAACGTATTCGGGTAAATAACCCAAGACATGCCACATTGGGCCACACATCGCCATGTAGCCCCAAACTAAGCCGAAGCTTGTACTATGGGTACCTAGGTACTAGACAACCGATAATAATATTTTCTTTCCGTAAATAAAGACATACGTAGAAAACACCCAGACCAATACAAACAGACAATGTCATGCACACAAATGTTTGTACTGTGCTCGGATCGAACCCACGACCCTTGGCTCAGAAGGCAGAGCCAAATGAGCCATGGAGCCAAATTTAGAAAAACATTTATGCAAATCCAATGATTGTCTTTTATGCTGCGGCCACACTTTGGAGACATTTGTAAGTACCAAGTAACGTTTGGCGTTCAATGCACCAATGTGTGTAGCGGTACTTTGGCACAATGAAGACATTGCGCGTTAGTATTGGGCATTGGACAGCGATTGGACGCAAAGTTGGATCCAATGTGTGATATTTGTCTTAGTCACCACGCTTGGCAGGCGGTTTGGTGACCACAGTAAGTAATTCCGTCCCTGTGGTCTCCGGACTTAGAATAAGACCACCCGGTCCCCTCTCATTTTTTTTTGTAGTGGCTCGACATAATGGCTTCCCTACGCCTGATGGAAAGCGAAAGAGAGGCCCAAGTCGCTGTGACAACTGGCAAGTAACTGGTCAGTTACCTGTCAGTTGCCACTGCCATGCCGGCCCAACCCTAACCCCCCACGAGCTCCGGACACCCTACTCACCAGCAGAAACACGACCCGAAGGTCATTTGGCTGCGGTATTTTATAGGGTGGAGGTCCTTCCCCGGACGGGCAGCTCAATTCGAGCGAAGATTCGCTATGCCCTACCTCTCTTAATCATCCCGGTATTTCGACACTTTGGGCAAACGTCTGGAGGCTTCACCTATAATCGCCACGCTGAGCTGGCGGATTGGCGATCGAGAACGTCCCTCAATGGGCACGTCATAAATAGTTGATGATTTATAAAGATAATCACATTTTCTTTCAATCTCTACACCCGTTCATTACTCTACGCGGCTCCATACAAAATGCGACTGGCAAACGTCTGCAAACATCACTCCGACTAACCTAATGAGAGCGAGCGAGACGCACAGACGCGGCGCGTGCGCGCGCGAGCGAGACGACCATATGTGGCGGGCGAAAGCGCAACGCCCTCGAGCGAGACGGCGCTATACGGCGCCTGCGCGTTAGAGTGAGAGGTGTATACGTGCTCAGTGTTGCTTGGTTAGTGAATAATTTAACATCGACCGCCCTTTCGCTTTCCTGAACTTCGATACAGAAACAATGTTTGACCTTTGTTAGGGTTTGTCCTGTGTGGTTCGATATTGGACCTTATGCGGTGGAGTTAAGGAGGGGTTGTTGTTGTAATATGTAGCGGTGTATGGCGCTATTTATTAAGTTGGCGCTCGGTTGAATCAATGCTTGCGCTATTTATAGCGGCAGGTATATGTGATGTACCTATTTATTGAGGAGAATCGATTTTAGTAGATAGATAGATAGATATGCTTTATTGAATACCTACCATACCCTCCCTCACCGCGTCTGTCGTGTGATGTAATCATCAATGAAGAATCAGAGTTCGTATTTAAACACTCGCGATTTGTTAAAACGAATATTCTTACCTGATATTTACGACCACTGGTCCCTAGCTGGCCACTGGTGCCTTTACCCTATACCTATTTGTAACCTGAAATGCTCATCTGTTCGGAGGTGGGCGCTGATAGCTGCGACACAGTCTATGACTAATGTGGCTATCAACGCTATAATGTAACAGTGAAAATGTAAAGTTTCAAATAAAGATATTTCAAAGATAGGTATTTCATACAGTTGACTTACCTAAAAGTTACTTGCCAGTTGTCACAGCGACTTGGGCTTCTCTTTCGCTTTCCATCAGGCGTAGCGTAGGGAAGCCATTATGTCGAGCTAGGTACTATAAAAAAAAAGTTGGTGTTAACAGACATCAGTCGTAGTAAGTACCTCCAATTACAGCGGTCTTATCGCTTTAAGCCATCTCTTCACCAGCCTACCTACTTGCTTACATTAAAATTTGTTTGTCAAACCGAACATTGGCTTTTCGATTTCCAGTACCCGCATCTAGACGTAATAGGAAATCTATTGTGCTGCGGCCGAATACGTCCTTATGACGGGGTAAAATGGGGTGAATAGACTTGCGTAGTTGGGTAAATAAATTAAATCACCAGAATTAAATTATATTATTCGACAATCCTTTTTTTGCGGGTATTATGCAAGCTCACATCCGCCCCCATACAACCTCTCCATTCAGCCCACTGCCAGCTTCCCGAGGCGGCTACGGACCGGCTACGGACCGGCTACGGAGCGGCCACGTTGTACAATGGCGGTGGCCGGGGACACTGACACTGGCTAGTTGTTGTCTCGTTATGATGGGATTTGGTAAAGGGTAAGTTCGTTGGCTTGGCAGTCAGATGATCTAGCTTCGTGATTTTTTTTTATTCATAATGGGTTTGCGCTTGGCCACAATTCACCTGGTGTTAAGTGATATTGAATCCTACGATGGAGCACGCTTACCCAGAAAATACAGATTCACTCTCGCCTTGAACACCTCAAAATTATGTCTCGTTACGCTATTATGGGGTTTGGTTTGGTTATTGTTGGATGTTAAGGGCAAGTTCGTTGGCAGTTACATGATCTACCTTCGCGACATTGTTTTTTTTTTCATAAAAAGAGCTTCTTGGAATCTTACTCCTCAGACCCCACTCCACCTGATGGTAAGCGGTCTTGAGGTTCAAAAGTAAAGTCGACAGGCATGTTTTCTGTCTGCCCCTAGCAGGTTGGCATAAGTTTACTTAGAGCTTTTTTCTCAAAGAGAACTCACTGAGGTAACTATCAAACCGGAGCTTTTTATATTTATACATTTTTATTTACACAAACGCTTATGGTATGTATTAACCCCAATAAACCACGTGACAACTCAGGTCACGTATCTCTAAACTCGTATCGGCTTAAGTGATATTGGGTGTAAATTGATCAATTTGCCTAACAAGACTAGTTAACATGTTGTAACGTAACTTTCCCTTAAATAAACAAGAAAAAAAATTCTAAATCCTCACTAACACCTCTCAGTAGACGCTAACGATTTGATTTGTGCCGACACCCCCAAATATTGGCACAATACGCCATCCACTGCACAATAACTTACACTCTACAAAAACCACACTAAAATGCACTCTATTCCTTTGATAATAACGCACGGCCACTTACAAAGCAATGATAAGAAAAAAACCTTTCAGTTTCATGTTGTTTAAATAAAGACTTTATTTTTATACTTATAAGGTTAATTTCACCTTTTACGGCTAAGCGGAGTTAAGGCGCCGACAGACAGCGCGTCGCCGTCGCCAAGCGGAGCGGAGACGGCTAATCCTCTTATAATCCGCTAGCGACAAAGTAGTTCCGAAGTCCGTTGTCCGCGGTGATAATGATGCTTGCTTCCGTATTGTGAACGTCGGAAGTCTTGTGCGGATGGCTGGGCTCGAAGCTTTTGTGTACCTCCTGGAATGTGGCTTAGGGAATAGAATGGTTGATTGGAAGAAGTAGTTTGATGAAGCAAATCATTTTTTTTTATAGTGGCTCGACATAATGGCTTCCCTACGCCTGATGGAAAGCGAAAGAGAAGCCCAAGTCGCTGTGACAACGGGCAAGTAACTGGCCCAACCCTAACCCCCCAAGAGCACCGGAAACCCTACTCACCGGCAGAAACACGACCCAGAGGTCATTTGACTGCGGTATTCTATAGGGTGGAGGTCCTTCCCCGGACGGGCGGCTCAATTCGAGCGAAGATTCGCTATGCCCTACCTCTCTTGATATCATTTATTTGTGAGACAAAGACAGATAGATATTCTTTATTGCACAAAAATACAAACATTTGCAACTAAACGGCAGTATCAGCAGCCCACATCATGCCAGTGCTGGACATAGGCCTCTCCCAAGGTTCGCCGCTGTGCTCGATTTTGGGCTTCTCGCATCCAGCACTTGCCAGCCGTCCTGCGCAAATCGTCACTCCACCTGGCTTGAGGGCGTACTCCTATACTACGTTTGCCGAGACGCGGTCTCCACTCCAGAACTCGTTTACCCAAACGGTTCTGCGGCTGATGTGGCCAGCCCACTGCCACTTCAGCTTACTGATCCGGTGAGCTATGTCGGTAACTTTGGTTTTCTGCCGAATCACCTCATTAACCGAAATCAAACGGCAGTATAGATATCCCGTTTTAGATATTTTAGGCGGTCTTATCCCTAGTAACCTTATTTTATGGATTTATTTCATCATCATCATCTACAGCCTGCAAACGTCCACTGCTGGACAGATGCTTTAATGACAATAGTCATTTGGGGGGATTGACTTAGTCACCTCGCTTGGCGGGTTGGTGACCGCAGTAGGTTTTATTTGTACTTAGGTAACCGTTGTTGGCTGTTGCCTTGACATTCCCATAGGTGCAGCGCAAACGGCACACTTTTTGTGCGATAGAGTCTGCGTCTGAGACATTTATAAGAGCGTCTAGGTCTGCCCGACAGAATATTCGAAGATGTGCGTCGTGTGTTTTTTTTTTTTTTTTGTGCGTTGAGTCTGTGAAATATCCGCGACAGATTTTTGCGCGTCGTGTGCGTTACTGCATATAATTGCAAAAAAGTGCGTCGCGGATAGTCTGTCGTCTGCGCTACCCCTTATTATTCGTCTTCTACGACACCCACGCGATGAGTTGAGGTAGTCCTATTCTAAATCCGGAAACTACACGGACAAACTTAGTAATGTAATAAGTAAAGTAAAAAAAAGTAAATTGTTTATTTCCAAGAAAAATACAGTACAAATTACAGTAATGCTTACGAAAGCCACACTAGGCAATGCCCGTCTCGTGGCAATCATAATTAATCTGTACACAGGACTACGAAATACAACAGCGGCGTTTGATAAAGCGAGTAGGTAGGTATTTTTAATTATAATAATTATTTATTTTATAGTTTACCTTACCCTAAAATCATCGATTTTATTAGTATAAGAAATAACTACTCATAATAACGAAAAGTAAAAGCGATTTTAATGTCCCTTTCAAACGTCATATCACAATAAAATTCGCTCGGCGAGATCAAAGGCGCGCCGCGTTAAGGCGGCGACAGACATCGCCAGTATTACATAATGAGTATTACGCCGTAATCCGCTGTAATCCGCCGCTTCCGTGCGGTGAGTGCGGTTCCGAATGGTGCTTCCGAATACGAACTATTGTCGAATAGAGAAAAAGTATTGCGCTATATAAGATTTTGAAGAAAAGGAAATGAAAAACTTCTATTACTTACATTGGTTGCTTGCTGGAACTACTTACTTACTTATAGGTAGATAGATAATTAGACATTGTTATTTTATTTTAGTTCGCGTCAAAATACGTCATTTAGGTCTATCTAAGGTTAGTCTATCGCACTTACAAAGCCTGACCTGACTCAAAATTTTGGAAAAAGGAGGAAATTATGTATTAAAATAAGTACTTACTAACCAAATGCGAGTAGTAGAACTCAGGCTCGAAGGGTTGCGTACCAATATTGGGCAAAATAGACAAAAAATGTTGGATCCGCACAATGGATTTATATTAATGTTGAGCAATTACAAAATTTACATTGACAATGAATGATGAATGCTTTTAACATTACTTAAACATTTTTTTTCCTTTTGACTGTTTTCCTTTTCTTTTCTATTGAAACAAAAAATTTGGACAATGAGTCACCTAAACTCATAGACGTAATTTTAAACGTCCTTGCTTGAACTTTACCTGTATTGAAAAATAATGAGACCTTAATCAAACTTCCACTTGTTTTATTAACTAACCACTTACACGGTAGCCTACCCGTTAATTTCCCGTGCAGTATCGAGTCCCGCCCTTTAACGCGAACGGCAATAAACGATAAACGATTCCCAGTTCCCACGTTGCGCGCGCGCAGTGCCGCCAACCGCAGCGAAGTAACTTCGGCCAGACACTATTTATCAGACTAAGCGTACGACATGTAGGTAAGGGAGCGGCCCATCATCATTTCGCTCCAAGCCACCCTCACCTGCCCGTGGTGCATCCTGCCGAATAACAAACGAGGCACAGGCAACCAACTGGTGGCGGTATAACCATCCAACAAATTAAAAGCGGAGCTAAATACCACAGGCAAAAGACCCACAATAAACCTCTTTTATGGCGGTGTAACGGCCCGAGATACATGTCTACTTAATCGCCAGGGCAGGCAGGTTGGCGATCGCAGGGCGTAGCTTCTCGCTAGGTGGCACTGCTGCCCGTCATCGGCCTGTGGTATTTAAAAAATAATTATTTTTTTTTATTTCAGACAAGGTCCATAATATTAGTAACTATGTTAGTAGGCAAAATAATTTTGTTTTAGTGTCTTTGGCGAGCTGAACGTAAGTCCACTGCTGCATGATAGCACTGTTCAGACTCGCTGCGACCGTCTTCAGGAGGCTGTTGCTTTAGTTTCAATTGTGATGGTTATACCGCCTCCAGTCGGTTGCCAGCGCCTTTTAAGCGATGGCTCGCTCCCATAAATCCCCGTACGATCCGCATACGATCTTTTAATAAATCTTCTCGGTTAAAGTTTGGTTACAACATCTTGTATGTTGTATTTGCTGCGTGGTCTGTCCCCACTGTGACTGGCTGCACTGTGCCGTATTAGTGTCGTGAGCAGAGGCAATAACATCCGAGCTAGTCTGTGGCGCGCGCCGCGTCATTGGCTGCGAATAAGCCCTTGTATAGAGCTGATGGTAGCTATTCTGGAGTGATGCGATCACACTTAATTACTGAATTTACTGCTTTGATTGTAAAAAAGGTAGATCTGCCTCATTTTTAACTTTCGCGTTGGTATCATCTAACAAAGACTCTACTTACTAGCTGTGTGCATGTCCCTATGCTTGGATCTGTATAATTACACAACCCATGATTTGGATTGACATAATATTTATTTATATGTATTATTAAACATGCATAATATAGTCTACTACGTATCTAACATTCGTTTTGACTCGTTTTGAGTCAAAAATAACAGACTTTTTGCGCTTACATTGCAAATGCTGGCTAAACTTCATGAGGTAGGTACCTACCTCTACAGTATTGTACACCTTAAGACTCGGATAATAGAAAAGATTTTTAATACTATATTATTTTATTATTTATTAGTATAAATATTTGTTTATCTGTACGATAGAAGAAATAATTTGTTGAAATCCATAAACAAAAGTCATTCGTATATTCTGTAATCCGTGACATTGTCCCAATCCTAGTCAGTCAACCTTGGTTTGATTACATCTCTATAGCCATAAGAATAGACATCTCCTGTTATTTATGTCAGATGTCAAAGCCATCCAGCAAACTAAGTTTGCTTTTTTATGCGAGAGGCGGCAGACGAGCAAGTGTGATGCTTATACACTTGTACCCTTTCTCGCCTGTTAAATACTTACATACCTATCTAGCTAAGCTAGTTAAACATTATTGACCGTAACATTAAGGCGATGATATCTCGTCCCGGGCACGGCACGCGCCCGCCACGCGCCGATCGGCCAGTGAACTCATTTGACAGCTAACGTGCTCCTGCTTACAATAAATTAGCTCTCCCACTTCCTGTGCGGGATTGAGGAAATTGGATGTATGTAAGTATTGGTTTTGTTTTACATCCATATCATTTAGGGCCGATCGAGGGCCTGTCCTCGGAGGAGGCCCGATACCTGACAAAAAGCCTGGATCTCATGTGCTTATAGTGGAAAACTGATTGCAGATCTACTTACTACTAAATTTAAGAGCTTTGCTCTTGTCGGTGGAGCAACTTCCACTCCTGACACCGCCAGCGCCTTCAACTCCTTGTACGTCACGACATTAACTTTTTCCTTTAGCTTGCAGATCAGAACACAGAAAAAAAATCATTTAGAAAATTTCCCATCCAAAACTACTAAAAATAAGTTATCAGCGATAAATACTTATAGGTATTTCCTGATTCTACACGTTTTCGTAATTTATCCATTAGTTTAGTTATTGCAAACCGGTCAGTACTTTGTAACTAATGTTCTCTTCTTCTTATTCTTTCTTCTCTTCTCTTTCTTCTTCTCTTCTTTTGAACTAATGTTACACTTTGGAAGTGAACTTTCCCAATGAACTTTGAAGACCTATGGCTATGTCATATTGCAACATTCTTCTTCGTCGATGTCACTCTTGACAGAGTGGTCGTGGTCGTCATTTCAAGCGTCGGTGGCCAGCTTCACGGTGACGAACAATTGAAGAGGCCTATGTCCAGTGGACTCTGCGAGGCTTATGATGATGCCGACCTTGCATCCGTGGGCATTCTCTACTGCACCTATCACGGCGAATGTCATGAAAAATTGTTTGGTTTACTGAGTGCAGCTGAGTTTCACCGCACCACACGTAACCGCTTGCCATTCCATCCTCATCGTCTCGATGGTTGGCGATCCTCGACTGTACGCTTTATGACTATGAGGAACTTCTTGTCTCGCGCCTCGGTTTTGTGGAACCAACTTCATGCAACAGTCTTTCCGAACAGTTACGACTTGGGAACCATCAAGAAACGAGCGTGTTCCCACTTAAAAGGCTGCCAGCGACCCCAGAACTCGATTTGAGTTGCGGGTGTCCTTGCTTCGTGGGGTGTCCATCGGCGGTGTCGACTGCTTACCTTAACACTTGCTCGTCTGCGGCCTCTAACATAAAAAGAAAAGATCAATGTGTATAGTTTTGGTCATTCTTTCTGGTAACCATAAAACACGTATCATTCGTAATCAAACTTAAGAAATTACTTACCCTATTGTTAAACACATCTCGATGACAGTGACATCTTATTAGCATGATGTTTACGCTGATTATCGCATGTGGAGCGGGGGGCGCTAGCAGCTACAAATATTTGCTCCCGGCGATGAGGGAGCGAGCGACCGATTAACGGGCGAATGATTTACTTAGTTATAAATTACTTATGGGGTGGGTTATGAGGTCTTGTTGGTTTGTAGTTCACGAGTGTACGAGTCATCGTACATGGTAGCAGTGTAAAGCCGCCTTTACTTTATCATTTTGTTAGCATAGCATTTTTATAAGTATCAATCAATAAATCAGTGTATTACCGACACTCGAACGGAGCGGTTTGATTTTATCATCCCTTAAACCCTCTTATCATCATGTCATCCAAAAGTGTGGGCATCACCCCCTACATTTTTTTTTTGATGATGATGGCTTAATAACAAAAGATCCAGATCTTTGTTGATGTAAGTTGTCTTGTAGGTATGCTTTATAAAGAAGTAACTCAGATACTATGATCATTTGACACGAGACATTGACATTCGGTGACGGAAAAGTTTTGAAAATTGCAGTCCACTGCTGCTCTCCAGCTGTTCGACACTAAGGGCAAACATCTGGAGGATATACCATAATCGCCACGCTGGGCAGGCAGGTTGGCGATCGCAGGGCGTAGCTTCTCGCTCCGGTGACGCTGCTGCCCGTCATCGGCCTGTGGTACTTAGCTACGCCTTCAATTGGGATGGTTATACCGCCACCAGTCGGGTGCCAGCGCCTCGTTTGTATGCGGCGGGATGCACCACGGGCAGGTGAGGTTGGCTTGGAGCGAAAAGGAGAGGTCGCGTTTACATCCCAATCCCTATTATAAGCAAACATTATTCCAAATGTTTTTCCATAAGTACCTATTAGTTGAACAAGCGGCCCCAGGCGGCGGCATATGTCGCGGCGCGTCCCGAATGCCGGCGCTCATCTGTCTGTTTGTAGCGAGCTCCCGAGGGAGAGACGGGCAACGTTTAGCGAACCGTACAACATTATTCATGTTTGTTGCAATCTATCTGTCGGTAAATTCGTTAATATAACCCCGGAGGCGTTATGTTCAGTGACGGACGAGCGGAAGGTTCCTGGTTCGAATCCGGGTCAGGTAATTTACCTAAATGTCTCAAACAAGCTGTGTTTAATTAATTAACTTATTAAGAATATTGTTTAAGGGGATTTCTGGCACCCCTGCGCAGGGGATCATCTAAGGGGATTTCTGGAATATGCCCCGGCCGGGCACAGATCAGACGAGCAGCGAAGTCAGGTCAGTAGTAGTTTTAGCTCGTAGTAAGGTCACTGCATAAGAAGAAGATCATCATCATCATCAACCCACATCAGTCCACTGCTGGACATAGGCTCGCCACTTCGATCGGTCCCGGGCCCCTCGCATCCAGCACTTGCCAGCCGTCCTGCGCAAATCGTCACTCCACCTGGCTGGCCTGAGGGCGTCCTACACTACGTTTGCCTAGACAGAAGATAGATATTCTTTATTGCAAACCTAACATATTGACTAAAACTAGATATAAAAACATATCGACGTACCTACAAATTAAAAGATTGCTCTCAGCGATAAGACCGTCTACATTATAATAAAATGTTTGTATACTCTTTCCTGGAGGAGCTCGGTGGCGCCGCGGTCTTGTCCGCTTAATAATGATCGCAACGTTGTGCAACCATTGGCGCGGTCAATCCGATGATGGGTGACCAAAATTTGACACCGATTTCCTCCGTGCGTCGGAAGGCACGTTAAGCTGTTGGTCCCGGGTGCTCTCTTTACCAACTCAGATAGCAGTCGTTACATCATATCAGAGATGATGATAACTCTGACGCCTAACTGGGAATGGGTATAGCTTACCCTAAGTGTTGCGGAGGTCTGGTGGCAGTCGCTCTGTGTAAAAGCTTAGCCCTCGCCAAATCTCTCAGTTTGGGAAGCCGACCCTGAGACAATCGGGGAAAAAGGCTGATGATGATGTGTACAAAGAATATCTAAGTATCTAAAACAAAAATGTTCATCGCATTAACGCTTGTCGCGACTGGGATTCAAACTCACGACCTTTGATTCAGGAGGATATTACATTCCCATTGACAATATTACGGATAACTAAATGTGTAAATAGGCTGCAGGCTCTAATCCGCGCACGGTTGGTCGGTCGGCGCAGATCGCTAATAGGCTTAAGCCCGCCTGCCCGGATTACGCTTTGTGCGTCGGGTTTGGGTGGAAAACTCGTGTTTTGTGCAATTTCTGAGAAGCGGGGGCGTATTCTCGATGGGTTGTTATCTGATGTACAATTGATGTTATATTTAACTACTATTATGATCGTTTCAATTGCTGAACTTAGCTTCGTGTGTTCAAGGTGTTTTAAAATCATGAAACGGTGGTGCATAAGAAACAAATGCACACGGACAATATCGTATTTTACATTCATATTGACTGGCTCGGTGGCTCAATTGGTAGTGACCCCTGCCTTCTGAACCAAGGGTCGTGGGTTCGATTCCCACCCGGGACAAACATTCGTGTGATGAACACTTGTGTTGTACTTACTTTGGGATCGGAGCAATGTATGTGATGTTGTCTGATATTTATTTATTTATATTGACACGTACTGTTCCGATGTCATCTAGATCTGGAATCTTGTTGTCAGGTACAACCACGAGCATTATGTAGGTACCTATTGTTTTCACGGTCACTCCATACTTAATCTCTTCATCATCATCATCATCAGCCTATGGCGGTCCACTGCTAGACATAGGCCTGTCCAGCAGTATAGCAAGCAACCCGCCCCAGCTTAGCACGGGTGCAATACTATGCATATACTCGTATAATACACATAAAAAACATAGGTACCTACCTCTTGAATCTCCCAATCTATTAAAAAAATCGCATTAACATCACACGCGTGGATATCGGGTTTTAAAAAATAACGGACGTCCATAAAATGGTGCCTAAGTTTTAAGTTAGACCTCTAGCAATACATTGGTGAAAACGGCATTCAATTCCATGCAGTAGTTTTCGTGTGATGCGCGTTCAAACATAAAGATGATAGTTATTTTGAATATAGGTATAACTATTTCATGTACAGATTCTGGAGAAGAAGAAGAGTCTTGAGTGTCATCACCTCTTCTCATCATGACCGAAATTTGTCAACTTCAATGTAGATAATACAATCAGAATACGGCCCCGTGGAATCAGCTGCGTTCTCCCACGTATTAAAGCCGAGAGCGACCCCACTTAGTGTTAACTTATTGTGTAACATGTAAGTATTTGGTGCTTACGCTGGCTTACCTTCGCCTATTGGTAAGCGAGAAAGAAGCGCTATTTTTCTTAATAACTAAGATGCCAAGAGTTTTTGACATTATTAGTGGCCTAAGGGCAAGCGAAAATAAATTCATCATCATCATCAGCCTATTGCAGACCACTGTTGGACATAGGCCTCTCCAGTAGTTCGCCACTTAGGGCAAACGTCTGGAGGATATACACATAAACGCCCTGCTGCCCATCATCGGTCTGTGGTATTTAGCTAAGCCTTCAGTTATGATGGTTATACCGCCACTAGTCGGTTGCCAGCGCCTCGTTTGTTATTCGGCAGGATGCACCACGGGCAGTTGAGGTTGGCTTGGAGCGAAACGATGATATGCCGCTCCCTTACAACCCTATATGGGGATGCCCTCATCCCAATGTCAAGTGTAATTTGGGGGGATGACCGCAGTAGGTTTTATTAGTACCTACCCATGTACGCTGCTGCCCGTTTCCTGATATTCCCATAATTGTCTTCTACGACACCCGCGGGATGAGATGAGATGGTCTTATTCTAAATTCAGAAATCTCAGGATATGTGATCTTGCCTAACATTGATTTATTTGCATAATTAATAAAGCGAACTAGCAACGAAACAAAAAGAAACAAAACAATAATTCAACTCTATACAAAATTACAATAAACAAAAACAAAGACTCTCGAACAAAAACATTGTTTTCCAATCACAAGTTGTTTCGGTTGTTTCATCGAGGGCCCACTCCACGATCGCAATATTAACATCGAAACAATCGTTTAATAAACAATGAAGTTAACGTGGGGCAGACGTTATGTTAACTGCACTCCAATGAGCAAATCGTATAAAATGAGTCTCGAGAAAATCATAATAATAACATGCATAGAGTGAGGTAAAAAATGAATTTGTACGGGCGGTGGTTTGATGCCTACACGGGCGGGATCGCTAAGAGGCAATGGCTGTGATTGAGTGAAGCCAAGGTATATGTTACTCTCCTGACTGAATTTCTAGCGAAGTTTGCGGTAGAAATTTTTTAAGTCCCTAGTCAGTGCGACAAGAGGCAAGGAACATCTGTCAGTTTGCCACCGCTATGTGCCCGTAAGTGCTCAAGAGTGTGAGCATAACACGGGTGCGATATCATTATTTTTATAATGTTATTCATAATTAATTAGTCAAGTAATTAGTATAACACTGCTGCAATCCGCGGCTTTGCCCACATGAATATAAATTATAGTCTAATAGATACCTACTAGACTTACGTTACGTACGGTACTTATGTTACGGTAATATAGCCAATGCATCAAATTAAAACGTAAGTATGTTTTAATTTATTAATTACTTTGGCTATATTACCATAACATTTATACAAATACATTGCATAAATCAAAGTCAATTCTTTTGGTCTTATCGATACTTATATACTCTATAATACACACCAAAAGATATGTATTTGTTGTATATTTATCGATAAGACCTTTCAGACAATCTCTCTTCCTTAAGAGTAGGTAACAAACTTCCATCCATCCATTTAAACAAACTTTCGAATTTACCAATAATAATATATTTAGTCCTGTCTCAAAAGGGAACCCTTGTCCCCTCTGTACCGATTGCCTCAGAGTCCCTACTCACGTCAAGAGTTCCCAGATTTATTTTATTGTGTCGGTCCCCTCCGCGCGGCGGAGTGCAAAACGCGCGCAATATGCTCCGCGCCCTCTGTCGCGCCGCATCAGGCTTACAGCGACTGACGTATTGTTTACGGGGTAGAAAGCGGTTAGTTTCAATGCGATTGTGCCTCTGTCGCGTTGAGTGATCTGCGGCGAGTGACGGAATTATAGTTTTGATAGTTTCAGGCTTTGGGACATTGAAGGGAGAGATGAAAACATTCATCATCAGCCTATCGTAGTCCACTGCTGAACATAAGCGTGTCCAGTTGTTCGCCGCTTAGGGCAAATATAATCTGACTTTGAGACTTCACCCATTATGGCCATGCTGGGCAGGCGTTTTGCGATCCGGTGACGCTGCTGCCCGCCAGTGGCGGCGCTGGGCGTCGGCGACGTCGGCGACCGCCGACGGCCTCGCTCCTGTGGGGGCCTTGCAAAAAGTTTAAAAATTCTAAATTTTAAAAGTGTAGTTATTCGTATATACTCATTTTCGTACGCGTGAGTAGTATTTGGCCAGAGCCGCTCTGAGTGGTCTGGCAACACCACTGGTAAGTGGAGTGTGGGCAACACTATGAAAGTTAGACTGCCGCGCGTAAGAGTCGGGGAATCCCCGAGTAGTTGATTATTTCTGTTTTTAAGCGAATCCGCGTCCGAGGAGGCTTGAGGTAATCCCCGAGTTCTTTGTGTTTCATTCATCGTTCACAAAATTCAATCCTCGGTTTTCTTTCACAGACAACGCAATATTATACCGTTTTTATTACTAAGTAAGTGAAAAATTAGTTATTTGTTTATTTCAAAGTAAGTAATACTTACATCAGTCGCATTGGTTCACACGCGTAATGTCCAAAATAAAATGTGCCGCCACTGCTGCCCGCCTTCGGCCTGTGGTATTTAGCTTCAATCGTGATGGTAGGTAATACCGCCACTAGCCGGTTGTCAGAGCCTCGTTTATTATTCGGTTCAGACATGGAACAAACACAAATGTTTATCGAGATCACGACCCTTGGTTCAGAAGAGACAGCAGGGGTCTGCTTGTTAGCAGTTGAACCTCGGGTCAGTTATCTGTGAAAGAATTTTGGTTTTCTCAGCATTTTTCGTAGCGCACAGTGCACTCTTCTTAAGGACATACATATATGCGGAAGACCAGCGTCCGTCTCTCATCGCCGAGACATAATAAGCTGAGCATTTTGTTCTTTTCGGTGACATGTTATTATGAATGTACTTGTGTTAGTTTAAAATTTAATGTGTCACTGAATCAACCGATTTTCTTTCAAAAAAGTCTAGGAGGGTTCTATGAAAATATGCGGGCTTCTTTGTCAAACTCTTTAGATCTCTTTAGAAAAAAGAATATCTAGACATGCATAGCTACTGACTGAATTCTATACAGCCTTCGGATCGTAAAGAGGACAGACGTCAAAATTTTCATGCCCATTTGAAATGATAACGACGTACGCCGCAATTTCACACCGAATAGTGTAGTGTCATCAACCGCCATCTTCCATCCAATTTGTCGGTCGCAGCGACCTCCGTCACTCGTCGCGTCTGCCTGCGACACGCGACAGCCGATTGGGGGCGCATCGCGTCGCGGGATGCCCGTCGTGCGGGAAACAGCTAATCGTAATACGCGGGGAAGGCTTTATTGAGGAAATTCTCTCTGATAAAAGGTGGCTAGTGGTGGTAAAGTTTCTATGGTGGATGCTGTTGTGCTTGAGTTTTATGCCATTCGGGTTCAAATTAGCTTACAACCTTGGCTTTTAGTTTTAAGTATAAGTACTTAGTAGTAAGACTATTCTTAGGGGCAGCGCACATTACAGACTATCCGTGACGCACTTTTTTGCAATTACATGCAGTAACGAACACGACGCGCAAAAATCTGTAACGGATATTTCACAGACTCAACGCACACGACGCACATCTTCGATCATTCTGTCGGCAGATCAAGACGCTCTTTTTAAATGTCTCAGACGCAGATTCTAACGCACAAAAAGTCTGTCGTCTGCGCAGTCCCTTAGTTGTCGGGTTTCTTACCGATTATTCTGGATTCTAGCATTCCGAATCCAGTCGTAGTGTGATACGTTTTAATTTGCTGTTTTAAAAGTGCTTATCTTGAGGCAAGTCTGTATGAATAAAGATATTTTTGACTTTGGCTTTCCTAAAGAAGTTATGGAACAAAATAGAGTTTATAAATCTGTCCGAAATCATTGCACAAAGACATTTTGCCAAGAATGCTGGTCGTAGGTATGTAGCCAGACTGATACCTATTCTGTCCCAAGAAAGCAATTATCTGTTTCTAATATGTATTACCATACGTTTCTGAAACACGCGTCACTTCCCCAGCGTCTACGAGTAAACAAACCCACTTCATTCCCACGAACAACAGCAAAAGCTAGCTTCTACCGTACATTAACAAAAGACGCATAACGGTCCCTGCATCTAAACAAAGAGCACGTTTAATTAAAGTCATACGAATCTCAACGCTCAATCGGCGGCCATTGTTGTGCGGAAACAATATGGCGGCGCGCACCCGCCTCGCCACTTCCGGCTGCGCGCGCGCCACAAAAGCGCAGCGCGATATTTTTAGTATTATTTAGCGCAAATAACGCGTTATTATATTTGGTATCGGGTTGCTTGACGTTTGGCAGTTGCTGCTGTTGGCCAGTGGTTCTTAAACTGTATCAACCTTTTTTTTCTTCACGTGTGTACGACTCACATCCACCAGAAACGAATGGTCTTAGCTGAAGCCCGTGAGTTCATCTAAGTTATCCAGAACCTGATCTAGTGTTCTGACCGCTGAGCTGTAAGAATAATATGTGCTACCGTATTAACAACTATCCCAAATTAAGATTTATGTCAACTCAAGTGGATACAGCCTTGATCCGTCTACTGCTGAGCGTAGGCCTCCTTTAATTCGCGCCATATTTCTTCATTCGGGCTCATCAGCCCAACAGACGGCGAGTGTACCTTACACTGTATTTTCCCTAAATCTAATTCAACATAACCAAGAATATGACTGGCTCGATGCCTTCTACTGTCTTTTTTGTCTGAAATGCATTAGGCACCGTCTATTCACCTCCGAGGGGAGGTGCGTGGTGTGTGAGACTCACACCTCCCGAAATGGACGGGTATCCACTAAACCCCCATGTGTCGCCAGTGGTCCGCAAGTGGCAGGGACACGGGTAACTCCGAAGCATACGGCCGCATCCCTGCATGCCCTGGCCAGCCGTAGATGACAAGCGGCCGGCACTCCTGGTCCGGGGAGGGCAAATACCCCTACCCCCGGCTTCCGGGGAGCAATAGGGTGCTCCCCGGGCGGACCTCGTGCAACGGTGTGGCTGCACCTACCACACCGTTACGCCCCTATGAGTGGATCGCGCCCCCGCACTCACCACTCGGGGCACGAAGGAGAGGCTCAGAGTACATACGATGCGTTGTATGCCCTCCGGCGACGCCCGAGTAGCGTCATATTTCTCGCGTAGCGGACGTAGAGCGGGCGCGTATGCTGCAGCCTCACGCTCTCTTTCCGCCGCCTCCCTCTGCGAGATCACCGTCACGCAGAATGCGACCATCACTGCCTGAGCCAAGGGTCGCCCATAGTACAAGCTTCGGCTTAGTTTGGGGCTAGGTGGCGATGTGTGGCCCAGCGTGGCATGTCTTGGGTTGTAAAAAAAAGAACCCGGAAACTTGGAATATGCCGCGTCGCAGGCGCACGCCTACAGTTTGAGTATCGCTTCGTGTCAGAGTGCAGGGCGGGTCAAGGCTGCAATTTGCAGGAAGGTCGCACAATACCGCGCGGTATAATGGCCTCTCCAACATTACTTACTGCAGAACCGAGCGGGGCCTGCAGAGAACGTAATGTTAGGGTCCAATGAATGTTGGGACGTGACCCTAGGACTTTGATGGCAACACCAAGCTTGTAGTAGGATTGAAGTTTATTTTAATTCTTCTTATTCCGCTTTTTTATAGTAGCTCGACGTAATGGCTTCCCTACGCCTGATGGAAAAAGAGAAGCCCAACTTCGCTGTGACAACAGGCAAGTAACTGATCAGTTACCTGTCAGTTGCCACCGCTATGCCGACCCTAACCCCCCACGAGCTCTGAAAACCTTACTCATTGGCAGAAACACGATCCGGAGGTCATTTGGCTGCGGTATTCTATAGCGTGGAGGTTCTTCCCCGGACAGGCGGCTCAATTCGAACGAAGATTCCTTATGCCCTACCTCTCTTAACCTGACCACCCTATCTCATCAAGGCATCAAAAGTTGGAGTCTTTTTCTTTCTTCATTGACGTCTTTGACGTCACTCGCTCTCGTAAAAATGCCTCACCGAGTGACGTCACGGGCTATAACTTTATTTTAATTTTTAGTCTAATTTACAAATAAAAAAATACGTGTCTTTTATTTTTGAATCAGCTAAACGACGGACTAATTACAATTTTTAGCCATAATAGCCTATTGGATTGGGGATGTAAGGGAGCGACCTATCCACCTTATATAGGTACCCTACAGTACCTATGCCTAAATAGTAAACAGACTTTATTGGAATAGCCTGGTCTTGGCACCAGGTACCTGTCAGTTTTACAAGACCAACAAGACATTTTGGTAGAGTCAGATATACGATTTGGGAATCTGAATAGAAACGATAAAGAAGTTTCCATATGATATTTAATTACACTCAATATTGCGTTGGACATAATAACATCTTATTTACACTAGATATATCACAAACTCACTATGTTATTTATTCACACATCTACTGGTTGTATTAGTTACGGCTAGGATGTTGGGGAAATAAACTTGAGATGTTGAGATTAGAGGGCTGGACCTTAGTGTAGCATCCTCTTTGGTAAAAATTAATTAACAAATGAAGATAGACATGGGTGCATAAGTTATGACTGAGGGCCTACTCCCAAAAACGAAAACGATCGTTCGTTGAACGGTCCGCGTAATTTTGGAAAATAAAACCCCATTTGTCCCTCCCGAGTTCTTATATATGAATTAAATGAATTAATATCGACTTTGACGAATTTTAGTTCGTATATTCGAACACGGGAGGGACAAATGAGAGGGATTTATGGGGCAAAAATACGCGATCCGTTCAACGAACGATCGTTTTCGTTTTCTGTAGTAGGGCCCCTGGGCCGGTGGCTCAATTGGTAGCGACACCTGCCTTCTGCCTGCAAGGGGTGTGGGTTCGATCCACTCTTGGGATAAATCATTTGCGTGGTGAATATTTGTGTTGGTTCCGTGTCTGGGTATTTATATTTTGTATTTAGGTATATTTGTGGTACTTTTGTTCTTCTGATACTCATAACACAGGTGCTTTTTCATGCGAACAGTGCAATGGTACAGATTAATGCGAACAATTATATGTATGACACGTACCTAGCTATAAACTTAAGTTAAAACCGGTTTTTCAGAATTTTATTTCCACCATCATCCTGCGTCGTAGCATATTATGTGCGATTACGCTACAATTTCACTATAAGAAGTCCCATCATTAATTGTGGCATGCCCTGGGTTATTTATTTATTTAACAATTTTATATTTTAAAAATTCACATGGAACGTAGAAATTCCCACCACGATAATTTTAGTGCTTAGGTAATTAAGACATAAATTTAATTCTGCTATACCTCTAAAGTGGGATAATTAAACCTTTACCTAGTTTTGTACAAAAGACAAAGAACTTATCATTTTACAATTTACATAAAATTTATTTATTAAATACTATGAATGGAATGTCACGACAGAATAATTCCTATTGATCTTATACCTAGTATTTTACTTACATATTTACATATAGATATTTACTTAATGTTATGCTGTGAAATACATCATTGCTTACTTTATAACTGTACAATTTACTTAGACGAAAATTATGTCTGTTTGTTAGCTTAAAATATCATTAATCATTAAAATATTTTATATGTAGGTATGTATATTTTGAGAACTCCCTGTTAAAACTACTTTCATATAAGTATTTCTGCTTATCATCATCTAAGATTTTGATTTTGAGAACTTATCTATTATAAATAATAAAAATGGCAATAAAATAATGTACTTTATAGACATTTGAAATGGTTCTATTAATAAAGTCCCAGAATAATAAAAAAATAAAGGGCTTCTTTGTAAATACACATTATTATATCTTAAATCTGAAGTATTTACACCTACAATAATAAGTTAATGAATAATGACTCGCGGACAGACGACCACACATCACCCGACCCCTCTTTTGACAGACGCTGTAAAATTCTCCCCAATCAATTTTAAAATGTCTAAGACATAAACTCCTTCTAGATTTTTGGTGGAATTTGACAGAAAGGTTAAGTATGCCCTTTGTACGTCTGAGCTTTAAGTATAATCGAGTTTTTAACACATTATTTCTTAACAGACAGATAAGCCAATCAAATCCAAGTGAATTGGGACGCAGCAAAACTTCTTTGACGCCTCTACTAACGTCAGGTCTGCAGTACTCATCAGTGTTTTAATTACACCTACTATTGTTTCATCATATTCTATTAGTTAGTTACCAATCAAATCCTCCATCAATTCACTCGTTAGACTCTCCAAAACTGTTGAAATAGCCCCCGGGTCACAATAGTTTGGAGAAAAAGGTGTTCGGGGCCGTGATCCTTGAAGGATCAATGATTCTTGGGTACGTAGCGCTCAAAAACGGCCTGAAAGCAGCCCTGTTGGCCTCTTCCGAGGGGCTGGTGGTCGCTTCTTGCGTGGACTCATCCTGAGTATCAAGAGACGAGTCGTTGTTTGACCCCCCAGCACCTAAATGGAGCTTTCTCGTGTGCTTTTTAAGGTCAAAATTCCTGCAGAACCCTTTAGCGCAAATACTGCAAGTGAAGGGTTTCCTCTCATTATGAGTGTGCATGTGGAAAGTCAAGTTGTATATCTGATGGAAGGCTTTGTTGCAAATGTTGCATTTGTACGCTTTCTCCCCGCTGTGGGTCAAACGGTGGTTCTTGTAGTTCCCTTTCTGGTGGAAACCTTTCCCGCAGAATTCGCAGACGAACGGTTTATAACCGGCGTGGATTCGTGCGTGTGTGTTGAGTGTTGACGAGCGGTTGAAGGCTTTGCCGCATGTTAGACATTTATGAGGCTTCTCCGAAGTGTGGATGATCTTATGCCGGCACAAAGTCGACGCTTGCCGGAATCCTTTGCCGCATATCTTGCACACGAAGGGCCTGGCTCCTGTGTGCACCGGCATGTGTCTGGTCAGATTGTAATGCGCGTTGAATACTTTTCCACAGTCCCCGCAAGCGAAGCTCTTGTTCTTCGCCGGGGAGGGGGTGGGTCCTGTCGTTGAGGAGACGGCGTGGTCTGCCGCGGGAGCTCTGGGGCTGGGAGGTCTCTGCACTGGGGACGTCGGAGGTGGGGGTCGCGGTAAATGGAGCTGGTGTGCGTAGGTTAGAGATACGAGGTCTGGCCCGTAGTAGAGGAGGGGGTAGTGGGAGACGAGCTGTCTTCTGGCGGCGGGGATGTACTGCTTGAAGGCGGAGTCTAAGAGTTGCGCGCCGTAGGAGAGGAAGCCTGGCTGGGTGGGTGGTTCCGGGGAGACTGACTTCTTCCTGTCGGGTTCCATGAGGCGTGCGATGGAGAAGTTGAGCACGGGGGCCGTGGGGGTGTCGGGGGACTTGGCCCGCTCGGGCGACGACTCCCGAGGGCCTTCCGGACGCGCGCTGGACTGGAATGGCTGCATTTTGGAGTGGTCTTGTTACATCTGGAACAAAGGATTGGATCGTTGGAGATTATGGTTGTAATGTGGTGTATTTGTGGTTCAATCTTAATGTTACAAATATTTTTAGAAGGGGAAGAGATTTGAAATTTTTAGATATGTTCACCTTCCCATAATTTTATTACATACAAATAATATAAATAAATATCTAAATATATTTAACTCAAAGATAACTGACTAACTGACTGACATAGTGATCAATCAACGCACAGCCCAAACCAGGGCCGTCTTTAAACTATTTGAGGCCCTGGGCCCTGGGCACATTAGGATCATGAGGCCCCTATGACCTAAATATCGGTTATCATTTGGTAATATGGCAGGAACTAGGGGGCCCCATTCGATCGCGGGGCCCTGGGCACGTGCCCATAGTGCCTCACTAGGGAAGAGGGGCCTGGCCCAAACCACTGCACACTGGGCGGATCGGGCTGAAATTCGGCATGCAGGCAGACGCTGAGAAAGTATTTTGATCAATTCTACTTCCAAGGGGATAAAATAGGGGATGAAACTCTATTCCACGCAGACGAAGTCGTGGGCACAGCTAGTCAGATATAAATGTGTGCAACAAACGAGGCGCTGGCAACCGACTGGTGGCGGTATAACCAATACTTACAATTGAAGGTGTAGCTAAATACCACAGACCGACGACGGGCAGTAGCGTAATCAACGACTGTGACAGAAGTCAGAGTCAGCTTTCACTTCCACTTGACCAAACCTTCAAGAAGCGAGCCTACAGATTTACCATCAGGTGACCTTCAGGCCCGTTTGCCCCCTTTATCATAAAAAAAAACCAAACTGATAGTCAAACGCAGGGGCATAGAAGAAAATTGCTCGTTTCTATAGGTACTTTTTTTACCTACTTGGTTAAATAAATATTTTTGATTTTTTTTTTAATTTTAAGTAAAGACATTCTTTTTTTTAAATTCTGCTAATGGCAGACGATCAATGGGTGTTGGTGTTAGACGGTTACCGCCGCTCATATACTCTGCAATACCGGTGGCCCAGCTTACCCGCTGCCTACCATGAGCAAAGAACTCTTATTAGACCATGTTTAAATAAATAAAGACAAGTCGTAGCGATCAGGAAACTTTCACGATTTCTATTTCAATCATTAACCCTACACCAAACCAACGCGGTCAAAGAGACCCGTCACACAACCCTAAAGCGGCTCGTGTTTTAAGCAAATTGCGCGGTGGCGGGAGGCGTGACGCGTTCTTTCACTCGCGCTGCCGATTGTCCCGCGATTCCCGAACAATGCGCCGCGGGACGGAGGCCGGGACGACGCCTGGCGGGATTACGGCCGTAATTAACAGGAGTAGTTGGAGGATGTTATTGACGGGGAGATTTTGTTGTTTGAGTCGTGCTGAGGTCGCAGATTGCTTGAGGCGTGGTTGAGGTGAAGCAATCCATTTGAATTGCTGTTGTGCTGATTTTTGTGTAAATAAATGGGACTTGTTTTTGCGTTTGAAATAAATAAATAATTTATTTCTCGTCACAAAACCTGGCCCTATTTCAGAGCGGTCAATTTGCATTGGTATTATTCGCGTTTAGGGTTAGGATTTTTAAGGAGTAATCCATGAGTGTATCGTATCGGTGCTAGAATTCACGTTTCGTGATTAATTTATGTAAAAACACATGAAAGCAACTACAACTTATGTTACCACCTAACTTACAATACCTTATAATAAATTCTAATCATGTTTTAACAAAATAAGTATATTAATGTCCTCTCGGTAATATAAAAATCCCTTAGGCCAAAAGCATAGAAGCAACTCATTTTCCTATTGTAAAATACTTAGACACGAAATTAAATGACCTGTTAACTCAATAATACTTTTTAAACGCACACAAAACTAAGAAACATGGCAGGGTCAATGGGACCCGTCCAATTACAAGGCGCATTCGCGACCGCACGAGCATATTCGCCGGGTTAACTCCGCGCCGCGGGGCGGTCTATTGTACCCTGCTATTATTTTAAGCGCGAGGGTTGATTTTTACGACATATTAATTGTATTCTATTCTTAAAATCAAATTTTATTCGTTTTAAGCATAAGTTGAACAGATCACAGTGGTTAAGTTCAAATAAATAAAACATAGAAGATTATAAGATTCCTTATCTGGGTTCGATTCAACAAACGAACTGTAATTATTATAAATACCTACATCTGGCACGTACCAATACAACTAAAGACTTACGTTTGCTTTGAGGCCAAGTGGTTGGTGAGGTCTTTCTAACAATTTTTTATAGTAAAACCCAGTAGGTAATGAAATAATTATAAATTTTGTCCGATTCACGATTATTGAGACTAAGTTTTGTTGGTAGACATTGTTAAGCTACTAACAAACACTCGCGCACTATAATTCATAGTAGAGATTAAGTACCTTTCGGTGTAAGTTTCTTAAACAGACTTGTAGTCTTAACCCTTAATTTGATTTTGTCCGGTGGGGCGGACAAACTTTTTAAAAAAATCTGGTGTACACTGTAAACATTATTTTATTACATTCTGTACGATTATTTCTTGGTAAATGTATAAAAAAGGTGATAGAAAATAAAATTGCACGTTGGCGACACTATATCTGTCAATCAAGAACAAAATGTCAGCGAGGAGGCGGCCATCAGATTTTGACAAGGTAAAATTATTATTTTTTCAATGTTTTTGCAAATAAAAGTTCATTGTCTTTTCTGTTTTTATTAGGATATACGTTTGTGATAATGTTTAGGTGAAATGCCTAACATTTTGAACGTGTTTTAGTGATTTTTTATTCGCTTACTCTCTTTGTCCGGCACAGCGGACATTGCCAAATACATACAAATATAACTTTGTCCGCTGTGGCGAACATCGTCAAATACGGCTTATTTTGGTTTATTGGTTGTTCGTTACTAATTTTTATTTTTCGCTTGTCAACAGCATGCGTGTATATCATGAATATTGGCTTTGGTCCCTAAGGAATAAGCTGCCTCAGGCGCAAGTGATAAAACGGATTTGCAGTATAAAAAGCTTGATGAATTTTCTTCTACTATTTTGTTTGCCAACTCGTGGATATTTACATAAATAATGCGTAGCTTGTCCATCGAAAGCAGTACGAAGTCGATAGGAAAAAGAGAATGGCACTCCAAGCCTTCAGATTTGCTATTTATAATATTATATTGGCGGAAAACTGCAGTGCTAATCGGACGAAAAATACAGCTCCAAAACTAGAACAATTTCAAGCAAAACGTCTTTCCAGCCCTGTAAAATGTGATAAATAGGACTATTTCATGTTTTTTAGTGGCAAAAATATTTTTAAGCCTTTTTTATGAGTTTTTATAATAAATAGATATGAAAACTGACGACTTTTTATTACACCCAACATTTGGCAATGTCCGGTACAGCGGACAAACATAGCAGCCAGTCAATTGTGAGATCTTTGGCAATGTCCGGTGTGGCGGACATGAATTTTCCCAGCCGTGGGAAATGTAGGATTTTTTTTCATAATATTTTTGGAGTTCTTAGGTTACCCTTGAAGCCTAACATTCATTAAATGTATACATTTACATATTTTTTTTCTTTGCCAAATTAAGGGTTAAGGTGATACCGTCATATACCAAATCTAAGTTATTTTAAAGAAAGAAAATCGGTTTATTTTGGCATACACACATCACTAAGACAGACACAGAACATAACACAAACAAATTTCTTAAAAAAAAGAAAACATAACAAATTAAAAGTACTTAAAAAAAAAAGAATCTCAACTAAACGTTCTAATAAGTAAATAGTATGACACGGCAAAGTTTATAAGGCCGCGAGAAGTGTACGTAATTACACACAAAACTATCCATTTCCCAAATGAAGTCTTGAAACAATGGCGTGTAAAAACAGCCGCCCAATTACGCGGCGGCATTCGAGACCGCGCGAGCATGTTCGCGGGTCGCCCGCCCCGCTCTGCCGGCTAATTGCCGCGACCCTCACGTTTTAGGGTTAAGATTTATTTTTATCTTTATTTTTATTTAGAAGCTTAGGTCTAGGGTTAAGACGTATTGAAGTTAATATGATACCGTGATAAATAAAAAGTATTTATTACTATTGGACATCACAACACAGCAATAACAAATAGACACAATAGACAAAACACAAAAAAAATGGAGAATAAAAAAAACAAATAGAAACATACCTATATTACAACTTTCACATGAAAAACAAATATAGGAAAAATAAAATAATAAAGACTTAAACAAAACAATGTTAAAAGAAAAACCGGACGCAGGGTTGTGACGCCCAATGCAAAAGGCATTGAACCATTGAATGATGTAGTTTTCATTTACTATACTTTCTTCGTTTTTTAGCATTAGATAATTGGTAAACAACGAACGACGGCCATCGAGCCAGACAACCCAAGACATGCCACGCTGGGCCACACATCGCCACCTAGCCCCAAACGAAGCTTGTACTATGGGTGCTAGACACTTACTTAGATACTTTTTTTTGCAAATAAATACATACTTAAGTATTATACATAGAAGACACCCAAACCAATACAAACAGTCATGTTCATGCATACAAATGTTTGTACTGGGCGGGGATCGAACCCACGACCCTTGGTTCTGAAGGCAGATGCCAAATGAGCTATCGAGCCAGTCAAAAATATGAATGTGACATGGGGAAAGATTATCATCAGCATCGGTAGGTCGGCATAAGAGAGGTAGGGCATAGCGACTCTTCGCTCGAATTGAGCCGCCGGTCCGGGGAAGGACCTCCACCCTATAGAATACCGCAGTCAAATGACCTCTGGGTCGTGTTTCTGCCGGTGAGTAGGGTTTCCGGAGCTCGTGGGGGGTTGGGGTTGGGCAGGCATGGCGGTGGCAGCTGACAGGTAACTGACCAGTTACTTGAACAGCGACTTGGGCTTCTCTCTCGCTTTCCATCAGGCGTAGGGAAGCCATTATGTCGAGCTACTATAAAAAAAATCGGTTCAATGTACGATGATGAAAGCAGCCGATCACGCCATTATCACCTACTCAATAAGAGTACATTACTTAATTCGTCCCCGATCTCCAGGGCGCCTATCACGATCTCGAGTGCCATCACCGTCGCGTTATCACCATCACGCTATCACGCGGACACATCACAATTACTCAGCGCGACCGTATCGGCAGATCCGACAGATATCAGATTAGGCACAGCTTTGCGTAAGTTGGACGAAATTGCGCCACAAAGATGCGATATGAATAGAATAGAATAGAAAATAGTTTATTCAGCGCACATTAAAAAATACAAGGGTGTACTAAATCTACAAAGTAACATAAAACTAAGCTATAAAGCTATACAATGTGCAGCCAAATTGGTATCCACTCAGTGAATGTCGAGGCATGACATAAAGACTGCCAAGACGCTGATTTTCGGTGGAAACGTCAAGAGGGAATACATATAACAGTGGGATAAAACAATGAGTAGTATTAGGGTATATGCGCTTTTTGCTCTTGTTAATGTCTTTTCGGATTTGAGATAGGACCACTAAATCTCTTCCCCTGGGTGTCGTAGAAGACGCTATGGGAATATTAGACGGGCAGCAGCGTTTACCTGAAGAAAAAAACGGACCAAGAGCGAGTCGGACACATTTTACCACTTTGGAAGAGACTCTCCCGCAAACTATTTAGTTTTGAAAAAAATTATGTTAGAAACCTCAATATCATTTTAAAATACCTATCCATAGATACCCCACACGTATAGGTTTGATGAAACAAAAAAAGTGAGTTTCAGTTCTACGTATGGGGAACCCCAAAAATTTTGGATCTTTTTCTGTTTTTACTTTAAAGTCTTAATGCGGTTTACAGAATACATCTACGCACTAAATTTCAATAATGTAGCTCTTATAGTTTCGGAATAAACTGGCTGTGACATACGGACGGACAGACAGACAGACAGACATGACGAATCTAAAAGGGTCCCGTTTTTGCCATTTGGCTAGGGAACCCTAATAAAACCTACTGCTTACCCAACCCGTCTGCTAAGCGTGGTGACTAAGGCAAATCCCTCCATATGACAATAAAATTGTCATTGTAGGAGGTCTATGTCCTGATAATGGTAAGGGGCAGCACAGACGGCACACTTTTTGTGCGATAGTCTGCGACTGAGACATTTAAAAAGAGCGTCTGGGGCTGCCGACAGAATGGTCGAAGATGTGCGTCGTGTGCGAGTCGAGTCAGTGAAATATCCGCGACAGATTTTTGTGCGTCGTGTGCCTTACTGCATGTAGTTGCAAAAAAGTGCGTCACGGATAGTCTGTCGTCTGCGCTGCCCCTAATGATGAAGAACAGAGCAAGTTCAGATTTATGAGAACTCCAGTTAGTAAGCACTTGTAGGTAGGTATGATATTTAGACGTAGGCCCCTCCAGTTGTTCGCAACTTTGGGCACACGCTGGGTAGGCGGGTTGGGTATCGCAGGTAGCTACTCCGGTGACGCTGCTGCCCGTCATCGGTCTTTAGGCTGGAAACAGTGCTCGACCGATGGTCAGCGCTGACCGTCCGATCACCAAATCACGCGCGTACCGTCAGCATAGCTGTGTGCGCGTTCATAGACTTGCATTGATATAGTAACGCCGACCGACGGTCAGCGCTGACCATCGGTCGAGCACTGTTTCCAGCCTTAGCTACGCCTTATCGTGATGATTGTACCACCACCAGTCAGTTGCCAGAAGCTCCTTTGTTATTCAATAGGATGCACCACGGGCAGGTGAGGGTAGCTTGGAGCGATAGGTCGTTCTCTTACATTCCTTAAAATATTGATCTCTTTTTATCGAATCTCGCAAAAATCGACATTCTGTGGCGACAAAAACCTCTAGACTAGACCTCTGACCGTTATGAAGCAATAATCAGCCAATATCCTCCTTTCCTCCCCAGTAATAAGGCTTAAAATCAAACGGGAATACCACTTAAATAATTCAATGGCCCTCCGTAAGGGAATTGAGGACCATTGAGGAAATTTACAAAGAAACTTGGACTCTACCGCTATGAATTAAAGCATATTTTCTTCTTAGCAAAAGGTTTAATCTTTTGTCAAAAGTTTTTATATTTTGAACCTTGTACTAGGAAGATTTAAGAGTATTTTTGATTGAGGGAGGACTGGGAGGTCGAGAGGGCTACATTTGACGAGTGTAATGATATTAGGCATGTAGGGATAAGTTATTAAATGTGCCACTTAGCATGTTAATCTTGTGCTTCTGATTTTGTAGGTTGAATAGGGTAAAATAGCGTAGAACAGAATAGAAAAAATCTTTGTTAATATAGACTTGAATGACGAACTTATAAGATAAGATATTCTTTATTTTATTGCACAAATATAAACATCCACAGGAAAGAGTATACAAACATATAGTAGGTACAATGTAGGCGGTCTTATCGCTGGGAGCGATCTAATTTATAAATCAACAAAAAAATAATTACATAGGATAGTGAAAAGTGTTCTAATAACGGGTTCGAGAAGTTGCTCTATCAAGTAAAATAGACAAGAAACTCGATCACTCTTTGTCATCGCCAATTTATAGAGAGATCTTTCCTAAAATCATGCATGCATTGAGTATAAAATCTATTTTTAAGTTTTTTTATTAAAATGTATAATTTTGACATTTGATTCTTTAAATTTGACAGTTTGCAAAACTATCGAATCAGGAGAGCTATTCACATGTGTTCAGAAAGATCTATCTCGGAAATGAGAAATCCGAGCGAAGACATTCGCGATCGTTATTCGATCGAATTGTCAAAGTTTTCGTGCGACAGAGCTCTTGGAAGACTTCGATCACAACTGTCAAATTTGAATGAACGATCTCGAACTTTCCACTTGGATCTCTCGTTTCGGAAAGAGATCTTTCCGAACGAATATACTTACATAATACTTATATTAAATCGAATAGTTTGAATGACGATTCCAAGAGAAGTCTCTCCGAAGGCAAGAATTTTTACCATTAACATTCAACATCTAGATGTTACCTGACATTTATTCATACATAGCTAATTATTATATTTTAATAGAACTACACTCCAATAAACCTCAAAAGCAAAATATTCAAGTGTCATTTTAAGGAAAGCCATCTGGGCACTTCAATATCTCATCCCAAATATTGATAAATAAAGACTCCTTGAGATATGATGGTCTTTTAACATTTGCCTGCAGTTTTTGGCGGTTTTTTTTCTGTATTTCTAACACAAAGCGTTTTCGATCTGAGTGGATCACCGGCCGCGACATCTGTCAAGTCAAGATGTCATTATAGACCCGTTGCTCTATGGGATCAAGCGTAGGGTTGGCGGGCGAGTGAAGTGTTGGGAAATGAGGGCTACCGCTTGTGAACTCGCCTCCGTAATGTCAAATAACATTGTTTCAGTGGTTCGTCAGCCTATCGCAGTCCACAGCTGGACATGGTTCAGTCACTCCAGTTGTTCGACTTTGGGCAAACATCTCGAGTCTTTACCCATAATCACCACATTGGGCAGGTGGTTTGGCAATAGCAGGACGTAGCTCCTCGATTCGATGACGCTTCAGGCTTCAGTGGTTGAAACGTGCTTATTTCGGAAAATGCAATAATTTTGTACATTTTGGCATAGCCGACGTTACTTAATTATGAAAGGAATGTCTGCGTTTTAAAATCTATGCTGAGAATTTAGACAGTTTTGTCTTCGGACATTTACGTCCGTCCGTCCGTCCAAAGAATCCAAAGATGCTTAGTTATTTATTTATCCATCTATGTGTCATGCAAAAAAGAAATTGCCATAATCACCATCACTATTATAGACAGTCTTCATAGCCGCTATCATTGTATTCCCACAACAACAGTATTTATTAAGCTACTTACATCAGATTCAATCAACAGTTCTTCTAACATTCATATTGATTCCCATTTCTCCAACTGCCACCCCTACTCGCAAATCCGATCATTAGAGCTCCCGACCTGTCATAGGCTGCCGTCAACACGGCGTCTTCCCTCTCGCTCGCACCTCATCGCCCGTCTCGCTCGCAATCCCATAATCCACGCGTTGGTTTGACAACAGTCATTAGTGTCAGCCAAATTGGCGAGAGCTTCCCTGCGCTTTGGGCCTCTATGGGTCGAAGGTGTGCCTGGGGTCTGGGTGTAGTGGTCCGCTAAAGTGAAATAATACGCGCATTGCATAGGAAAGCGCCGTGTATTTCCCGATTCCGTTGTAGGTACAGTTGGCCACGAAAGTTACATAAATATGCAACTTTCGTTTTCTCGTTTATTTTTCAATTCAAAATTCAATTCAAAATCATTTATTGCTTGTCACATTACAAAATAACAGAAGATGGAACATTGTGAAAGGTATACATGTGACACCCTGGAAGGGCGCAGCAAATTAATACATACATCAAATTACACAATTACATTAATTACCTAATCAATTATACATTCTGAAAAATTAGATTGCCATAGAACTCTCATTATTACAAACATCAATATTATATTTTAAACATTTTTGTCATTGAAAAATTCATGTAAACTGTAATAACATTTATCAATTAGAAAAGATTTAAGATTTTTTTGAAAAAGTATAAGATTATTTGAGTTTTTTATAGAATTAGGAATGTGATTATATATTTTAATTGTCATATGGTGAGGGCTAGATGTCACAAATTTTAAATTGGAGAATGGTATTTTCAGCTTATTTTCATATCTATTGTTCCTTCTTACTTTTTTTTCTGGCGAGTATAAAGCAGGATGTTTTCTGATAAAATTACACGACTCAAGAATATGGATGGATGTTACAGTCAATATCTTGTGTTTAATGAAGAGTGGTCTACATGATTCCATTGGGCCAATGTTGGTTAGTATCCTAATGCACTTCTTTTGTAGAATGAATACTCTATCCACGTCACAGGAGTTTCCCCAAAAAATTATGCCATAGCAAAGTCTCGAATGTGCATAGGCATAATATGCCGTAAGTGCAGTTTTAAAATCCGTTACCCGTTTAAGTCTCTGTAGAGCATAAATGAAGGAGGACATTTTATTAGAAATATTTTGTAAATGTCTTTTCCAGTTGAAATGAGCATCTAGTTCTAGTCCTAAGAGAGGAGCAGAATCAACAGTTTCTATCGTCTTATTTTTGTATTTGTAAGATATTTTTAGAGAAGCTTTTTGGTAGGGTTTAAATTGTATAATTTTAGTTTTGTTAAGATTAAGTTCTAAATTATGGCTTTGGAGCCATTTAAGTATTTTGTCTAATGTTATATTTAATTTATTTTCTAATTCGTTACTACATGTGCAGGTCAATAATATGGATATATCATCAGCAAATAGAATACAGTGTTCTTCAAGGACGTTTGGGAGATTATTTATATAAATGAGGAACAATACACATCCCAGTACACTTCCTTGTGGGATAGAGCCTGTGGTTGAAAGTTTATCAGACCTTATACTTGATATTCTACCGGTCTCAAAATCTGTATTCTCTATATCTACATATTGAGTGCGATTGTGGAGATAAGATTGAAACCATTGATGAGCTGTGCCTCTGATACCCGATTTATATAACTTATCTAGTAAAATGTCATAACGGACTCTATCATAGGCTTTACTCATGTCGAGTAGTAGGCCTACAGCTAATTTTTTATTGTTGATTTGTTCGAACACTTGTTGAATATACTTATAAACTGCTAAAATAGTGGAATGGTTTTTCCTAAATCCGTTCTGGTTAACATGGAAGATGTTATATTTTTCAAAAAAAGAGTAGAGACGCCTAGTCATAGCCGTTTCAAAAATTTTTGACGAGGTAGGTAATAATGCGATAGGCCTATAGTTATTTATATCCTTGGTCTCTCCTTTTTTATGGATAGGTTTAATTATAGAGATTTTAAGTGCATCCGGAAAAGTACCTTCTGAGAAGGATTGATTTATAAGCATAACATATGGAATAGTTAATTGTTCTGTACAAGATTTCAACAACGATGAAGGAATTTCGTCAATGCCAAACGATGTCTTATTTTTAAGATTTTTTAAGATATTTTTTATTTCTTTGGGCTCCACTGGGTTCAGAAAGAAAGAATTCTGTAATATTTCAGTTGCAGAGTCTTCTACATTCGTGGCCGAAAGATTTTGTTGATTACCTATAGATGCAAAAAACGTATTAAATGTGTTTGATATAAGTTTAGGATCGTTTATTTTATCATTGCCTAAAATTTTTAGTTCTATATTTTTATTTGTACGCATAGTTTTATTTGTCTCAGTATTTATTATTTGCCACATGGATTTAGTTTTGTTTAAGGAGTTTTCAAATAAGCGCTTATATCTGAGTTTTTTGTATATAACAATAGTTTTTCTAAGTGTCTTACAGTAGGTTTTGTAGTATAATTTTATGTTTTCGTTTTTAGATTTAGATACTAAAACTTTTAAAAATCGCTTATAACGGCATGAAGTTTTTAATCCTTTAGTCAAGTTGTGTATTTTAGTTTTATATTTAATTAACTTTAGTGGTATACATTTATTTAACGTTTTTTGTATTATGGAATTAAAATTGTTATAATTTTCGTTTATACTATTAATAGGGTTTATGACATCTTCCCAGAGTACAGTCGTAAGTTCGTTTTTAAATTTAGCAATGTTTTGTTTGTTGAAGATACGTTTTAATTTTGAGAATTGTTTTATTTGTTTGCAAACAAAAGGTAAAGATAATAACAGACCTCTATGATCCGAAAACCCGTATTCTGTAACAATTATTTTAACATATTTTGAGTTAAAGTTGGTGAAAATTAAGTCAATGCAAGAAATACTATCGGGCGTGACCCTGGTGGGCTCTTTTATTTTTTGATGGAAATTATGTGATAACATTAAGTTAGATAGTCTATTTCTCTCATTATTTTTTGTAAGAAAATCCACATTAAAATCACCTCCTATCACAATATTTTTTGAAGAATCTTTGATTGATAAATGAGTGAGAAGTTTATCAAGGCAGGAATAAAATATCTCTACTTCTCTTTTGCTATTGGGCCAATAAAGGTTCACTAATAATAAGTTTTCTTTGGGCAACTCTATTGCACCTATTTCAAAAATCCTTTCTAAAGACATTGTGTTGATGTCTAAACGTTCTTTATATTCTAACGTATTTTTTATAAGAATACATACACCTCCCCCATGATGAGCCTCACGACAGAAAGATGAAGCTACAGAATAGTTATCCAGCCTCAGTAACTTAAGCTTGTCTTTTGTTAGCCAAGATTCTGATATACAGATTATATGTTGGTTAGGATTTTCCTGAACAAATGCTTCTAAGAGGTGGTTTTTATTACAAATGCTCTGCATATTTTGAAATAATATATTTAAATTTAAGTTAGTTGCGAAAGGAATTATTTGGCTTTTTGTTTCCTTTTAAATCTATTATTTTTTGTGATTGTAAGTTTGTGTTTGTATTATTGGAAGCCAGAGAAAAGGGCACAGGGGGTGAAGCAGGTGGGGTAGACGATTTCTCCTTCTCTGTTTTTTCTGTTTGTTTTATGATGATTTTTGTCCTCTCCTGGCAGGGAAGCGGTTCTGTCACCTTTCCGTTTATAAACAATCTATTATTTTTTAATATTGCGTGATGTCCGTTTTTTCTTGCCGTCAGTAAAGCTTGTATTAATTTTCTCTTTTCTTGTAAAGCGGATGGACTGAGATACTCGGTGAGACTGAAGCCGGCTTCCCTTATATATGATGTGTTGTCCAATAGGTGATTTCTTACTCTTTTACTGATAAGTTCTATTTTAAGTGGCCTTCCTTGCTTTTTTCTTCCTATGTATTCTATATCTTCTATATATCCTTGTATGTTTATGTTTACAAAATTGTAGAATATGTCAACAACTCTGTTTATGACGTCTTCCTTAGTTTCCCAGTAATTTTCAGACAATCCGTGCAAGACTATTGTTTTTTCGTTAGATATTTGGTTTGAGGATGAGTGTGACGTATTACATTGTAAGTTTTTTATCTCTCTCTGAAGTTTGTCGTTTTCAGACTGGAGAGTGCGGCAGTTTTGGTCAAGTAACATTATTTTGCTGTTTAAAGCGGATAATTCTTGTTTCAGCTGAAATTGATCCTTACTTATCCCTTTAATGCTTTGTTCAAAGTCAGTTTTTATTTTTGAAAGAGCATTTTCTATTTCACTACGAAATGAAGACTGGATCGATGATATTATATATTTGTTATTCTCTTGTAACAGTTGTGTGAATTTTTGTAGTAGGGTATTTTCAGAATCTGGTGTATTTACCGACGTGTATTTGCTGGTACTAGGAGTTACTAGAAGCGTATGTCCCTGAGGTGAAGTAAGCGAGTCATCGTCACTAATAACCCTACTGTCGTTGCTAAATAGGGGCATTTTTCGCCGGAGTGTAACATTTGGATCGACTATTGGGTCTTGACGAGTCTTTTTCAAATCATAATTTTCAGTTTCATGTAACATTTGCTCCTGTATTTCCTGTTGAGGTCTAATAGGAGTATTGCTATTATCAATTTTTGGTTCTTTCGACCGGCATAATAAACATTTCCATGTCTTTCTGGTTTCTATAGTCATAACATTATAGAAAAATGCTTCAGATCTATTTGCACAGTCTAGATCGTAGCTTTCATGGCAGATACTACAGGTTAAAAATGTTTTCGCTGGTAGCTCCTGTCGACAGCCTGCGCATACTTTCTCCATCTTGCGGCGAGTAGCAGATTTATTTAGTTGGTAACTGGTAAAAACTTTACTACGAACTCCAGTAGATGGCGTTAAAAAGCGCCCTCTAGCGGGGAGTAGGAGGCTTACTTCAATCTGTGTGCTAATTTATGAGTAATCACTTTCCGGTTTTTAGGTTATAATTTTTACTAAATTGCATACCCGGGCAAGTCTGGACTGGATTTTTCATTCAGGTGTCACAAAAAGTTATATCTTTTCGATTATATTCGATCACTTTGGCCGCTGTCTGATGTTTCGGAAGCAAAGCACTTTTGCCGGTCCGTCCTACAAGTTGACGAAAATGTCTGCGTAAACACTGAATTGTTTGGTGCCAACACTAACACTTAATTATTACCGCCTTGCAATTATGATTCACTATTAAAAACACACAATAACTAGAGTTTTGATATTTTAACTTTAAAATTATTCCGGAGACGATGTTTACTAGGCACGTAGCGCCATCTATCCAGCTACTTAGCTAATGAAAGATAGGTGTCTTTTATTTTTGATTAAGCTAAAAGACGGACTAATTACAATTTTTAGCCATAATAGCCTATTATACCTTACAAAACAACAAAAATGTTTTTCAAGTTCATCACATCTTTTTTCGTGGTATGCCGTCCTTCTGAATAACTTATTATTCCCTCGCCGGTTCCACTGAAAATCGGCGTCTTGGCGGTCTTTATGCCATGTGTCGAGGGAGGTAGAGCATAGCGTATCTTCGCTCGAATTGAGCTGCCCGTCCGGGGAAGGAACTCCACCCTATAGAATACCGCAGCCAAATAACCTTCATGTCGTGTTCCTGCCGGTGAGTAGGGTTTCCGGAGCTCGTGGGGGGTTGGGGTTGGGCCGGCATGGCAGTGGCAACTGACCAGTTACTTGCCCGTTGTCACAGCAACTTGGGCTTCTCTTTCGCTTTCCATCAGGCGTAGGGAAGCCATTATGTCGAGCCACTATAAAAAAATGTCTTCACATTCACTGAGTGGCAACCAATTTGGCTGCACATTGTGTACATTGTAGCTTAAGTTCCTTTTTTTAGATTCAGCATATTATTCCTGTATTTTTAAATGTGCTCTGAATAAAATGTTTTCTTTATAGAGTTGCCACTTTCGACGGCGACTGTACAAAATTGAAATGATTATTGTGGTGTAGATTGTTTGTCGCGGATTTCGACTTCGGCGGAGGGGCGCGGATTCGTATTTAATGTGCGCTATTACGGGACAACTGTTCGCCGATTTTGCGATCTTTATAAATAAGTATTTGCAATAACTCATTAAGTACAAATAAGCGGGGATTAAGCTTTTGGTATTAAGTGTTTATGATAAATAAAATACATTTAGGTATACCTACTTTTGTTTGAGTACGTCATGCAGTCTAAGGTTATCTAAAACCTTACAAAATAATCATGAATTAGACTAGAATATCACTAAAAACAATGTAAGGGATGGGGATGTAAGGGAGCGGCCTATCATCTTTTCGTTCCAAGCCAACCTTACCTGCCCGTGGTGCATCCTGCCGAACAACAAACGAGGCGCTGGCAACCGACTGGTGGCGGTATACCTAACCATCACAATTAAAGGCGTAGCTAAATACCACAGGCCGATGACGGGCAGCAGCGTCGTCGGAGCGAGAAGCTGCGTCCTGCGATCGCCAACCAGCCTGCCCAGCGTGGCGATTATGGGCATATCCTCCAGATGTTTGCCCTGAGTGACGAGCAGCTGGAGAGGCCTATGTCCAGTAGTGGACTGCAATAGGCTGGTGATGATGATGATGATGAACCGCTGCTGCCCGTTTTCTGATATTACCTTAGTCATCTTCTGATGAGATGGGGTAAGGGTGGTCCTATACTAAATGCGAAAACCATACGGATATGACAAAATACGTCTGTAGCCTGGTCCTAAGTGAACTTTTACATGTCTAACCCACATTTTATCCTAATCGCTACCCCCAAATCGTTACCCCCAAACACCCCCGATGATCGCAACATAATCTGTCGCGTGTCAACACGCCGCCGCGCGGGAGTCGAACCTCGTCAATTACGCGCCGCAAATATTTGCCGCCGCCACCACTCCCGGGCCGCCTTTGTTTGTACGGGATTATTGGGTCCTTAGAATAAACAGGGAGCTATAATGGGGTATGGTATGGAAATGATAGATTTTCTGTTGAGAGTATTGGTTCAAAATGGCTGTTTGATTTTTTAATTCCCTGGTAGGATTTTAGTGGGCTTCCGTCGTCTGATGGAAAACCAATGAACCTTTGTGTCCTTAAAATCTCAATTTATTTCGTAAAGATTCTGACAGTACAGTCACAACTTTAACGGCCGTATTTACAAACGTTACTAGGTAGACCTACGTAAGCGTCGCGCGAACGCACAGATACCCAAAGACCTATAGGATTTTGGGCACTGTGTGTCCGAGTGTCGCATAGTAAAGTTTGTGAAGAAATTGCTATTCAGAGTCAAAAGATTAGTAAATCATTTGCTGGTTTAGGTGTAAAACTGTTTGATAAGCCGCTAGAACATATTTTATTGCTGGACTGCCTATAAGTCGTACATGAAATCAATACCTATTCTTGAAAGGGGGCTAAGACGGTCGGTCCATGTGAACACTTTTGGCAGTGTATAACTTCTAAATCTTAGATTGTCTTATATTATAACTTTAATGAAATTGTACGGACAGGAGCGTTTCCTCCCGACCCGCCAAGGGTCAAAATGTCCGGGCAGGAGCGATTCCTCCCGACCCGCCAAGGGTCAAAATGTCCGGGCAGGAGCGGTGGTTGTAAGGCACCACGTCCCGCCAGTCAGAAATATATGAGGTTAGGAAGGGAACCTAACTCCCTAGTGATCCTAGAGTCCCTTTACCCCTAAGACGCTAAGTCCCTAGAGCCCTAGCCCCGCCTAACCGTGTATATATACTTATATAAATAATAGATGTAGGACGCTCGCTCCCGGGATGCCCGGGGTAGCGAGCGGGAAGAGATGGGACGGTAGGTAGGTGGTGGTGTGGACCCGCTGCCAGCCGCGCAGACTCACGCGGCTGATCATAGTGACGGCTAAGGGTGTCTTGGCCGCAGCGGGGGGAAATAAGACCCAACACAGACGGTTGAAATCTGTTTATTGTTAATTCTAACTGGTCTTATATACTATGGTTTATTGTATGCACACTTTCGAGGGTTTTCGCTTGTGTTTCGTCGGTGTAAAGTGCCGACGATGCACGCGCTCGGTCCATCGGTCAGGTCGCTGCATCTAGGTCGCTGCTGACGGCTGCATCATGTACGACGTAGCTCGTACAGAAATATTCAATGATGTAATTTAATAGCTAGCAAGCAAGCTTGCCGTTCCACGTCTGAGGCTGAGTAAGGTGAGTGGGTCGTTTGTAGGATTGGGTATCAAAATGTTCAACAGGTTACCGGAACATATTGTTGAACTGCCCATTCACAAATTCAAATCATACATGAAGTCCTTACTTATAAAAGGGGGCTATTATAGAGTAGAAGATTTCCTCAACGACGACATCTCTTGGACTGCTGCTTCGTAGTAAACTTTGCATTGTATAAACTCAACTTTTATTTTGCATTGTTTAACTTTAAAATATTAAAAAATGTTGTAATACCAAAACATGTAGGTAACAATTGGCGATTTAAAAAGAGTAACTACCGAGTTTCTTGCCGTTTCTTCTCGGTAGAAATCTACTTTCCGAACACGGCGGTAGCTTCTTTTAAATTGCTTTTATTCACATTCTTACTTTACTTTTTATATTTTTACATTATTTTTTACTTGACGATTCATAAGTGCTTATTTTAAGTCTATGTGAATAAAGGTATTTTGACTCTGACTTTGACTTTGAATAAACATTGTTACAAGAACGCCGTAGAGTCGCTTAATGTGCTATGGTAAGCCGCATTGAGCCACTTTAAGCTTGTGGCTTAGTTAGACTTCCGGTAAGCGTACGTAGGTACTACGTTTCGACAGCGTAGGTCATATAAGACAACTAATAAAAAAATATTTACAAATCCTTAGGTTTTAGACACTGTGGCAGAGATGACGTAAAATGCGACGGAGTTTCCCAAATACATTGCAAGCCCGATCAAATCCTCTCGGCTTCTTAAAACTTCAATCAATCAATCAACAGCTCCGGTCCCTCCGTTGCTGAACGTATGCCATCTTTAAAAACTTACATAATTAACTAAAATTAATTGAAAACATTGTTTAGAAATAAACAAACTTTTTATTTGTAAATTAAACGGGATAAAAAGCGATGTCGACAATATGTTACAGCATTGGGGAGTGACCCCATAAAAAGTGGTAACAATAATTTGTCACACCCTCCATAATTAAATTGAGCCGTTTTGCGACAAACACGCATGAACCGGAGTGCCGCAGGATCATGGGAGGTGATCGGATGCGAACGCACCTGGGGTCAGCTGTTATAAATAAGAGGAGGGTAGTGTTGGTTCTCAAGTCGATAGACACGGTGCATACGGCTTCATGGGATGTAAGGGAGCGACCTATCACCTTTTCGCTCCAAGCCAACCCCACCTGCACGTGGTGCATCCCGCCGAACAACAAACGAGGCTCTGGCAAACCGACTGGTGGCGGTAAAACCATCACGATTGAAGGCGTAGCTAAATACCACAGGCCGTTGACGGGCAGCAGCGTCACCGGAGCAAGAAGCTACGCCCTGCGATCGCCAACCCGCCTGCCCAGCCCAACTATGATGATGATGATACGGCTTCATCATTAGTCTATTGCAGTCCCCTGCTGGACATAAGCCTCTCCAGTTGCTTGACACGTAGGGCAAACATCTGAAGGATAGAATAGAATAGAATATATTTATTGCACCATGTTCATAGATAGTGTACATACAAGGTATACTTACTAACTAATACAACATAGACCCATAATCGCCACGGCTGGGTAGGCGGGTTGGCGATCGCAGGGCGTAGCTTCTCGCTGCGGTGACGCTGCTGCCCGGTCACCGGGTTTGTGGTATTTAGCTACGACGCCTTTAATTGTGATGGTTATACCTACCGCCACCAATCGGTTGCCAGCGCTTAGTTTGTTATTCGGCAGGATGCACCACGGGGTCCACGGGCAGGTGAGGTTGGCATGGATATGTCGCAGCCATCTGGTGTTGTGATGACGACATTTAATTGAATGACTAGACCGAACGTTGACTAAACACGCATCACTTAACGTCCAACTAGGTAGCGGACAGAGCGAATGTAAAAGCAGTCAGGTGATTGTAATTTAGTTCATTTTTTTCCCACGCGGCGTTAGTAGTCACCAGAACAAATATAGCGTTAAACATGATCAAAAAGATATGAACAGTGTTGATATTTTTTTCGACTAGATTTACTTTAAAGTCGTAAGACCCAGACTTCCAGACACAATAGATGAAACAATAGGAATTGGATCACATGAGAACATTGGGCCTTACGAGGTTAAACTGATTTATTCGTAATACTTAAAATAGTGTGAAAGCATGGATTTACCTAATAATACGCAGCCGCCTAAAGTAATACTTTTAAAGAAAAATTAGAAACAAAACATTACACAGGCGGCTTTTATCCATTCATTGACTATGCTAAAATGACGTTCAGTCAAGACGTTGAACGTTTCAATCAATAACTTGACGAGGTGTCCTTTAGGCATTCAATTGAATGTCGTCATTCAATGTACGCGCTAGCCATACAATTGAACAGCAGATTCAACCAGATGACTGCGACAGATACACTACAATATCGATAAAATCGTAGATCACTGAGCAAGCTCCTCACTAAAGGGTTAGTTATTAAATTAGCCATCCCGTCACGGTTGAGAGGTCACGCGCCCTCCGGAGGGCAGGACCTCCTTACAGCTCACAGGTTCACTGGGCTGAGGAAATGCGTAATCCGCTCCTATCTACATATAACTTTATTATAATTAAGCGTTGGAGGCAAAGAGGCGTAGTGGTATTACGTAATCAATCGTAAAAGTAGGGTTTTATATTAACGATCGATGTTAAATGGTTATTTGTAGGTTAATTAGAGGGAAATTAGGAGCGGTTTTTGGAACTAACGTTTTATACAAGCGTTTAAGCTCGTTTGTGTCATAAACTTGTATTATTATGGGTTATTGATTTATTTAGACATTTGGTAAACAAAGAATCAAAGAAGAATCTTTTTTAAAAGGCATGTTTTGACAGCCTACCACTCTAAAATTACATAAAATTATAAGCCTATAGGTATTACAACTCTGTCATGCGCTGTTTTATTTTGTCGTGTCAAACTATTTTGCTACCTTTTAGTTTTTTTAAATAATTTATAAGTAGTGAATACTTTTCACAATGTGTAATTTGCTTAGAATAATTTAACGTGCTTAATTATAAACCCTTTTTTATTTTTAATTATGTTAAAAACGAGGTATAGTAAAAGATGCAAGTACTTACATAGTAAAAATGTCAAATAGTAAGATTACGCACAGCTAATCTTTTTCTAATTTCTCGTTTTCATATCAACACGACTATTCATAGAGAAGGAATCTCTACATTGTCAACAAAAAATCGTTTAACACTTTCGCTCGGCCGGACAGACAGACAAACAGGCGGATTACCGATATTATTGCACTTAATCCTTCCGCAAGCGAACGGACGGAAGGCGATATATTTGCAAACAGTTTCTTGTGCCTATCCTATTATATTAAAGTGGACAGACGGACGGGAAGTGTGACAAAGGTAGGTATAGATAGTGACCGAGTAATAAATATTGCATAGCATGTTGGTGCGGTGACGGAAAATATTACAAATCACCACCTTTTCTTCATGTGGGTGTCATAAGAGTCTAAGGAGTGACTAAGGAGGGTTCTTAAGGGTTCTCTTTCGGGGTATAATGCCAGGAGAATATTATACCAAGAGAGGTAGGGCATAGCGAATCTTAGCTCGAATTGAGCTGCGCGTCCGGGGAAGGACCTCCACCCTATAGATACCGCAGCCAAATAACCTACGGGTCGTGTTTCTCCTGGTGAGTAGGGTTTCCGGAGCTCGTGGGGGGTTTGGGTTGCGCTGGCATGGCAGTGGCAACTGACAGGTAACTGACCATTTACTTGCCAGTTGTCACAGCGACTTGGGCTTCTCTTTCGCTTTCCATCAGGCGTAGGGAAGCCATTATGTCGAGCTATTATGTGTCTTATGTTGGAGATCCTAATAAATTAATTTATAATGTGCTGTTTCAAATTAATAATAGGTAATTTCTATCCTATTAGATATTTATTTAACCTTCTATTCTATTGTTTACTAAGTATGTCGTGTTTTTGTAGATTTCATTTGGGTTTTTGTAAGACATTAAATCCGAAGCCGAACCATGTTCGATTCGTGGTCGAGTCAATACAGAAAGTGAACTTTTCAAAATTGCTTTAGGATTAATTGTTCTTCGGTTGGAACTCATAATAAGTAAATAAATAATAATAATACATAACCTAAGACATGCCACACTGGGCCACTCATGGCCATCTAGCCCCAAACTAAGCCGAAGCTTGTACTATGGTGCTAGACAACTGATAAACTTACTTAGATACTTTTTTTTTTGTAAATAAATACATATTATACATAGGAAACACCCAGACCAATACAAACATACATGTTAATGAACACAAATGTTTGTAATGTGTGGGGATCGAACCCACGACCCTTGGCTCAGAAGGCAGAGGTCGCTACCAAATGAGCTATCGAGCCCGTCAAGTACTTATGTAGGTACAAGGGAAAACCGCAGTTTGAGACTAACTGGTTGGTGTGCATTGTTAGCTTTACTTTTGAGGCTAGGTTTTATTCAGTTCCTATAACCTAACGATTTAATATAAAAACATTAGAACTAACCTGCCAATCACAGCTCCTCACTTCACTGATCACCCATCACAGACACAGACAGTCAAATGAACCCTGTTCACCACATCACGAAACGAGCATTCAACCACTGGGGCATTGCATCACTCGAAGATCACAGTCTGACCGTTGTACCGTTCGAAATTTGAATGACGTTGGAAAGAAACCCTCGAAATTTAAAATTAGAATGACGTAGGATAGAACCGCGGAAAGTCGTTGCAACTTCCAAATTTAAAATTAGTTTGACAAAAGAAAGAAACGCGGAACCACCTTCCAAATTCGAAATCGCCGTGACGTAAGGTGGTAACTCGAAAAAATATGGCCGTTGCGCCTTCCAAATTCGAAATTGGTGTGACGTCGGAATGGCAAGTGGCCGGCAAACAGCCCTGCCGCCATTCGCAGCCCAAACGACGCGAGGAGTATTCAATAATTCACTCCCACCAACGGGGAAGCGGCGTCGCCCCTCCCTCTCTCAACTGAAGCCTGCACTATCCCCATCCCTTTCCAATCTGATGCGCATTTCTGCCCCGGTTATAGCTGTCCCGCTTCTACTAATCGCTTAAGTGTATTGCTGTCTCCCTCGCTCTCATTAGGCGGGTAGTCTCGTGCATTATGCAGTCTGTTTGGTGAACGTTTGGTCAGGTTTGCGCAGAGATGTAGAGTAGGGTAGGGACAGAGGCGATGTCGTAGAGTTTGGGCGTGTGTGAACAAATTTGGGCGGGCACTTTGTAGCCATTTGTATGACACGATGGGGTCATGATCATTTGTCATCTGGTACTTATAATACATCTGTAGAGAGGTAAATTCTGTACATGAAATACATTTTCAAAATAACTATCAGGGGGTGATAAGTGATGGATACTGATGCCAAAAATGCAATTAGGAAATTTTTTGTCTGTCTGTCTGTCCGTCTTCTATCTGTATGTTCGTTATAGAAAAAAAACTAAGTAAAAAAACTAAACTAACTTATTGGACGGATTTTTTTATACTAATGGACAGGTTATTAGTTAGTATACTTTTCATCACGCTACAATCACTAGGAGCAAAGCAGTGAAGGGAAATGTTGGGAAAACGGGAGAAATTTTTATCTGTACCTATGTATGAGCGCGCATCACGCAAAAACTACTGCATGGAATTGAATGCGGTTTTGGGCCAATGTATTGGTAGAGGTCTAACTTAAGATTTAGGCACCATTTTATGGGTGACCGTTATTTTCGAAACCCGATATCCACGCGTGCGACGCCGCCTTAGCTGACAATAGGTAGGTACTTATTCACGAAACTTAATTAGGTACATAAACGGAGATATTTACGTTGGGTGTTTCTGATAGTAAAACGACGATTGTCGTAAAGCGAAACCATAAAGCATACCTACCTATTTTATACAAAAAGAGCGTTCAGGATGGTCTCACTCCAACTGAAGGTACCGACTCGGTCGTGAGGTCCAAATGGTTAGGTTAGGTTAGGCATAGATTAGGATTAACCCACCGCGCCCGTCGCTCTCACCCTGAAGACCCACTGAGATGCCGTTCACGCCCCGAAAGAACCCATGATTGTTAGAGGAAGAAAACAAATGAGCTGGAAGGGCATTCCATGACTTAATGAGGAGAGGATGGGATATGGGACCAGGGCCGTCTTTAAACTATTTGAGGCCCTGGGCACATTAGGATGATGGGGCCCCTATGACCTAAATATCTGTCATTTGGTAATCTGGCAGGAACTAGGGGGCCCCATTCGATCGCGGGGCCCTGGGCACGTACCCATAGTGCCCAGTGGGGAAGAGTGGCCTGATGGGACCCTATGTAGTTTGGTCGTTTAAGATGCATTTTATGAAAAAAAAACACAATTTTGATTGTTTTTTAATTTGTGACTTTTGTAGTTAGCTAATGACCAGACTTTGCCCTAGTTGCTTGTTTTTGTCGCCGAAGTCTTAGTCGCTGGTGACCAGTCAACAGTACTCCTAGTTCGTGTGCTTCAAGCTGGAATCCTCATCTCTGAAACCTGCATGAAAACGAATTTTGACTATGCCAAAAAATAGTCATGAAATAGTCATAAATAGTCGCCAAGTAAAAAAAATAGTCGCATTATAGTTTCGGAGTTATAGCTATAGGTTGGTGAGGATTCTGGCTTGACGTTCAAGCTGTAATCCTCACCTCTGATGCAAGCAAACGGCAAAGTCTATCGAATTGGTTTATGTTCCAAAAAATAGTCATGAAATAGTCGCAACGGCATACCAAATTTCAGAATTAGTCGTTAAGAGATTCCAGAGATATAAGGGTAGGTTGGTGAGGATTCTAGCTTGAACATTTGAAAACTTCAAATATCTCCGAAACGGCTACGATTTTCGATTTGAGTTTTTGCCAAAAAATAGTCATGAAATAGTCGTCTCCAACGGAAATAAATTTGAGCTGGTTTAATTTGAAATTAAAAAGTGTAAATTTTTCCCTACATTTCTATGGAGGTACAGTCGTGTACAAAATGTTTACTTCATTTATTTATTTATTTACTTGCTTGTCACATGGTTATTATAGATGAAACAAATAAAGTAGGTACATTGTACACATGACACCCCGTAGGGGCACCGCAAGATGAGATGTAAGCGGTCCACGCTTCTAAACTATTACAATTAAATACATTATATTATATATATAACAAAGCATAAATTAACTTGAGATACATAAAATCGTGCTACTATGAGAGTGAATTACAGGTATTGAAAGGGATTATAATATACTAAGTTCACTTCTGTACATCTTCAAAAAACTCATTTAACGTATAATAAGCCTTATTAAGCAAATATGTTTTAAGTTGATTACAATATAATTTAATGTTCTCTATTTCCCTAATATTATTTGGAATATTATTAAATATTTTTATTGACATCCAGTGTGGGCCAGACCTAACAATTTGGAGTGGATTGCCTAAAGGAAATTTCAGTTTATTCTTATATCTGTTATTTCGTTTAATGTTATTATTAAAAGTATATAAATATATATGTTTTTTTATAAATTTACAAGATTCTAATATATATAAACATGTTACTGTAAGTATCTTTTCATTGATGAAGTATGGTTTACATGAAGTCATCTGGTCAATGTTAAATATAATACGTATACATTTTTTCTGCAGAACAAGAATGTCGTTTATATCTGTACTATTGCCCCATAAAAGTATACCATATGTAAGCCAAGAATTCACATAACCGTAATATGCTACAAGTGCAGTTTTAGTATTAGTAACCCTTTTTAAATGATAAAGGGCATATGTAAATGTTGACAATTTTTTAATTATCTTATGAATTTGTGATTTCCAGTTTAAATGCCTGTCTATTTCTAGTCCTAACAAAGTCGCAGTGGTTCCGGATTCTATTTGGATATTTTTATATTTATAATCTATATTCAGTGGAGGTTTTTGATGTGGTCTAAACTGTAGTAATTTGGTTTTATTGTAATTAAGATTCAAGTTATTAGCACTAAGCCAGTTATTTATTATGTCTAAAATATGATCGATTTTATATTTTAGTTCTTCTAAATTTGTACATGAGACAGTTATTGATATGTCATCCGCAAAAAGTGTACAGTGTTCACTTAGGATCTTTGGCAAGTCGTTAATATAGACTAAAAACAGAATACACCCTAGAACGCTCCCTTGTGGAATAGAATTAAATATGTTAATTTTTCTAGACCTTATATATTTTATTCTACCAGAATTAAAGTTGATATGTTGTATTTCTACATATTGTTGTCGATTAGTAAAGTAAGATTTAAACCATTTATGTGCAACACCACGTATTCCAATTCTATACAGTTTATCTATGAGTAAATCATATTTTACTTTATCATACGCTTTACTTAAGTCTAGTAGTAGGCCTATTGCGTATTTTTTTGTATCTATAATATTTAATATACTTTGAACATATTTGTAGAGTGCAAGGGTTGTTGATCTATTATGCCTAAAGCCATTTTGGCTATCGTCTAAAATGTTATATTTCTCAAAAAATGCATACAGTTGTTGAGACATAGCTTGTTCTATTATTTTAGAAGATGTTGGTAATAGTGCTATTGGGCGATAATTTCCAGGATCCGACTTGTCTCCCTTTTTGTGTGCCGGTTTTAATAGTGTTATTTTTAAAGCTTCCGGGAAAGTCCCTTCAGAAAATGATTGGTTAATGAGAGAGGTATATGGTATTGTTAGAATATCAATACATTTTTTTATTAATATAGGAGGGATTTCATCAATACCATGACTTGACTTATTTTTTAATTTTTTAATAATTTGATAGACTTCTTTTGGCTGTAGTGGTCTCAAAAACATACTATTTTCAATTTGATTATTCAAATGTGTACTATAAGCGGGAGTAGTACTATTTATTTGTACTGTATTGTTAGTCACCTCGGCAAAGTAATTATTGAATGTATCGGCTATTAACTCGGGACTCGTTTGGTAAGTATTGCCTAATTTTAATTTTATATTCTGTTTATATTTTATTTTATATTTATTTGTTTCTGCATTTATTATTTGCCACATTTTTTTAACTTTATTGTTTGATTTGGTATAATCATTTATATTTTGAAGTTTCTTACATTTGTTTATTGTCTTCTTTAATATTTTCTCGTAAGTTTTATAATATGTATGTAAAGTCAAATTATCTGTTTGCGATACTAAAATTTTCAAAAGTCTTTTGTTTTTGCAGGATTTTTTAATACCTTTAGTTAGCCAGGATGCTTTGTGATTGAATTGAATGCTAATATTCTTCTTGGGTATTGTTTGGTCAAGTATAATCTTTAAATGTTTTTCAAAATTATTATAGTTTTCGTTTACGCTTAGGTTTGGTTTAAGTATTTCTTCCCATTTGGTAGTCTCTAGTTTAGCCTTAAATTTATTCATATTATTTTCACTAAATACTCTTTTATTCATTAATAGTTTTTTTACTGAGTTCACTATTATGTCCATTATTATGAGGACTCCTTTGTGGTCCGAAAAACCAAATTCATTTACCGTGATTTGTATGGGATTTTTAATTTTATTTATGAATATTAAGTCTAAGCAGTTTGAAGTGGATCCAGTTACTCTTGTTGGTTCATTCACAATCTGTTTAAAGTTATATGAAGCCGTTAAATTGGAGAGTTCTCTTTTATATTTATTATTTATAAGGTAATTTACATTAAAATCCCCGCCAAGGATCACTGACTTACTTTTATCTTTCATGTCAAGTAGTTTTAACGTTTTTTCAAGTTGTGTGTAAAAAATATCCCTGTCTTTACTACTATCTGGCCAATACAGGACTATCAATACTACATTAATTTTATGTATCTCTATTGCACAAATTTCAAACGTAGACTCTATACACAATTTATTAATATCATCTCGTTCTACACTTTCCATATTGTTTCTTAAAAGTATGGATACACCACCGCCGCCTTTTTTCTCTCGACAATAAGATGATGCCACGTAGAATCCTTTAATGTTTAGAAACTCTAACTTCTCTCTGTTTAACCAGGTTTCAGAAATACATATAGCATTAATATTCGGTTTTTCGTCAAGAAGTTCCTCCAATAAGTGCGCCTTAGGCATTATACTACACATGTTTTGGTATAGTATATTTAGGGTTTCGAAAGGTATTCTCTTTTCCATTTGCGGGAAAAGCCTTGGCCTGTTGGGTGTGAAAAACTTGCGAAGATCTATCATTCATGTTGATGTTTGTAGTGTTTTCATGGTTTTTAGAGCCCCGTGGAGTTATAGTTGATTCTTTGTGTATCTGGGTCTGGTCTTGACCATTTACAAAGAGTTTATTATTGCGTATAACGGCGTGGTGGCCATTCCGGCGAGCCGTGAGTAATGCATGTCTTAAAGCGTTTCTTTCTTTTAAAGCTTCTTCTTCTAAATATTGTGAAACAGCTAGACCTGTATTTTTAAAATATACACTATTTTTCAGTATGTCCTTTACCATCCTCTTAGAAATCAATTCAATTTTTAAGGGTCTTTTTTGTCCATTCTTTCCAATACGAGTTAGTTCTTCTATGTAACCCGTTAAATCGATATTCAGAATTTCATATATTGCTAGTACAACTCGATTATATATTTGCTCTTCCGGTTCCCAGTAGTTTTCCAAGAGCCCGTACAATACAAATGAGTTGGTATTATTATTTTGAGGTTTCTTCTCAGCCTCTGATTCCATATAGTTGAAGCTCACTTCACTTTTCAGCTTAGTAGTGTCCTGTATAAGTTTTTGATTTTCATCATATAGTTTTATAATTTTGCTTTTCAGTTCTTCAATGTCGTTTTTTAATTTTTCCTGTGTTTCGTGTAATTTATTCGTAATTAGAAGCTGTTCCTCCCTTACTTCCTTCTTTACTTTATCTATTTCCGTCTTCATTAAAATTCGTATTTCGGATATAAACGATTTATTATTGCGTTGGAAATGTAATTCTAAAAGTTTACTTATATTGTTTAGAGTGATCGGTTCATTATTTTCTCCTTCGGATATAGTTATTATTTCTTCCATATGCCCCATACTGTGGTCTGCAATCAATGTGTCTCCCTGTATACTATTTTCGCTGCCATTCACGGACTCGTCGAGACGTTCAATAGAAGTCTTTTTTCTCATGGTAATATTACACAATTCCCGTTCGTCGTGAGGTAGGTCCATGTCACGGTAACCAATCGGTATATTCGTATTATCCGATTTTGGAGTTTTACATAAGCATGATGGACATTTCCACGTCTTTTTACGGTCCTTACTCATAGTATTAAAAAAACGGGTGTAAGAGACATTAGTACAATCTATATCGTAGCTCTCTTTACATAAGGAACACGTTAGGAAATTTCGGTCAGTTATTATCTTACGGCAGCCTGCACAAGTAATAGGCATTTTCGCTTAATATGCTGGGAGCGCCCTCTATATTTTTCTTATTCAAACACTTTGAAACACCAACATACAAGAACCTTTATGGTATCAAAGTAGTTTTAACAACAGAAGACAGGTGTCGCTACAGCAATAAATACATGGTCCATTTGGATTACAATAGATGGCACTAGTGTCTACTGCAATGATGTATTCACGTAGGTAATAGTTTTTGTAAACACACGTAGTTAATAGGTTATAAAGTTCTAATTTGTTTATTGTTGAAGAAACGTCCGTGAAATCAGTTAAATAAGTTCACAAGATAAATAATGTTCGTGTCCTAATCGTTTTTTGTGTTGATATGCACTGGTTTCGTTAGAACGACACTTGGCTCACCAAAACACCGGTTCATTGTTTTTAATAAGATTCTGGATAACACTGAGTAGGTATTCACTTTGGTTCATATACTTTGTAAAGGTAGGATATCACAACTAATTATGTATTAGACTTTTCTAGACTTAACGTACAGTATTAATATTTTAAATTTACAATTATTTAAGAGCACGATATGAGTGGCTCAGTGGCGCCGCGACATCAATTAAATAGTATAATAGTCATTTTATACTATTGTAAAATATTTCGCTTGAACTATAATATTTCGTCAAATTAGGTGTTTTCCAAGACTAGTGACTAGACCGAGTGCTATTATGATTAAACAAATAAAAACAAACATTTATAATTTTTGTAGCTATTTTTATTTAGTACAATTTAAAGCTTGAAAATGCGTACATAACATGTTTAAATTAAAAATAACTAAATATAATGTTTATATCACAACCGAATAATAGGTATGCCGTTCGGGCATTTCCATGCTAGCTTCGGGAGCGCTCGGCCTCATAGTCTCCGTCCTTTATGGTGCCCCCGCACTGCCGTTAGATAATATTTGTAAACATTTTCTAGCATCCATTTATATTTTATTTTATTTACTCTATATTATGTATGTATCTATTAAGTTATTTAATATTTTAATCCCTGTTTAATCCTATCCCACTTTGCAACACTCTACCTACATACATCTGTTTCTGCTTAGCCCAATAGTTGACCGGTAGAGAATGCCTACACGGCATTCGATCCGCCTTTTGTGCACTATTTCTATTGTGCAATAAAGATTAAATAAAAAAAAATATTTACTAACAGATGTTGTCAATTGTTACATTTTATTAGGAAGTGTCACATGTTATAACCGTACACTGATGAAAAATTTTTACTAACATTTAAATCTGGCATTTGCTTACTTGGTTTTGCGTTCTGAGGGAGTGTCTATACAAAAATGGAAGAAGAATTGCCCATTAGAATAGCTTTTAGTTTTGTTTACAAAAGAAGAAGCGATCTTATTGGATGCGCCAAACAAAATATAACACTTATTTTATTTTGTTACTAGCTGTGCCAGCGGCGTCCCACGCGTGGATATGGGGTTTCAAAAATAACCGACTTCCACAAAATGGTACCCAGATTTTAAGTTAGACCTCTAGAGGTTGTTGGATTGCTAGCAATACATTGGTGAAACCGCATTTAATTCCAAGCAGTAGTTTTCGCGTGAGGCGCGATCAAACATACAGATAAAAATTTCTCCCGTTTCCCCAACACTTCCCGCCATTGCTCTGCTCCTATTAATTGTAGCGTGATGAAAGTATACTATAACCTGCCCAGGAATATGAAGAATAATCCTACCAAGTTTCGTTAAAATCCGTCTAGTAGTTTTTTTTCTATAACGAACATACAGACAGACAGACAACAATTTTACTGATTGCATTTTTGGCATCAATATCGATCACTAATGACTCCCTTATAGTTATTTTGAAAATATATTTAATGTACAGAATTGACTTCTCTACATATCTTAATCTTAACTAATATTATAAAGCTGAAGAGTTTGTTTGTTTGTTTGTTTGTTTGTTTGTTTGAACGCGCTAATCTCAGGAACTACTGGTCCGAATTGAAAAATTATTTTTGTGTTGAATAGACCATTTATCGAGGAAGGCTTTAGGCTATATAACATCGCGCTGCAACTATTAGGAGCGAAGAAATAATGGAAAATGTAAAAAAAACGGGGAAAAAATAACTATTCCACGCGGACGAAGTCGCGAGCACAGCTAGTTTATTATAAGTATGGATAGAAGATAACTTGTTATAAAATGTTTACTCAGTTACGAAACATTTTCTAACATGAAATAATTTTTAACACAATGACATGTGATTAAATGTCTGCTAACGTTGCTAAACATTTTCTAACGGCGCGGCAGTGTGGGAGCACCATTAGTGTCTTCCCACAATCATCGTCGCGGACATTTCATTGACTTGAGTATTTTGCTTGACAGTCACGCCATCTAGTAAGTGTTGTGGAACTAGCTCTAACCATTTTAAAAACGCATTGCTGTGATATTAACATTAAAGGTAAATGTAAAATATATATAAAGATCAATAATTAAAGCTCATAGTTATTCTTTTTGCTGGGTGGGAACAGGTCGGTAATTGTGTATTATATGTACTGATTTCAGATTTAAACAAGTTTTGTACTAATATGCAAACTTTATATTATAATAAATAAAAATAGCTACATAAAAATGTTTGTTTTTTTTTGTTTAATCATAACAGCTGCCATGGAAAAAACCTAATTGAACGAAATATTATATTTTAAGCAGAAAATTTCACAATAATATCAAATGAAGTAAAACATTTTGTATACAACTGTACCTCCAAAATTGTAGGGAAAATTATAACTTTTTATTTTCTAATTAAATCAGCTCAAATTTATTTCCGTTGGAGACGACTATTTCACGACTATTTTTTGGCAAAATCTCAAATCGAAAATCATAGCCGTTTCGGAGATATATGAAGTTTTCAAATGTTCAAGCTAGAATCCTCACCAACCTACCCTTATATCTCTGGAATCTCTTAACGACTAATTCTGAAATTTGGTATGCCGTTGCGACTATTTCATGACTATTTTTTCGAACATAAACCAATTCGATAGACTTTGCCGTTTGCTTGCATCAGAGGTGAGGATTACAGCTTGAACGTCAAGCTAGAATCCTCACCAACTTATAGCTATAACTCCGAAACTATAATGCGACTATTTTTTTTACTTGGCGACTATTTATGACTATTTCATGACTATTTTTTGGCATAGTCAAAATTCGTTTTCATGCAGATTTCAGAGATGAGGATTCCAGCTTGAAGCACACCCTAGTTCTCGTTTACGAAGCGTCGAAATACCTTTTTCATCATCATAAGCTTCTATCAGTCCACAGCTGGACATAGGCCTCTCCGACCGTTCGCCACTTTGATCGATCCTGGTCTTCTCGCAACCAGCACTTGCAAGCTATCCTGCGTAAAACGTCACTCCACCTGGCCTGGTATGTAAGGGAGCGGCTTATTATCTTTTCGCTCCAAGCCAACCTCACCTGCCCGTGGTGCATCCTGCCGAATAACAAACGAGGCGCTGGCCGACTGGTGGCGGTATAACCATCACAATTGAAGGCGTAGCAAAATACTAAAGACCGGTGACGGGCAGCAGCGTCACCGGAGTAAGAAGCTACGCCCTGCGATCGCCAACCCGCCTGCCCAGCGTGGCGATTATGGGTATATCCTCCAGATGTTTGCTCTAAGTGGCGAACAACTGGAGAGGCCTATGTCCAGCAGTGGACTGTAATAGGCTGATGATGAAGACCTGGCCTTAAGGCGTGCTACACTACGTTTGCCGAGACACGGTCTCTACTCCAGAACTCGCGCAACCTATTTATTCACGGACATATGAGTTTCTAGTAACGACTCTCGCCATCTGTCAGGAACCATCGCAAGTCGTAAAGTATGGACCTCATAATACGCAAAGCACCTATTGTAGGGGTAAGGGTAACGCCATGTCGCCCTTTTAAAACCTCGCCTGCAATTTCTTACTACAAGTTGTATCGAATGTTACCTGCAAGATTTACTAGATGGCGTTGAAATACATTGGTTAGGTGTGAGTTTTTTGTATTGAACTCGTTTTGAGTACCTATTTCATCTGTATAACAGTTATTCAATATCCAGTTAACAAAAAGCTAAGCTCAAGCATTTTATTGATTGACAAAAGGCTCTTATCAAGTTACACGTGTGTACGATTATATGATAGAGTTCTGTCCGTCATCATTATCTCTCACCTCTCCAGTTGTTTGCCACTTTGGGTCACTATAGTCAAATCAAATCAAATAATTTATTTGTAAACATAGGTAAAATACAGATATAGTGTACATAAGGTACGTATCTCTATGTTAACTAGGTATGCTTTCACTTACGACGGCTAAATACCGCCACCAATCGGGTGCCAGAATCTTGTATGTTATTCGGCAGGATGCACTACGGGCAGGTGAGGGCGGCTTGGAGCGAAAAGGTCGCATCATCCCTTTCTTCTCCTAATCTGTCTGTACTGTCAGGGATACTTTAATACTTTTTTTATAGTTAAAATAAAATTTAATAGTTAGCAGTTGACTTGTATCTGTATGTGACATTAATTAAAGAGCATAGTTTACAATTTACTTAAGATTTTAGGTCAAAATAAAACACCAACAATTTATTTTTAAACCAACTTTATTTTTAGCTAAAATATAATAATTCATACATGAAAGAAGTTCCCTAAATATACTGTAATAATACCGTAATAATGAAAATAAAACGAAAAAAATACAAGTAAAAAATATACGAAATACAAAAGTAGGTAGCTACCATATTAATACTTGATAGTCAAACTGATAAAATTACTGTGCGGGCTTGGGCTAAGTCCAAATGCGAAAAATAAGTATTTCAGATCTTAAGAATATGACGGGGGTAATGGAAAATGGTCATTGGACGGTTGCCGAGTGAAACGAACTCAATAACACAACGACTCAATAATGTAAACAGTAATAATACAAAAACTTAATAGTCGCGAGCCGCGTGTCCGTCGCTTTTAACAGAAAACGTTAGGTAAATTCATCTAATGGCACTAAATTTGTTCTTTCGCTACAGGAACGACAATTTAGAATAAAAAGTGCACATACGAACACGCGACTGGCCGCGGTCCACTCGATACGTCACTTTTGACAGCTGTCAAAACTCCCCCACGCTTCAATATCAATAAACACACTCCCCGTTAAGTATTCAGTATCCTAATTAAGTCACAAAATAAAAACGCGCATGCGGCGAAACGAGCCCGATTTTGACAGCTGTCGCAAACGTCACATTGACAAGTGGTCGAAAGTCGAGGACAGGTCGAGAGAAGTTGGTGGCGGGAACAAACAACACTTTAAACGCCGACTAAACACCGATGATTATGTCCACATAGATTGCTTAATTGTTTTACAGTCAGTGTCCCTTAAACTATGCTAATATGGCAAACGGACCCATGATATGCAAACTCGAAAGAGGCCGCGATACCACAAAAGCGGGAAGAGTGAAACGAAAACCTAACTAACCTTAAACTACGATATTTTTCAATGAAATTCTTCAAAAATTACACTTACTTTCGTTATTTTTTCTTTATAAAATACACGCAAGTACCCGATACATATATAGCTTTATTGGGTGCATAACCTTGCTTTTCGACGATGAATTAATAAAACAAATCGAAATAGAATTCTCTGTCAAACCACAATAGTGTCCGCCATTTTGCTGTCATATTCATAAATAGCCGCCATTTCGTTTCCAAGTAGCCAAAGGTTCACATATCAAAGATTGTCAATAAGAATTCTTTAAACATTCTAGCATATGATTTTATACTCTTGCATCATCACATTATAATTAGGTACATAACACTTAGTTCAACCTCATACACGGCTTTTAGTAAATAGTAGGTACATTTAGCACTTACAGCTTGTCTTTTCGACTGTGTTTCAATAGACGTCCGTCGTCACAAGCGGTCTGTACTTAATGTACAACTTAATAAATCTAGAGTCCCAGTATACTAAGTGTGTCTTGTTGTTCCAGAAGTTTTAATAAAGGTTTTACCTAAGGATGTCTTATACCAAAGAAATGCCGCCGAGATGGTAAATTAGGTGCTATTTTTGAAAAATAACATTGAAAAATACTTTTAAGAGGATGGCGCGATTTCACCAGCCAACCTCCCGGTTCTCATAGTGTCAAATACTAACATAGCCACTTAATACCTAGTTGTTAGTAAAAATTCCCTTAACGCATTCAAAATATATATATAATTATATAGTTTATAATAGCTGATCCTAAACAGATACCATCTGTATAATGTGTATATCGTAAAACTATGTTTTTTTTTTTCAAATAACTCTGTGCCTAATATACATTTTAAGCCGATTTTGTTTGAGAAGCTCGTAAGGGTAAAAGTGTTTCTGGACTTTTTTCATTCCGTCAAAGGACTTACGTCACACTACTGAGAAGCAAGTTTGTACCTCAAAAATAAATGCACATTTTTGAACAAAAAAAACTTCGATTTGTACTAAACTTAATTATGGAACGGCGGAAATATCAAAATGGCGCCGAATCTACGCAACCATTTGGAGGATTACTAAAATAAGATAAAAATATTAACTCCAAATGTACACGCAATAATTTAAACGTAAACGAAATATAATAGGGGACGGAAAACTAAAAGCGACTAAGACGCCATTTTGATTATTCCATTTTTTTTAATGTAAAAAAAAATACAAAAGGAATAAAATAGCTGCGTAATGAAAAAGCGTAGTTAGAATAACCAGTGAAGCATATCTTAGTTAATCAGTAATATACAATTGTAGTATCCGACCGACTTACAGACTAAGTTATCCTTACCGACTCCATACCAAATTACAACGACTACTGGTTTAATTACATACAATATTTATCGTTTTTACCTCTTAATTTATATAGAAATGAATAGAAAAAGACCTGAAGAGACCTCTAATAACAAACGTGTACTACAAAGCAAGCCGAGACAAATTAACGTTCATTTTACGTATAAAGTTTTTGATATGATCATTTTTGAGACCTTACAGATAGTCTACAAATAAGAATCGTTGCTTACACCGACGGACATACGAATTTGTTTCCTAAAGTCATCGAAAACAATACAACTGAAAAAATATATCTTTCATTCTTGTGTATAGGAATGACTGAATTTGTGCGATCTTTTTTGTACCTAGCTAGCTAGAATTCTTCACATTTTAACGTTCATATGAAATTCTTTATCCCTTCAGTTACATCTTTCTTAATTTAAAATCAACAGTCTTGAGGAAAACCAGCGGAATGAGCTGGTATAGGTCGGTCCTTGTTAGACGGATCTCGCTCAACCTTTATCAATCAGCATCCCTATTCAGAATACTACAGAAACATGTCGTTTTGCCTCTGTTTAACTATTTAGGCTAGAAATAGACACACACAATTTTTTTTATGCAAGAGGCAGCAGACGAGCAAACGTGATGCCTGATGGTAAGCAGTCGACACCGCCCATGGACACCCGCAACTCAAATCGAGTTCTGGGGTTGCTGCCGGCCTTTTAAATAGGAATACGCTCTGATATTTAAGTAGTGTTCTGAATATAAGACAATTTACTGCTATGTTCTTCAGAACATTTAAATAGTCACTGTGTTCACAACACAAGTGCTCTTTTAAGTGATGTTCAATCAGCCATGTGACTGCCGACTAGCTCTTGCTAGTCGGCAGTCACATGGCTTTATTTATTTATACCCCATATAGTCTTCTATTTATTTATACCCCATAGCCAACTCACTACACCTGTATCTTTAAAACTGCCGATATCAAAAGATCTTCTTTAGCTCGACTTTTGCCGATGTAAAGATTATATTAGAAGGTTGTGTTAAGTTTCATTATGGCCTTCATCCACTCTAACCAAATTCACTGTATAATATTAATGTCTGTATGTCCGTCGGCTGCAGCGTTGTGCTACACGATTGTGCTAAGCGTTGCACTTCACAACTGATATACAACAATAGAAAAAAAATCAATTCCGTTGTCCGTCTGTACTTAGGAAGGCGTCGCGACGCACGCCCCACCGAGAAATACGATCGCTTACATCAACACGTTTACGTTCAAACGATAACAGATGGCGCTGATAACGCTACCTGCATCGCGGTAACGTTTTTCACACTTCTGTACAGAATACCAGTTGTTTTTGATTTAAAAAATGCAAATTATAATGGCAGATGTGATCTCGGTGCCGGTGCGTCGCGCGTGTGTGCGAGCGAGAGGTCCGAGCCCGAGCGAGACGGCGTGCGGTGCGAGAGAGGCCGCATTACATTGTGCTGTTGTCCCACTCCAGCTGGCTGATGTTCCTGTATTTGTGCTGCTTGCCGGGCAATACTGGAACGAGGGCATATGAAAGAAACTCAATAAAAAGGTGCGTATAGTTTTAAAGCAAGAATTGTAGGTAAGATTAAAGCCGAAAATAAAATATGTTGCATTATATTTTATGACTAAAAACGCATAGGTATTCAATACAGTTATTGAACATCATTTTATAGTAGTTTGTATGTGGCATCTTGGCCTTATACTTTACGTTAAACTTTCTTGAGACTATGACTAAGGCAGATAATATGGCAGATAAACGTTTGGTCAATAAAGGGTAAATAAATAAACACCCCAAGACATGCTGGGCCATACAGCGCCATCTAGTTCCAACCTAAGCCGAAGCTTGTACTATAGGTACTAGATAACTGATAAACTTAAGTTTTTTTTTGATAAATAAGTACATATTATACGTAGTAAACACCCAGACAGGTGTTTATACTGTGTGGGGATCGAATCCACGACCTTTAGCTTGCCTTCAAAGGTAGAAATGAATACCAAATGGGCCATCGGGCCAGTCCACTTTTATTTGGACGATAAAAGAGTTAAATAAACAGCCAGCCAAGCAAGCCAAGCCAGCCAGGCCAGCCAGGTCAGCCAACCCAGCCAAGCAAGCCAAGCCAGCCAGCCCAGCCAGGTCAACTAAGCCAGCCAGGAAAAGCAAGTTAAGCCATGCAGGCCAGTCAAGCCAGTCAGGCCAGCCAGGTCAACCGACCCAGCCAGGTCAGCCAAGAAAGCCAAGCCAGCTCAACCAGCCAGGACAGCCAGGTCAACCAAGCCAGCCAGGCCAAGCAAGTCAAGCCATGCAGGCCAGCCAAGCCAGCCAGCCAAAAAAGTCATGCATATTCCAAATTGTCGTAGTAGTTTAAGTCCCGTGTGTAGTGTACTCGCGCCCGCTGACGACGCTACACTACAGATGCGTGGCGCACGTACCGTGGTCGTCGTCGTCGTCGTCGGACGACGAGTGGTGGTCGGAGTCGGAGTCGGAGCAGGACTCGCCGTCGGAGCTGTCCGCCGCCGCGTGCCGCGCGCACGACCCGCCCGCCTGCTGGACACACACGAACGTTAATACACATGTTTGTTTGTTTGAACGCGCTAATCTCAGGAACTACTGGTCCGAATTGAAAAATTATTTTTGTGTTGAATAGACCATTTATCGAGGAAGGCTTTAGGCTATATAACATCACGCTGCAGCTATTAGAAACGACGAAAAAATGGAAAATGTAAAAAAAAACGGGGGAAAAATAACTATTCCACGCGGACGAAGTCGCGAGCACAGCTAGTAACTAATAATAATAACTTTTGTTTTAACATCGGGAATCTATGTATCCCCCTCAGAGGGCCTCCCGCCAGGGAGTACCTTGACACGGCCGACCTGGAAGGCGCTGAACAGATTGCGCACCCAGGTTGGCCGCTGCAAGGACAACCTGTGTAGGTGGGGCTTTGTGGACGCCTCTGCTAACTGGTGCGTGTGTGGTGCCGTACCCCAAACTAGGGCCCACCTGCTCCAGTGCCCCGCGTGCCCAGATACATGTTCGCTCGAGGACTTACTGAACGCTAACGATAAAGCGATCCGCGTTTCAGAGTTTTGGTCTCATTATACACATAACTAATACCTTTTAACCTCGACGGAAATGTGTTTATAGAAGACTAGCAGCCCGCTCCTCGCTTCGCTTCGGACAAAAGAATAGACAAAAGAATATTATGGCTAAAAATTGTAATTAGTCCGTCTTTTAACTTATTCTAAAATAAAAGACACGTATTTTTTTATTTGTAATTAGACTAAAAATTACTAAGTTATAGCCCGTTGAAATTACGCGTGACGTCACTCGGTGAGGCATTTTTACGGGAGCGAGTGACGTCAAAGACTCCCACTCCTAACTTTTGAATGCGTGTATCTTTGCTATTGTTTATTTGAATGAAAAAAGGAAAAATACGTGTCTTTTATGTTTGAATAAGCTAAAAGACAGACTAAGTAATTACAATTTTAAGCCATAATAGCCTATTCGAGCGAAGATTCGCTATGCCCTACCTCTCTTGACACATACACATATATTTTTATTTTTATTTTGTTTTCTTTCCAACTGCCATCAGTCGAGTCGACTATAATCAGTTCAGTATGTGATAGCTAGCATTGACTTTGTCTTTGTCCAACCATATTTTAGTCACTCACACAATTCGCTTTCTCTTGAGACGCATAGCATCTGGCTGCCTGTGTAGTAATTTGACGGCTAAAGGATCTGGGTGGTTCGCCAACCTTCCCACATATCGTTTTGTAAACTTTTCGATTTCTTGTTGTGACACACACACATATGGATAGATTGTTATTTAGTTAGTGTTACCTCATCCATCGGGTTAACGGTGATGGTGAGCGCGGAGTCGTCCCAGGCCATCTCCGAGTCGCGCGCGTCGCGCCGCGCCGCCGCCACGCCGCGGCCCACGCGCCCACGCCCACGCCCACGCGCCGCGCGGGCCACGCCCACGCCGGCCAGCGCCACCACCACGCCGCACGACACCACGCCGATCAGCAGCGCCACGTGGTCTGGGGACACAAAGGTAAACCCTTTAAGTCAAAACATATTATGCATTTCAAACAAATTCCATATGTACAGACAAAAAATCCTATCCTACTACGAGTATAATATTATAAACGCGAAAGTTTGTTATAGTATACCTATCTATAGTTCATTCGCGTTAAGAAAATAGTGACTGACAGGTCACTGACAGGCCACTAGCCAATTAAAACGCTAGAAATTATAATTTCACTAGCCACTAGCCAATTAAATGCTAGAAATTATAATTTCCACTAGCCAATTAAAACGCTAGAAATTATAATTTCTAGCGTTTTAATTGGCTAGTGGCCTGTCAGTGACCTGTCAGTCACTATTTTCTTAACGCGAATGAACTATAATTAACCTGGATACAAATCAATCGTCTGCGCCGCTACCATAGTGCAGGCAGACTTACTGTCCATGTGCGCGAGCGCCGCTACCATAGTGCAGGCAGACTTACTGTCCATGTGCGCGTGGGCCGCTACCATAGTGCAGGCAGACTTACTGTCCATGTGCGCGAGCGCCGCTACCATAGTGCAGGCAGACTTACTGTCCATGTGCGCGAGCGCCGCTACCATAGTGCAGGCAGACTTACTGTCCATGTGCGCGTGGGCCGCTACCATAGTGCAGGCAGACTTACTGTCCATGTGCGCGAGCGCCGCTACCATAGTGCAGGCAGACTTACTGTCCACGTGCGCGAGCGCCGCTAACATAGTGCAGGCAGACTTACTGTCTATGTGCGCGTGGGCCGCTACCATAGTGCAGGCAGACTTACTGTCCATGTGCGCGAGCGCCGCTACCATAGTGCAGGCAGACTTACTGTCCACGTGCGCGAGCGCCGCTAACATAGTGCAGGCAGACTTACTGTCCATGTGCGCGAGCGCCGCTACCATAGTGCAGGCAGACTTACTGTCCACGTGCGCGTGCGCCGCTACCATAGTGCAGGCAGACTTACTGTCTATGTGCGCGTGGGCCGCTACCATAGTGCAGGCAGACTTACTGTCTATGTGCGCGTGCGCCGCTACCATAGTGCAGGCAGACTTACTGTCTATGTGCGCGTGGGCCGCTACCATAGTGCAGGCAGACTTACTGTCCATGTACGCGAGCGCCGCTACCATAGTGCAGGCAGACTTACTGTCCACGTGCGCGAGCGCCGCTACCATAGTGCAGGCAGACTTACTGTCCATGTGCGCGAGCGCCGCTACCATAGTGCAGGCAGACTTACTGTCCATGTGCGCGAGCGCCGCTACCATAGTGCAGGCAGACTTACTGTCCACGTGCGCGAGCGCCGCTACCATAGTGCAGGCAGACTTACTGTCCATGTGCGCGAGCGCCGCTACCATAGTGCAGGCAGACTTACTGTCCACGTGCGCGTGCGCCGCTACCATAGTGCAGGCAGACTTACTGTCGGGCGAGCGTTCGGGACGCAGGTCTATGACTCGCGGCGAGGGCGCGTCGGCGGCGTGCGCGTCGCGTTGCGCGTGCGCAGCTACCATAGTGCAGGCAGACTTACTGTCGGGCGAGCGTTCGGGACGCAGGTCTATGACTCGCGGCGAAGGCCCGTCGGCGGCGTGCGCGTCGCGTTGCGCGTGCGCAGCTACCATAGTGCAGGCAGACTTACTGTCGGGCGAGCGTTCGGGACGCAGGTCTATGACTCGCGGCGAGGGCGCGTCGGCGGCGTGCGCGTCGCGTTGCGCGTGCGCAGCTACCATAGTGCAGGCAGACTTACTGTCGGGCGAGCGTTCGGGACGCAGGTCTATGACTCGCGGCGAGGGCGCGTCGGCGGCGTGCGCGTCGCGTTGCGCGTGCGCAGCTACCATAGTGCAGGCAGACTTACTGTCGGGCGAGCGTTCGGGACGCAGGTCTATGACTCGCGGCGAGGGCGCGTCGGCGGCGTGCGCGTCGCGTTGCGCGTGCGCAGCTACCATAGTGCAGGCAGACTTACTGTCGGGCGAGCGTTCGGGACGCAGGTCTATGACTCGCGGCGAGGGCGCGTCGGCGGCGTGCGCGTCGCGTTGCGCGTGCGCAGCTACCATAGTGCAGGCAGACTTACTGTCGGGCGAGCGTTCGGGACGCAGGTCTATGACTCGCGGCGAGGGCGCGTCGGCGGCGTGCGCGTCGCGTTGCGCGTGCGCAGCTACCATAGTGCAGGCAGACTTACTGTCGGGCGAGCGTTCGGGACGCAGGTCTATGACTCGCGGCGAGGGCGCGTCGGCGGCGTGCGCGTCGCGTTGCGCGTGCGCAGCGTACGCGCGCGGGACGAGTGCGCGGCCGTCGTGCGGGTGGGGGTGGCCGCCCTGCTGGAATAGAAGGGATGACGTCAGTCGCAAACAAATCGGAGACAATCTTAGGTGCAGCGCAGACGGCACACTTTTTGTGCGATAGAGTCTGCGTCTGAGACATTTAAAAAGAGCGTCTAGGTCTGCCGACAGAATTAGCGAAGATGTGCGGTCTGTCGTCTGCGTTGCCCCTTACAGAGCACATAGAAAGACGAGTTGATGTAACTAATATTTTTAGTTCATTAGTTCGAAGGGGTGTTTTGTGTCACTTTTAGCTAACAGATGAACATATAGGAGAACATAGTATAATAAATAGTAAAAGACATTCCAAAAAATAATTTCCTAAACAGACGCAGAATAATCAGTTGACAAGGACACATAGCTTACATAGGCGAGTGACGTAATAACATGGCGTCTGGTCATGGTGTCATGGTCTATTTTTTAAATTTCTTTTATATCATTATTACGTTTTTTGGACATTGAACTACAATTTTTTTTAATTACCCTCCGTTTTTCTCCTGCAATATTTTAATAAATAAATAAATAATAAATAAATAAATAACCCAAGACATGCCACGCTGGGCCACACAGCGCCATCTAGCCCCAAACTAATCCGAAGCTTGTACTATGTAAATAAAACACCAACTTTCTTCAGGCGATACCGATACAAGATACGACGACTTTATTTTTACTAGACGGACACCTATACATTTGAAAAATCACAATGCTTGCGCGTGTTAATAAGGCACAGCGCCATCTAGTGTTATGCAGTTGTAACTAACTTTAACAAACAATAACCTTTAGTTTTAATTCGTTACATATTCATGTTTTATGTATGATTTTATATGTTATATATTTATTTATGTAGTTTATGTATATATTTATACGAGAATTAGACATCCCGCCCACCATGACCGGAGTGGTCATTATTCCTGTCCACTATGAATCGAAAATACAAAGAGAGTGGACTGTAAATGGTTAAGGTGGTTCTGAGAGTAATTAAAGATTAACATTGATTACATAATGGCTAGGAACTGCTAGATCAAAGTTAAACATAAATAAACATTAATTCAACCAATAAAGTTAACAATTATTGAACAAACTACTATTATAACCGTAAGTGGATTACGTTAAGCAACATATTCAAAATTTAAAAATAACATTTAACAAAAGATAAACTATATCTACGGGTGCCAGATATTGGCAGCTTAAATAAACATATTTATGTGTTATTCCGTTACAGGTAGGACACAAATCTTTACAATAGGTCTTTTGATAATAGTGTCTTTACATTTTAGGCTCACCACGCGCGTAATGTTATCCGAACCCTTGTGCTTTTCAGTAATAACACCCATCAGCCACTTGGCTGGAGGAAGATCGTCCTCCTTTACTAAAACTACGTCCCCAATATTAGGCTCTGGTGTTTTGTTTGCCCACTTGTAGCGATGTAAAAATTGACTCAAGTATTCACTTGACCATCTGCGCCAAAACGTCTGCAACATCCTCTGAGTCAGCTGCCAACGTTTAAGAGAGGATATCGATGAGGTCTCGTAACTGCATTCAGGTACAAGCACTAAAGGTTCACCGATATAAAATGACCCGGGTGAGAGGTATCGGATCCCGTGTGTTGGTACTAACCTGAGGACAATGGTCTTTGAATTGAGGCATGCCTCCATTTGATAAATAACGTAGATATATTCCTCATTATGTGAGTGTTTCGGAGCCAATCACAGCCCTCAAGGTGACGTTTGTGGTTGGTTTGGCATACCCGGAAAACTATAACCATATCATTTAAAAGATTTGCTGGTAGTTGTTCATCCCAACCAATTCCTACTAGCCATAGCTTTTGGATGAATATCTTTGCTTTTACTATGACTGGAGCAATCCATCCCATAGGATCGTACAATTTCGCGATATCTGATATAACCTTTCTTTTTGTTACAGGTTCACTGATGGGAGGTAGCTGTACGGAGTATTGGAAGTCATCGGTTCGTCGGTTCCAGGTAAGTCCCAGTATTTTCATGATTTCATCGGTTTTAAGTTCCAAATTGATTTCTGTTACTTCATTCTCATTCTTGCTTATTTCCTTTAGTAGTTTTTCATTATTGCTCGACCATTTCTGAAGTCCAAACCCCCCTTTTCCTAATAGTTCATTCATTTCCTTAAAAATCTGCTTTCCTTCTATTACAGTTTCACAGCCGGTAAGTAAGTCGTCCATATAGAAATCTTTACAGATTCTTTCAGAGGCCATAGGAAACTGCTCACCCTCATCGAGTGCGATCTGGTGTAGTGTCTTTACCGCAAGATACGGAGCTGAAGCGGTACCAAAAGTAACTCTTAACAAACGAAGATGCTCAAATGGTTTTTCAGGTGCGGAACGCCAAATCAGGCGTTGGTAGTCTACGTCTTCACAAGCTATTAATATTTGGCGATACATCTTCACTATGTCGGCCACCAAGCATATTGGGTGTTGTCTCCATCTCATCACCAAGTGACGCAGGTCTGATTGGAGAGTTGGACCCACCATCAACTCGCTGTTAAGAGAAACACCGTTTGCGTCGCGACAAGAAGCATCGAAAACCACTCGCAGCTGAGACGTAATTTTCTTAAGGTTGATTACGGCATGATGAGGTAGGTACACACTATTAGACTTATTCACCTCATCACTAGGTACCTTCTCCATGTGACCAAGCTTCAGGTACTCGGCAATGACATCAGCATACAGATCCTTGAGCTGCGGAGACTTCGCGAAATGCCTTTCTTGAGCTAAAAATCTTTTGGTGGCTATCTCTCTGGAATTCCCAGATTTGCAGCGCGGGTTCTCATCCTTAAATGGAAGCTTTACAATATACCTTCCAGTGGTATCTCTTGTGGTAGTTTGATTGTAGAAGTCTTCGCATCTTTGTTCTTCAGGAGTAAGTTGAGGTTTGTTGGTAAGGTAAGTATCCGATTCTATTTCCCAAAAACGTTTCAGATCAAATTCTTCATTACTAACGGTATGTAAAGTTATAGTTTCAGACCCTGTTATATTATGATCCTTACAGATTTGACCGGACAAAATCCAGCCAAGCCGTGTATTTTGCGCAATAGGGGTTCCAATTGGACCCTTGATTAACCCTTCCGATAAAATACGGCAATAAACTTCTGCACCCAACAGCAAGTCTATTTTACCTGGTACGTTAAACTTAGGATCTGCTAGTGTTAATTTCGGAATATGAGACAACAACTCTAAATTAACTTGTCGTTCAGGGAGAAATGTGGTAAGTTTTGGTAATACGTGAGCTTTCACCTTAACGGTGAAGGTTGGGTCGTGAATGGATTGAAGTGTTATGTTTACTAGATATCTTGAACCAATTGATTTATTACTATCGTTACCTACTCCAGAAATGATAGTATTACATGGAATCTTGTTAAGTCCAAGCAATTGGACGGTATTTTCAGTTACGAACGAAGACATAGATCCTTGATCTAGCAAACACCTTAGTGTCATTGTTGACCCATTGTTTCTGCTCTGACTAAAGCAGTCGCTAAAAGTACTTGGCTCCTGTTGTTGGAGAAACAAGTGGTAATGGTCATGTCGATATCATCTGATGTTGTCGCTGTTGCCGCGATAACATTGTTGCTACTCTCTGGTATGTGAGCATGGGTTGGTGCACTGGTATTGTTAGAATGCAGCAGTGAATGGTGCCTTTTCTTGCAAATTTTACATCTAGTGGGCAAACGGCATGCTACGACGGAATGGTTCGCGCCTAAACAATTGTAGCACAAGTTAGACGTTTGGACAAAATTACAGCGTGTTGAGAGGGTTTCGTTTGCGAATTTTTTACAATTTCCAAGCTTATGATTAATATCAGTACAGTAAGAACATGGAACAGATACTTTAACATTATTATTGTTAGCTACTACATGATGAGATTGTTTACTTATCGTGGTTCTGGGATTCAAAAATTCAAGTGACCTAAATCTGTGTTCTACAAATTCCATAAAAAGCTTCAAAGTTGGTAAGTCGTTGTTTGAGTCACAAATTCTTGCCTCCCATTGCCGACGAGATTCGTTATCTAGTTTTGCGGACAAAATATAAATTATTATTACATCCCAGTTATCGGTTTTAATTCCTACATTTTTCAAAGCATTTAAGCACTCATTGGTTGTATCAAAGAGTTCTTTAAGCGCGCTTGAGCTTTCGTTATTCATGTTCTTTTGTCCGAAAAACCTTTTAAGAATGCAATTAGTTAAATATTTTTTATTATTGAATCTATTTTCTAAAAGTTCCCAACAAGTTGAATAATTATCACTGGTTATAGGTAAATGACGTAATAACTGTTCCGCTTCACCGGTTAAGTAACTTTTTAAATAGTGGAGTTTTTGCACATTTTGTAATTTATTATTGTTGTGAATTAAAGAAAGAAAAAGATCACGAAATGTAATCCACTCGGAGTACTTCCCTGAGAAACTGGGTATTGCTATCTTGGGAAGATGGACGTTAACTTGGTCTGCATCGCCACACGTTTCCTGGGCCTTGGTCTCGGTGATAGTACATCTTCTCAAACTTTCCTTCAACTCTGCCTTGTAATATGTATATAACTCCTCCGTTTTGGTATAAAAATCTTCCGTAAAATAATCTAATTTAGCATATTCAACTTCAGTGACATCACAAAATATCCTCTCATGTAGTTTATTAAAAGTCTGCCATAAACCATCCAAATTATCAATTCTTGTTTCAATGTAGCTAGTAGTTAATCTGTCTTTTGGAGATTTCTTGAAATTAATCTTAGCTTTTTCCATTCGACTGTACACGTCCAATTGAGCTCTTATTTTCGATTCCATTGTAGATAGGTACTTGTTATGTTATGGATAAAAATTTCGCAAAAATATACAAGTCCCGTGGTAGAGGAGAGAGTAAGCAAAATTTTCTAAGTCCAGTATGGGCGCAAATTTTCTAAGTGTTTTGGTTCGGTAAACACTTAGGTAAAATCGGGCATGGATTCCCCGTCTCAACACTTTTACTTAAATTATTCTAAGTCCAGGCACTACTAGTCAATTTGTTAAAGTTAAATTTTTCTTGATCATAAGGTTCAATTTTGCCTGACTTCTACTTCCTGACTAAGATAATAAAAGTGTACTCACAGTTTACTACGCCCATACAAACTTGCTCTCAGCTCCTTAGTAAATCCGCAATTCCAATATCCAAATCCGTAAAAATCCTCAAACCGCTAGGTGGCGCCACTGTGTGAAATCCTTTTCACCGCTTTACATCCGGCCTCGAAGGTCCAATAAATAAAACACCAACTTTCTTCAGGCGATAACGATACAAGATACGACGACTTTATTTTTACTAGACGGACACCTATACATTTGAAAAATCACAATGCTTGCGCGTATTAATAAGGCACAGCGCCATCTAGTGTTATGCAGTTGTAACCAACTTTAACAAACAATAACCTTTAGTTTTACTTCGTTACATATTCATGTTTTATGTATGATTTTATATGTTATATATTTATTTATGTAGTTTATGTATTTATTTATACGAGAATTAGACACTATGGGTACTAGACAACTGATAAACTTAGATTTTTTTTTGTAAAAAAATACATATTATACATAGAAAACACCCAGACCAATACAAACAGACATGTTCATGCACACAAATGTTAGTAATGTGCGGGGATCGAACCCACGACCCTTGGCTCAGAAGGCAGAGGTCACTACCAATTGAGCCACCGAGCCAGTCAAACTATCATATCAATAAATAAATAATAATAAATAAATAAATAACCCAAGACATGCCACGCTGGGCCACTCAGCGCCATCTAGCCCCAAACTAATCCGAAGCTTGTACTATGGGTACTAAACAACTGATAAACTTACTTAGATACATTTTTTTTTGTAAATAAATACATGTGTATGTCACCGGAAAATAGCAAGAATCGTAAGTTGATCAATTTCCTAGGTAGTTGATTAACTTCCGGAAAATAATAAACGGCAGTTGACATGTATTATTTAACGTATGTATTTTAGTAAATTGATCATTTTACGGGGTCTTACCGTAAAATCATTCGACGAAGGTGAGGTGAACGTTGATTGGTTCAATGGCTCACGTGGCGTTATTCCGGCAACCAATCAGGGAACAGTGTATTAAGTTGTGGGGAATTGTGCACCGTTAAATAGTACATTGAGCAACCATTGGCCCATTTGAGGACGATTTTACTTGTGTCAAAATCGTAAATTATTAAATGACTGTCAGGCTACCGTAAATTGATCAACTAACTGAAATCCATTGCGTTAAATAATACATTTCAACTACCGTTTGTTATATTCCGAAAGTTAATCAACTACCTAGGAAATTGATCAACTTACGATTCTTGCTATTTTCCGGTGACATATATATATTATACATACATACACATACATAGAAAACACCCACGCACAATAAAGTATCATTACATGTTTTGTCAGATACCGATGGGCTTAGGTTCGTTACCTGCTTGTCCCTGGCCTGGTTGTCGAGCTTGTCGGCGACGCCGCTGGGGTGCAGCTCGCGGGAGAGCGCCTCGCCGCCCGACATGTGCGGGTGCACCACTGTCAGCTGCGGACACAGGGTTAGTGACAGGTTAACGAAATGGTACCTACAACTTGATGGAAGACACGCCACACATTGTTATTGTTTCACAAGTAAAACGCACTTCTTGGAAATATTTTTCAAATAACGAAATAATAAGGCAGCAGCATGTAAATATTATTGTGACATTATTAGATTTAGTTTCTTAAGGTTGACATTGTAATATGTAATTAAAGTGGGGTCTGATTTTTCTTTTCTTTATATTCTTGACATGATGTATTATTATTAAGATGATGGAATTATGTATTTTTTATATTAAATGTTTGTATTTGCACGCCGAAAGGCAAAATATGGTAAATGCCACACTGCTATTAATTTAACATCACTTTTTATGTATCACCCATATTTGCGCAATAAATGATTTGATTTGATTTGAGCAGTCCTGCCTTATTATTTCGTTATTTGTATAAGAGAACGAACCAAAAATGTTCAATGCTCAGCTCGCGGCCAGTCCGAGAGCCACGTATTCGCGGCGCATTCGTCAAATGTAAACGCATCCTAAAATATTATAGCTCTTTCTCAGGTTATTCCTTAAGGCGCGTCGACATCTGACGAATACGCTGCGAATGCTTTGGTTCGTCCGTTACTCCTTATATTAATTTTAGATTTGGACGCACCCTTACCCAAACGTTGTCTGGAAGATATCGTTCAGCGCCTAAATTATACAACAATTACTACTAAACCCTATTGTATCCGTGTCAGTGGCACGGACTTGGTCCATCGGTTTTCCTGTTCAGTATTGTTTAAAGAAGTCGATATCTATGGATATTAGTAGGTAAATGTATAGGTTTATGCGTTTATCCGACGGAGCGAGGAGCTACTCCCTGCGACCGCCAAACCCTGTTCGGTGTGCCGATTTATAAAATAAATAAATAACCCAAGACATGCCACTCTGGGCCACACAGCGCCACCTAGCCCCAAACTAAGCCGAAGCTTGTACTATGGGTACTAGACAACTGATAAACTTACTTAGATACATTTTTTTTTGTAAATAAATACATATTATAGATAGAAAACACCCAGACCAATACAAACAGACATGTTCATGAACACAAATGTTTGTACTGTGCGGGAATCGAACCCACGACCCTTGGCTCAGAGGGCAGAGGTCACTACCAAATGAGCCACCGAGCCTGCCGATTGTTTGCCCAAAGTGGCGAGCAACTGGAGAGGCGTATGTCCAGCAGTGGACTGCGATAGGCTGATGATGATGATGATGATGCTCACCGTCTGCACGTATTCGTTGCTGGTGAACCGGCCGTTGAGCTCGGAGCAGGTGAGCTTGAACACTCTGTTGAGGTAGTAAGCCGGCTTCTTGTTGCTGTACTCGATCTCAAGCAGCACCTGTCGACATTACGAAGGTTGTAACAACTGTTGTTGTGTGTGACGAGGTTAAAAAAGTTGTTGTTTATATAATATGTCACTGTAAAGTTGTAAAAAAAAAAATGTAAATTGTGAGATGTAATTGGGAAGCCCAGGATCGATCACAGTGGCGAACATTGGGAGAGGTCTATGCGATCGGCGCGGATGAAGTTGTGGTGCGGATCTCGTAGCGGATGTTACAGTGGCAGTGGTGGCGCGGATGCCGTAGTGCGCGGATGTCGCAGCGACAGAGCTGTTGCGACAGCGACAGACCTTCTCGTAGTTGGCGACGCTGTCGGCGCCGGTCAGTATGACGCCGTCGCGCGTGACGGCGGCGCGGATGTCGTAGCGGCGCGGCAGGTCGGCGGCGTCGCGCAGGGTCAGCGCCTCGTGGTCCGGGTTCAGTGCCGGGTACACGGAGACCACGCACGAATCCAGCTTCTGGGTCTCGGCTTCTGCAAAAAGGGAATATGTACCACTTATTGGGTGTTTTTAACAGACTTCGAAAAAAGGCGGTTCTCAGTTCGATTGTTTGTATGTTTGTCCGCGATTATCTCGCGTTTGGCTAAAGCTATTTGGATGCGGTTTTCAGAAAAGTATTTGTTACATTCAGGAGAAGGTTTTAGTACTTTAACCGACTAAAATACCTCTGTCATCAGCTTGCGCTCGCGTCCTGGTGGGTTCCTGAGTCAATTGAAGCATGTCGACTGACCTGACTGGGCCTCTACCTCTGTCCGCGTCTTGGTCAGTTCCACAGCCTATTGAAGCATGCTGCCTCACTTGAGTGAGCCTCTAAATCTGTCATCAGCGTGGGATCACCTGTGCTAACGTCGCGGTCGATTCCAAAGTCCATTGGAGCATTCTAACTTACTTTATTGGGCCGATACCTCTGTCATTAGCTTAGGCTCGCGTCCTGGTGGGCTCCTGAGTCAATTGAAGCATGCTGCCTCACTTGAGTGGGCCGCTACCTTTGTTACCGAGGCGGGCTCAGCTCTGTCCGCGTCACGGTCAGTTCCACAATCAGACGGAGCATGCCGACGGACCTGAACGGGTTGATATCTCAGTTACTATGACGGCCTCACCTGCGGGAGCGTCCTGCGCAGGCGCACCTTGCGTGACGCGCACGCGCATCGCCTGGTTGGTTCCACAGTCAATCAAAGCATGCTGACTGACCTAAACGGGCTGGTATATCAGTTATTATGACGGCCTCACCTGCGGGCGCGTCGTCCGTAGTCGCGCGCTGCGTGACGCGCACGCGCAGCTCCGGGAACACGCGCAGGCCGGCGCGGAAGTGCGCGTAGTCTCTGGCCGCGTCGGCCGCGCCCGCGATGAGGATGCTGGGCGTCTGCGGCTGCAGCACCATCACGAACGCCTCGGCCGGCCGCGCCTTGATGATGCGACCGTTGTCGCAGCTGCGGGAGGAACCGATGTTGATGGGACGGGACCAAAGTTATTGAGTTACATACTCGACCGATTCATCATTACCATCATCAACCCGTTACAGTCCACTGCTGGACATAGGCGTCACCTAATTGACCGATTATTTCAAATCAAATGGCTCGATGGCTCTATATGAATGTATCTTATGTTTTTGCCATACCCTAACAGGGTCTATGTTCTGTATTAGATAAAAGTTGTTTAATAGGCTATTATGGCTAAAAATTGTAATTTGTCCGTCTTTTAGCTTATTCAAAAATAAAAGACAGGTATTTTTCCTTTTTTCATTCAAATAAACAATAGCAAAGATACAAGGCATCAAAAGTTAGGAGTGGGAGTCTTTGCCGTCACTCGCTCCCGTAAAAATACCTCACCGAGTGACGTCACGCGTAATTTCAACGGGCTATTACTTTGTAATTTATAGTCTAATTTAGAAATAAAAAAAATACGTGTCTTTTATTTTTGAATAAGCTAAAAGACGGACTAATTACCATTTCTAACCATAATAGCCTATTAAACAACCATTGTCATTCTGAGGTCAATTTGCTAAGAGATCAACATTATTATTTTTAAAGTTCAACAAATATATTAGGGCAGTTTGAAAATTCGTGCCTTTTATTTACGCCACATCAAAGACCAACAAGATCAATAGAACATCCTAAACACTATGTATGAATATGGTTGCAAATAAATGAATATGAGTATCCCACACAAAGTGGGCCTCGTTTGTGTTAAAGGCCTAACTTTTTTTTTATTGTGGCTCGACATAATGGCTTCCCTACGCCTGATGGAAAGCGAAAGAGAGGCCCAAGTCGCTGTGACAACTGGCAAGTAACTGGTTAGTTACCTGTCAGTTGCCACTGCCATGCCGGCCCAACCCTAACCCCCCACGAGCTCCGGAAACCCTACTCACCGGCAGAAACACGACCCAGAGGTCATTTGACTGCGATATTCTATAGGGTGGAGGTCCTTCCCCGGACGGGCGGCTCAATTCGAGCGAAGATTCGCTATGCCCTACCTCTCTTATTTGTTCGTCTGGGGTGTTGAGGCACCCCTGTTACCGTCCCAGGGTCAAAGGCCTGTCGTTCGTACTCACGTGATGGTGGTGTCCAGGTGCACGTTGCGGCGGCCGGGCGTGGGGAAGGGCCGCGCGTCGCCGTACGCCACGCGCCGCAGCAGCGTCTCCACGTCCGCCACGCCGTCGCCCTCCACCGACACGGAGCGCAGGTCTGCGAGTACGGGGATAAACATAAAAATAAAATAAAAAATAAAATAATTTATTTCTGCAAATAGATTCACAAGTAAATTCTTTTGCACGTCAAACATTTTTTTTTGTTGGTTGGGTCGAATCTCTCCGCGCATCCCGACCTCCCTCAGACAGACCGCTCGTAGCGGACCACCGTCGGGTTTAGTGGGTATTCTCCGCTAAATATGAGTGAGCCCCACGTAGGGTTGCCAGGTCATAAAACGCAAACGCCGGACTGCGCACTGTACAAGGCAGGACATTTTGCCCTAAAAGCAGGACATATTTTTTTTAACATAATGATGCAAAGTGAGAATTAAAAAAAAAAAAACGTTAAAACTATCATCAAAAGTACGTAAATTAATGTGACAGTTTGGCCTAAAATTAATTTAAAAATTACATAATACACAAAACAAATAAATTCTACCTTAACCTATCTTTTTACACTATTTTAATAACTATATAAAATTATATACAACAGAATTTTCAGAGGAAAATGTCCATTTTATCATGGAGTTCGTTCACCACGTTGATGGTACGGCTGAGAGGTGCTTTCGCGAGCAGATTGGTTCGCGAGAGAATGAGATCGTAGATGGAGTCTGTGCCAGACGCGCCGCCCGCGCCAACAGTTTGCTCTCTTGTCCGCTCGGACCCATCATCGTGCGAATCTCCACTCTGACAAAAAGCCTGACAAAAGCCGGACATTCAAACATGCCGAACACCTGGCAAGCCTAGCCCCACGTTACTCAGGTGTCCCGTGCCCAGGGCCCTGGTGAATGCCGTTACATAGTTACGCACAGATCAAAAGAGTGGTGTACTCACACAGGTCGGGCGCGAGGCTGAGTCCCTCGCGGCACTTGGCCACGCACGCCAGCGCGCGCGGCGGCTGCAGCGCCCCGCGGGCCAGGCCCAGCCCGGCCAGCGAGCCGCGCAGCCCGTGACGCATGTCGCTCTCCGTGCCTGCGACACGAACAATAACAATATCATTAAAATAGAGAGTTTTACCTAACAATAAAACTTACCTATTATTTTTCCTGAGATATCCGGAATCCATGTTGAGTTTAGCCCTCCGTTTTTCGTGTGTTCTTCCGGTCAAGCGAGTTCCCTCTCTCACGCCGGTGGCGCCCCCTATATTACCTGTCAAGTTTTGTGTTTCCGTTTCCGGGATTATAATACGTGGTTACGTTATAGATCGCGCCATTTTATTTGTCATTATACGGCGTAAGTACCAGGTAGGAATTATTTGGATTCCGGATATCTCAGGAAAAATAATAGGTAAGTTTTATTGTTAGGTAAAACTCTCTATTATTTGTTCCGTCTTCGATATCCGGAATCCATGTTGAGTGATGTGTTTGATTTCTCCTGGTATATTGATGCTATAATGTGTAATTATAAAATTAAATGTAAAATATACCATATACATATGTAATATAGGAGGTAATTTTTATATACCTACTTGAGACTCGGTAATACCAATAGGTACATTGAAATGAATAAATTAACCTAACATTTCATACTGCTTCAAAATATTGTGATAAAGAAACATTACTTTGTTATTCAATACCTATGTCTCTAATCTGCCTCTGCTAATATGTCCTAAAGGTATGCTCCTACTTTTAGATTCCTGTAGCAAGAATGTTATCAATATTATAATTCGCTACCCAATATATCGAGGAAACAACGGAATGAACCGAACCAGGAGTCGCCTCCAATACCTGCTTCTCTGTTATTGACTTGATCCATACTTCAATGATAGTCCTCGTAGCGGGATTGCACTGTCATTTTGGTGTAATAAATAACTCTGTAAAGTTACCTTTTATACGACCACTTTGTGAAACAACTATCAGCCTATGAATCAAATACTCTAGATTGGATGCTCTTTGATCCTCCAGGCCGACTGCCGGTGGCTGGCAGAATCTGTTAAGACAGATTCATGGCATAGAGTTAAAAACATACCTTCGTCTTCAAGGTGTTCAGGTCCGACCCTTAGTAGGGTGACGTCATGTGCTCGTCGACCCGATGCTAACAGGAGTAAAACAGCTACACGCTTAGATAACATTCTTATTATATTAGTACTCATATTTTATGTAGATTATGTACATCTAAATTATTATTATTATCATTGCCTAACGAGAAAATTTAAAACCTAGGATTCCAATTAGTTGGCTCAAGCTTTTTGATTTTTCAAATGAAAATAGACTAAAACAAAATTTGCAGATCAGTATTAATTTCAATCAGTTTTGTCAATGTAGATATTACCGATTTATGAACTAAAATAGTCCTGTAAGTTAAACCTTCAGTATTATGCAAATAAGCTAGGTGCCAGGCAGCTGCTGAAAGTTCTGCCATTTATAATCTATTGAATAAGAAACTTCTACTTGTTTCAGGCTAGTATGTAAGTGCTGGTTGTCGATTTCATCCATCTAGCCAATAATAAAATATTTCTCCTCTTCCATCCAGTCTTTTCTTAAGTCTAGGGATCGAAACGCAAACTATTATAGATTTATAGGCGACAAATCCACAAACAAAAAAGCACGGCAAAATAATAAAAAATGTTTAAATGTCCGGGGAAAAAACCATATTTCGCATGTGTTATCCGGCGTCGACGATATAGGTGATGGCAACCCTAATTAAGTCCCACCTTGAATCAGCGACGTATCCAAGTGTAGGGTTTATACCTGTGGCGGGTGGGTGATGACCCGACCTCGTGTCTATGAGAACTCGTGCTCGGTCTCTGATTGGATGAGGTGATAGCACAGCTCTCTTCACTGCATGTCTGCGGTCCAAAATGCCTTCTCCCACCAAGGAGTTATTAAAATGTACTGACCTTGGGCTGTGTTCAGATGAGACGACACTTGCGGTAGGAGATTAGGTAGTGGGAACACCCGACCGAGGCTGTAGTTCCAGCGCTGGAGAAATGCGTTGTGGAATAGAGGTTCTTAGCCCTTTGGATCCACTGACACGTAATTCGGTACAAAGTGAGCCGTCATCGACGCAAACTCCACAATTACCAATGGAGTCCCCTACCTCTGGAAAATTTATGAAGTCAGTAGGTGCCACACTGGACTGATCTTGTCGCGTGACAGAGCATCCACCTCGGTGTTGTAACGACCTGGAAGATACTTCGCCATTAACTACTTCCAAAATCTTTGTACATAGTTTTATTATGGAGAGGAATAAATGATTATGATTAAATTCCAGGTAGTCTAGCAACGCTAGGAGCTCTCGGGTTAACGCAAGAAGTTTATTTGACTTCGTGCCACCGTCTTTGTTTATGCAGGCCACTACCTTTGTTGTTGGTGCTGAATTGCTGCATAAACGGCATAAAGATCTTTGCAGCTGACATGCCACGTCTGCTTCGATTGCCCTGATGTTGTCGTCTGCCCCAGCCGAGCTCCCCATCTCACATCGGAAGCATCCGTTGTAAGAAGGTGTGAAATGGGTTCTTCGTGCAGCGGTGATGAACTGGCTGCTGGTTTTACTCACCAACTCATCTCGACAAGAACTGGTTTCGGTATCTCGCATCGTTGGCGGGGAAGGGATCTCGGCAAATGTCAACTATAGTATTTGCATTGTTCGACAATGAAGCCGCCCTCTGCGGACTACAATAGAGGCAAAGCTGAGTCTCCCCATTAGGGGCAGGTCCTGTCTGAGGGACCAGCTGCCTAGCGAAATCTGTTGCAAAAGAGCCCTGCGTAGCGATAGGCAATTTGGTTCCGACAGGGACCTGAGGTTGCCTCGTGTATCCCATGTAACGCCCAGAAATTCCAAGCGTTGTGTCGGAACCAAAACAGATTTGCTGACGTTGACCGTCCATCCAAGGTCTTCCAATAAATCTATCATAAACTTTACCTGTTCCTAAAGTCGTTCGTAGCTCTGGCTGGTTAGTGGAAAATCGGTTAGGTACACCACACAACGAATGTTATTTGAAGAACTAGCTGCCGTTTTCATCCACCCTCTCATCTCGACCAGAACTGGTTTTGGTATCTTGAATCGTTAGCGGGGAAGGGATCTCGGCAAATGTCGACTAGTATTGTATTGTTCGACAACGAAGCCTCCCTCTGCGGACTACGGAAGAGGCAAAGCTGAGTCTCCCCATTAGGAACTGGGCCTGTCTGAGGGACTAGCTGCCTAGCGAAATCTGTTGAAAGAGCCCTGCGTAGCGTAGGCATTTTGGTTCCGACAGGGACTTGAGGTTGGCTCGTGTGTCCCATGTTACGCCTAAAAATTCTAAGCGTTGTGTCGGAACCAGAACAGATTTGCTGAATATTTTCTCAGGTACTCCGCCATCCATTTGGTCACTGCAGCAAAAATCCCTGGAGCCGATGATAGGCCAAACGAGAGACAGACAAGTCATTTGGTAAAAGTCGCTCTTGTAGCTCGTCCTGAGGAACCTGCGATGCTGGTGCGCTAAAGGTAAGTGAAGGTATACCTGGCTCAGGTCTACCTTTACCATCCAATCCGAATTTTGTAGAAAAGAAAGAAAGGGGGACTTTTCTACTCAAATGACTGAAAAATTTAAAGTGTTGGATTTGTACAAATAAGTTCAGTCGTTGTGTGTTGAAAATTGAAAATGTGGATAGCTCGGCGGCCTTTCCACTCCAGATCTTGATCTTTGATCATGCTATCGATCTGTTGCGACAATTGAACACACTATTGTCGCGAAATTGGATATAAGTAACTGATAAACAAAAGAAATGGGAATACCTTTCAGAAGGGTGCAGATTTCCTCGGGGGCACCCAGACATGTATGTTGAAATTGCTTCAAACAGCCGCTACGAAACCTACTCAAGTCATGCGCGAGGTGGCTTTCCCTTCGGCTATTGTCCGGATCTCGCGTACGAGTTCTTGCTTGATTTAAATTTATTGAACTTACATTTTGGATCGTCACGGGAATGAAAAATTCTCATCCTTTTGATGCTTGAAGGATGATCCCGCACCTCTGTATCCGCTGCTATTAGAGGGACGAGACACGTGGGAGCTAGGGTGAAAGGAGGTTGTCCGTGTCGTTGATGGCCCTGTATATAATTTCTCAGCCCCCCCTTATTTTTTGTAAGTACATACCCAGTAAGTCTGCGTCAAACAAATATTCCGAGCTAGGCGGTATCCTTATCACATGATTTGGGATAAAGGGGGTTCTTTCACTACCGTTGTGCATTGGGAAATATTCAACTGAGCTCCTTGTGTAGATATACCGGGTGGTGGTTATAAAAGAAAAAAACTTTAGCGAACAGGGTCAGTGGGCGTTGCTACAACTGGAGATTGCGATTCACCATTCTTAGATTGAGGTATGTTACTAGACTGAGATTGCGTAACTTAACTCGTTAAAAATGCAATTGTTGTAATAAAAACTCATACTTTAAATCACTTACTTGATGTGCCAGTTTTTTGGGTCTCTGGCGAGAGTTCCTACCAGTTTTCGCCTCGTCGGATGAACCCCGTTGCTCGTCGGTCGAACTAAAGATGTCGAAGACTCCAACAAATTCCGCTCCTGGCCGCCCGCGTACTCCACGTTGTTACTCTCAATTGCGAAAGAGAGGGAACACTTTCCAAAGCACTTTACCTAATTTGATATGCTAGCACTTTTATTTAATTTACTTTAATTTAAATATAAAACCTTATAATTTTAAAACCTTATAAAAATTTACAATTAATTGCACAGAATTAATTCTAATTCTAAACTAATACAAAATTGTATTAGCAGTCGCTCTAAGACGTTCCGAACACTACGAAAAACGACGCTATAATGACAAATAAAATGGCGCGATCTATAACGTAACCACGTATTATAATCCCGGAAACGGAAACACAAAACTTGACAGGTAATATAGGGGGCGCCACCGGCGTGAGAGAGGGAACTCGCTTGACCGGAAGAACACACGAAAAACGGAGGGCTAAACTCAACATGGATTCCGGATATCGAAGACGGAACAAATAATACACTCTATTCAATATCAACACTACCCCACCTGTTTCGTACCGAAATATGGTTTTTACATATTTCGTACAATTCTAGTTTGGGGAGATGACCATGGTTGAATCTCCATGTTATTTTATTGGTTGACAGAAACAACGATTAAAATAACACTTATTTGAAAAATTACAACTAAATTGTTTTGCAAATTGAGAGCGCGATAGGCCTTCAAAGTTTTTTTTTTTTTTATAAGAAGAGCTTTCAGGATGACCTCACTCCACCTGATGGTAAGCGGTCGTGAGGTCCAAAAGTTAGGTCGACAGGCACAATAGAGCCCATTGCGCCTGTCGCCCTCACCCTGAAGGCCCACTGAGATGCCGTTTCACGCCCCGCCTAAAGAACCCAGGATTGTAAGAGGAAGGAAACACATGAGCTGGAAGGGCATTCCATGATTTAATGGCACGGGGCAAGAACGAGGAACTAAACCTCTTGGTGCGCGCCACCATCGTCTGGATGATATGAGGATGACAACGCTGTCCAGCACGTGTTGTTCGGGAGTGGAAAGGAGAGGGCGGAACGAGTTGGAATAAATCTTCGGAGCATTCCCCATTGTAAAGACGATAGAGAACACTGACTGGCTATGTCTCTAGGTAGCTGAAGAGGTTCCAGGTTTTTGGTCACCTCTTGATCCCCAACAATACGGATAGCACGTCGCTGCAACCTATCAAGAGCCTCCAACAGGTACTTAGCAGAACCGTCCCAGAGATGAGAACAGTATTCCACACACGGACGAACCTGCGTCTTATATAAGACAAGAAAGTTAATCGGGAAAGTCAATTTCAAAAGTGTAAAATTGATCTAAAATCATTATAACACTGTTTAAGGTACATTAATTAAAACATATTTTGCAATAACCATCAAACACAATGCATAATAATAATCTGACCCCAACAATATTGTAATGTAGGTGTAGGTTGAAATAGACTGATAGTTAATGTATAGTACTCATTGTAATCTTAATCTTAACTAATATTATAAAGCTAAAGAGTTTGTTTGTTTGAACGCGCTAATCTCAGGAACTACTGGTCCGAATTTAAAAATTCTTTTTGTGTTGAATAGACCATTTATCGAGGAAGGCTTTAGGCTATATAACATTACGTTGCAACTATTAGGAGCGAGGAAATAATGAAAAATGTAAAAAAAACGGGGAAAAAATAACTATTCCACGCGGACGAAGTCGCGAGCATAGTTTATTATGTACGAGTAGTAGTAAAGACCTACCTATATATAAGTAGTGTTTTTTTATAATTTAAGGGGTTTATATGAGGTGTAATGTAGGTATACAAAATATCATAGGTTATGTAGGTAGCTTTAAGTGTGTTTCCATGCAATGTGTATCTGTGCCCGCAGTCTGCGAATAAACGAGAATAATACAAGACGTGCCTATTACTCCACCACCTACATACCTATACATATATTTCAAATATTTATAAAGTGTCCTAAAAGATCCTTCCAGCTCATGTGTTTCCTTCTTCTTACAATCCTGGGTTCTTTAGGCGGGGCGTGAAACGGCATCTCAGTGGGCCTTCAGGGTGAGGGCGACAGGCGCAATGGGCTCTATTGTGCCTGTCGACCTAACTTTTGGACCTCACGACCGCTTACCATCAGGTGGAGTGAGGTCATCCTGAAAGCTCTTCTTATAAAAAAAAAATCCTGATATTATATTACCTTGCCAGCAAGCTCCTACGACCAGTGTGGTGTTGACGCCGTGCGCGGGGTGCAGCGGCCAGTCGTCGATGACCTCGGGCCCCTTCCCGTCCAGCGAGCGGTACGGCTCCCCGTCGATGTACAGCTCCACGTTCGGAAAGCGCACGTTCACGGCGTAGTGATGCCACTCGTTGTCGCACACCTGGTAGAGAATGATATAGAATTTAACATCTTGTTAGGTGAAATGGTCATTAATGCCAAGTAAGAAAAGAATGGGACCCAGAATACAACCCTGTCGAACATCAGAATACTCCCCTGTAGGATTCATGTGTAAGTGTTACCGCAAATTTGTAAAAACCGTTAGATTACTGTGATCGATCATCGCGTAGCGAATATTCTCTACACAATAGAAAGTCTTCTTTTTCGCCGAAGTCACTGAGTGGTAGCAGTCGTCATTTCTGGGTTTGGTGGCAAGTTTCAAAGCTCGCTACCATTTTTCTCCATTCGAGTAGATGAGAGAGAAGTAGAAAGTATGGTCTATAAAACAAAGCCGTAAGGCTAGCAATTCCTCGTACCTCCGGGATCTTCCAGCGCCACTCGGCGGGGCGGAAGATGTTCAGGTCGCCTTCCCCAAAGTCACGACGCAGCAGCAGGATCAGCCGGCAGTTGCGCACGAACAGGGCGTAGTGGTGGCGGTTCATCTCTGCAAAGAAAACGGTATCAGCAATGAAGGTCGGATCATTAATATTAATTAGGATAAGAATGGAACCTAGCAGACTCCCTTGGGGGACACTTTAAGTATGGGCATGCGTTTGGCTCAAATACAACTGATGTTCAGTGATATTGAAGCCTACGATGGAGCGCGCTTACCCAGAAAATACCGATACATTCTGATCTTGGAAGATTTTATGGAAGGCAAAGAGTTCCACTGTACAACAACTCAGAAAGCAGAGGTAAAACGCACGCCGAGCGTGTTGGTAAAGACTGTACGAGAGAAGGTGATTTGTAGGGGAGGTTACGACCCTCATTAATGAGGAGTACGACGCAAGCAGGATGGTCCAGCAGTACACGTTTGCTATAAACAGTAACCACTGTTCACGGACATCGGCAATGTCAAGCCATGCCGTCTACTTACGCTGTCATTAATGGGCCGTCGATGGGAAGAAAGAAAGAAAAATGTTTTATTGGTAAAACAAGACACAGGTAATACATATAACATCATCATCATCATCATCAGCCCACATTAGTCCACTGCTGGACATAGGTCTCCCCCAATACTCGCCACTTCGATCGATCCCGGGCCATATATAACATGATATAAATAAACAATAACATATGAGCTGAGAACATAAAAGATACAGAAAAAGAACGAAAGTGTGTAGCCAATTAGGTTCCATCCTCAGCTTATGGGAAGGGATGCTGATGATGACGACACAATGATGATGATGTAAATGATGATGATGCATATGACGATGATGCATATGATGATGATGATGCATATGATGATGATGATGCATATGACGATAATGCATATGATGATAATTGCTGCGCCCTTCCAGGGTGTCACATGTATACCTTTCACAATGTTCCATCTTCTGTTATTTTGTAATGTGACAAGCAATAAATGAATTTGAATTTGATGATAATGCAACTGATGGTGATGCATATGTTGATGATGCAGCTTATGACGAAGATGAAAATGATGATGATGATGATGCTGTGTGCACTGACTGTGGTCGTCGGCGAGGCACAGCACGTGCTCCTTGCGGTGCTTGTCGTGGTCGGGCGCGGGCGCGTGGCGCATCCACACGGACACGCCGAACGTGCCGGGCAGCGCGTGCGGCGCTACTGACTCGGGCACCGTCGCCGACGTCTCGCCGTCGAACTCGAACATCTGCTCGCCGTCGCGACCTGACAGGACAGAAATTAATTTATTGGTTTTTTTTTCATTCACCTCAGCCTATGCATGTTGTTGTCTCGGGAGAGATTTCATAAAAAAATTAAAGAATTAAAATGAACTTAATGTTTTTTTTAAATAGTAACTCGACATTATGGCTTCTCCACGCCTGATGGAAAGCGAAAGAGAAACCCAAGTCGCTGTGACAACGGGCGAGAAACTGGTCAGTTATCTGTCAGTTGCCAACGTCATGCAGGCCCAACCCTAACGCGACCCGGAAGTCATTTGGCTGCGATATTCTATAGGGTGGAGATAGATCCTTTCCCGGACGGGCGGGTCGAATTCGAGTGAAGATTCGCTATAATCTGTGCTATGCCCTAACCTCACTTAAAATTATTAAGTTCTTTCCTTCGGCAGTTGAGCGATAATATGGTATAGTCTGCTATCGGACAGGAGAACCGCGATAGCTGAATGACAGATAAAAAAGATGAACGTAAAAAGGAATGATGCGAAGATACCATTAGACTTAGAAATTGGACGTCCAAATATTGGGAAATAATAAGTGTTTCTCTTTGAACACTCACGGCGAGTGTTCGTGACTCACCGCACATAAATCTGCTTTCTGCATGACCTAAAGGTTAACTGGTAGAGAATGCTCCTAGCATTAAGTTCGCCTTTTGTACCATTTTGTGCAATAAAGTTAAAATAAAATTTAAATAAATAAGTAAGCACAACTCACCACTATCAGGTTTCAGTGATTTAACCCACTCGTTGCCAGCGCCCGGGCTGGGTAGCAGGTCGATCGTCTTCGGGTCCAAACCTGGAACAGGGAATAAAGAGTTTGTTAGTATTAGGACAAATGTTGGTAGAACACTGACAAAATCTTGTCAGACCTACTGACTACTCTTCGGGGTACACATTACAAGTTGGATTTTTCTAACAAAGCCCAATATAAAATACAGCTTTCAAAATTCAAATTCAAAATTCAAATTCATTTATTCGTCATCATAGGTAATAAATAGTTGACAGGGTGAGTATTATGTAGGTACTCCATGATGCGCCTCAAATGGCATACGAAATTATTAAATTAATACAAACATTCAGATCACAATGTAAATTAAAAAGAAAAATGTGTATAAAATCGCACCGACATTCGAGTGGATAAAATATGTCAAATAATATTACGATTAATTAGAAACAATGACAATGAAAAATATTAAAATAATGTCAGGTACCTACTTACTCTAATAAAAAACTTCTTTCACTCACTTTGACTTTTGCGAAACAAGCATGTTGCTTAGTGCATAAGTCGATGTAAAATAATGATCTATTGTAAGTTTCTTTTGGTAATAAACATTTATTTTATTACCATTTTCTCTAAGGGTATGAACCATACAAAGGCATTTCCGTCGAAAAAAAGCATTATTCACTACTCACCACAAATAGTCCTCTGTGAGTGCAGTGAGTAGGTGTCTCTGTCGCAGCCGCTGCCGGCGCGGGAGGCCTTCAGAGTGACGGCGGCCTGGATGCGCGTCACTCCCGGGCAGCGCTCGTCCGACGAGCAGGCCTCCAGGCGCGCGGCAGGGAACAGGGCAAGGGGGCCGCTGCCGGGCGCGTAGTCCACGCGTTCGGCCACGCCTGGAGAAAGGAAAATATTTAGAAAGAAATTAAAATACTATAAGCAGTTACCCCTCTGCCACTATTCCCACCCGAGTCACCGGTTATAAAAGGCGTAGCAAGCCCGGCGCGCACTCACTTTTTTTTTTAACATTGCTGCGATCCCAAAGTAAGTAAGTAGCTTAAGCACTTGTGTTATGACGGCACTTGTGTCTGCGTCTGAGACATTTAAAAAGAGCGTCTAGGTCTGCCGACAGAATGATCGAAGATGTGCGTCGTGTGTTGAGTCTGTGAAATATCCGCGACAGATTTTTGCGCGTCGTGTGCGTTACTGCATATAATTCGGCTCTGTAAGACTGGCTCGGTGGCTCAATTGGTAGTGACCCCTGCCTTCTGAACCAAGGGTCGTGGGTTCGATTTCCACCCGGGACAAACATTCGTGTGATGAACACTTGTGTTTGTTCCGTGTCTGGGTGTTTATATTTGTATTTAAGTATTTATTATTTGTGGTACCTTCGTTGTTCTGATACCCATAACACAAGTGCTTAAGCTACTTACTTTGGGATCGGAGCAATGTATGTGATGTTGTCTGATATTTATTTATTTATTTAATTGCAAAAAAGTGCGTCACGGATAGTCTGTCGTCTGCGCTGCCCCTATAAAGAGCATCTACGTCTCGACAGCTCTGCCGGCAGAACGATCGAAGATATGCGTCGTGTGCGTTGAGTCTGTGAAAAATCCGCGACCGACTTATTGCGCGCCATGCAGACTTTCATCATCATCATCAGCCTATTGCAGTCCACTGCTGGACATAGGCCTCTCCTGTTGTTCGCCACTTGGGCAAGCATCTGGAGGCTATACCCATAATCGCCACGCTGGGCAGGCGGGTTGGCGATCGCAGAGCGTAGCTTCTCGCTCCGGTGGCGCCGCTGCCCGTCATCGGCCTGTAGTATTTGGCTTCGCCTTCTAAAATGTGATGGTTATACCGCCACCAGTCGGTTGCCAGCGCCTCGTTTGTTATTCGGCAGGATGCACCACGGGCAGGTGAGGTTGGCTTGGAGCGAAATGATGATAGGCCGCTCCCTTACATCCCCACTGCACCCATGCAGACTTTCTGTGTGCCAGAAAAAGTGTACCGTCTGCGCTGCAACTTAACATTTCTCTCAAAGTGTTCAGGTAGCTCACTGTAGCATACACGAACATACAAACAGACACACACAACTACACACACTGTCAAACATCCGACATTGATATCTGACACTGACAACTGTCGTCTCGTTCCTACACTTCACGCAAGGTGCGGGGTGGGAGGACAGTCAGTCTGCGTCCCACCGCCGCCGAGTAAAGACGTGTTCGTGTGAGGATAGCGAGCCGATATCATCGGTACCATCACATCGTTCATTACTTTATTGTTCATGGTTATTTCATATGTGGATTAGTGTCTACTACACTCACCCTTCCAGCCGGCGCGGCAGGGCTTGTTGACCTTGATGGTGACCATGACGGGCGCGGACTGCAGCATGCCGCAGTCGTACGCCACCACCGACAGGATGTGGTTGTGCGACTTCTCGTAGTCCAGGGGCTCGGTGTTGCGGATCACGCCTGTGCAGCACAAAATTATAATTAATTACAATCTTTATTGATCAACTAGATGTGCCAGCGGCGTCGCACGCGTGGGTGTCGGGTTCCTAAATTTTAAGTTAGACCTCTAGCAATACATTGGTGAAAACCGCATTCAATTCTATGCAGTAGTTTTTGCGTGATGCGCGATCAAACATACAGATAAAAATTTCTCCCGTTTTCCCAACACTTCTCTGTACTGCTCTGCTCCTGTTGATCGTAGCGTAATGAAAAGTATACTATAACCTACCCAGGAGTAAGAAGAATAATTGTACTAAGTTTCGTTGAAATCCGTCAAGTAGTTTTTAAAAAATAATATAGCCTTCCCAATAGTGAATGAATTTTTCGAATCAGTCAAGTAGTTTTGGGGCCTCTTCAATGCAAACAAACATACAAAAAGCTACCAAACTTTTCCTCTTTATATTATTAGCGTAGATAAAGGCCAGAATATCCAATCACTCACCCTCATTATCGATAGCGAACGGCTGGCTCCTGTCAGTGAGTATCTCGTACTTGCACACGTCCCCGTAGTGGGGGGTGCAGTCCCGGTCCGTGGCCTCCACCCGCAGGATCTCGTCGTAGACGCGGCCCTCGTCGACCGCCTTCACGTACGCGGCCTGCCCGAACACGGGCTCGAACTCGTTCACGTCCGTCACCGTGATGTGCACCGGTACGCTGGTGGAGAAAAAAAAGTTACAGTGGAAGCCGATTCCAAAGAACCGATGCACGAGGCAGAATTTTTTTTTTATATTGGCTCAGCAACATTGGCAACAGATTTCTCAAGGGCCGGCAACGCACCTGTGACTCCCCTGGTGTTGCAGTGTCTATGGGCTGAAGTGATCAATTACCATCAGGTGACCTTTAGGCCCGTTTGCCCCCTATGTCATAAAAAAAAAATCAGCATAGTGGCTTCCCTCCGCCTGATGGAAAGCAGGAAAGGAAGCGCAAGCCGCTCTGACAACGGGCGGGAAACCATGGTTTCCAGTCAGTCATCACAGCCATACTGGCCTGCAAGATGCTTCTTCACGCTTCGCTTAAAGGATCCCATACAATAAGAAGGCGGGAACACGTGTGCTGGCAGAGAGTTCCACTTTTTAATGGTACAGCACAAGTGCACAAGAGTTACGAAAATTTCTTTTTTTTGCGCGCAATATGTAATCATCATCATCAGCCCACATCAGTCCACTGCTGGACATAGGCCTCTCCCAATGCTCGCCACTTCGATCGGTCCCGGGCCTCTCGCATCCAGCACTTGCCAGCCGTCTTGCGCAAATCGTCACTCCACCTGGCCTGAGGGCGTCCTACACTACGTTTGCCGAGACGCGGTCTCCACTCCAGATCTCGTTTACCCCAACGGTTATCGGTTCTGCGGCTGATGTGGCCAGCCAAAATGTAATGTGCAAGCCTTTTTTTTTTATAGTAGCTTGACAGAATGCCTTCCCTACGCTTGATGGAAAGCGAAAGAGAAGTCAGAGTTGCTGTGACATCGGGCAAATAACTGGTCAGGTATCTGTCAGCTGCCACCACCATGCCGGCGAAACCCTAATCCCCCACGAGCTCCGGAGATCCAGACTTCCAGCTATCAAGATAATAAGGATGATATCTTGATCATCGTCCTAAGGTTGCTGGATTTTCAGTCTTCTATCGGTTGCATTTTGGAGAGTGTGCTGCGGAGTTGTTTGATTTAATTCCGCATGCATTTTTTTTCCAACGGACGAGCAGGGACACGGCGAGGAGAAACCGCTTTATGGTCCAGGTTCCAAAAACTCGTACAAAGCGCTTCGCCTCTACATTCATAGTGCGAACGGCTAAGCTATGGAACTCTTTGCCGGAGTCCGTGTTCCCCGAGAGATATAGTCCCCAGATTTTCAAGGCGAGAGTGAATCGGTTTTTGTTGGGTGAGCGCGCTCCACCTTAGACTCTAACATCGCTTAAGATCAGGCCAGTTGGGGTCAAGCGCTACCCCATTCGAATATTAAAAAAAAATCTTGATTTGGTGCTAGATTAACGATGATGAAAAATAGCAGCTTGTGCCCATAAAGTACCAGCATCCGCTGAATATCAGCGTCGCAGCGCTTAACGGCACTGCGACATATGAGACCTTTTATAAACTTTTACTCTCTATAATGTTAATTACACTTTATGATCTACTGTGTATTTTTGGGTACCTAATAAACATTTTTTACTTTCTTTCATTAAAAATCCTGGTTCTATATCCTGGGTGGGTTATATCGGGTCCTTTAGGCGGGGCGTGAAACGGCATCTCAGTGGGCCTTCAGGGTGAGGGCGACAAGCGCAATGGGTTTGTTCTATTGTGCCTATCAACCTAACTTTTGGACTTCACGAATGCTTACCATCAGGTGGAATGACGTCATCCTGAAAGCTCTTCTTATAAAAAAAAAGCGTAAACACCAGATTAAGCTAAGAAAAACATTAGAAAATAATTTATGATGTTAATAATATTGATGATGATGATGGTGATGTTAATAACGAAGTGGGCTCACGTGTTGGAGTAGGAGCCGTCGCAGCCGACGGCCGCGATGTCGAACTTGTAGTTGCGCCGCTTCTCGCAGTTGAGCGGGTAGCGCACGCGCAGCCGCGCCTCGTTCTCGTCGATCACCATGATCTGCGGACACGGAGAGTACAAGGTTCAAGCAATGTTTCATAAACGTTATTTTTTTTTTTACATATCAGACAACATCATTGCTCCGATCCCAAATTAAGTAGCTTAAGCACTTGTGTTATGGGTATCAGAACAACGAAGGTACCACAAATAAATATTTAAATACAAATATAAACACCCAGACACGGAACAAACACAAGTGTTTATCACACGAATGTTTGTCCCGGGTGGGAATCGAACCCACGACCCTTGGTTCAGAAGGCAGGGGTCACTACCAATTGAGCCACCGAGCCAGTCATATAGCCATATTGTAAGCAAGACATACGGTTCACGATCTTAAGACAGTTTACAATTACGCTAGAGAGCAAGAGGCCGCGGTGGACGCGGGAGCACCCTATTGCTCCCCGGAGTCGGGGGTAGTGGCATTCACCTTCCCCTTTTTGTCAACTGCGGCTGGCCAGGGCATGCAGGGATGCGGCCGTATGCTGCGGCGCTTTTCGTGTCCGTGACAACTTGCTGCCCACTGGCGACATAGGGGGTTGAAAGCCCTTATTTTGAAACATTTCGGGAGTGTGAGTCTCACACACCATGGTGCATGGTCGCCTCCTCCAAGAGACGATCGAAGTGAAATTCTTAAATTAAAATCTATCACGCCTTAAATGATGTGGATTATATTTTTCTGTATATTGTGATCGATCACAATCACAATCACAATCTACAGAAAAATAATACATCAAATTGTTAGCAGTTTTTCGACAGTTTACAATCTCGAAAGATGGTTTATAATCTAACGGTATTTACAATTTGACGGTGACATAAGTATATAAAGCGAGAGTGAACCGGTTTTTGCTGAGTTAGCGCACTCCATTGCAGACTGCCATATCGCTTAAGTGCTGTGAATTGCAGTCAAGCGCAAACCCGTATTTAATTTAAAAACAACGTGTTTCTATTTGTACGTTTCACTGCCAACTTCCTCCGGAACTACAGAGTTATTTTACGACAGAAAATTTCGGTAACGATAACGTATATAAAACAGTAAATTAGCTGCAGTTGGCAAGCGGAACATTACCAGTCCCATTTCTTTTACAAAGCCGCATATTTCGTTCCTTTCGCTAATCAACTACTAAAAGAAAATATAATACTGTTTATTTCACGTCCGCAAACTACCAAGCAACTTTGTATCAAAACAGACAAGGAAACTGAATAAAACAGATAAAGAAATGAAAGTAAGGAAGTGGAGTAACCTAGTTTAGCTGCGAACGTCGTTGTGGATTCCGCTAACTCGGTTAGACGAGGGAGGGAGAGGGAAATAACAATTGACGTTGACATCTACCCGCAGAACGATCCTGAGGTACTTTAATGGTAGTTAGTCGATAGGCTATTATGGCTAGAAATTGTAATTAGTCCGTCTTTTAGCTTATTCAAAAATAAAGGACACGTATTTTTCCTTTTTTCATTCAAATAAACAATAGCAAAGATACAAGGCATCAAAAGTTAGGAGCCTCACCGAGCGACGTCACGCGTAATTTCAACGGGCTATAACTTTGTAATTTTCAGTCTTATCTATACTTACTTATTATTATAATAAATCTGTAGAGAAGTCAATTCTGTACATGAAATAATATTTTCAAAATAACTATCAGGGGGTGATTAGGGATCGATACTGATACCAAAAATGCAATCAGTAAAATTTTTGTCTGTCCGTCTGTCTGTATGTTCGTTATAGAAAAAAAAAACTACTGGACGGATTTTGACGAAACTTGGAACAGTTATTCTTCATACTCCTGGGCAGGTTATAGTATAGCTTTTCATCACGTTACAATAAATAGGAGCAGAGTAGTGATGGGAAAACGGGAGAATTTTTAATCTGTATGTTTGAACATTCATCGCGTAAAAAATACTGGATGGAATTAAATGGGGTTTCCACCAATGTATTGCTCGAGGTCTAACTTAAAATTTAGGTACCATTTTGTGGAAGTTCGTTATTTTTGAAACCCGTAATAAATATCCGAGCGTGAGACGCCGCCGCCACAACTAGTCGCAAGTATAAGTGTCAACATATCGCCTCAAATATCAACGTCTCAAAAACTACAATAGCTCAATATCGAACATCTAACTGAAGTGCAAGTTCGCGCGGAGGTGCGCCGCTCGGGTGATGTCGCTGGAAATTGTTCCGATCAAAATAAACTGGAAGCGATTTGGATAACACTGAGGCGGGACGAACAGACGGACTGCCGATAGGGGTGACTACATTCCGTTGATAGTAAATCTGTCAGATGCGCTCAGTGTGGAGTGGCATATCTTGCTTTTTTTTATTAACCGACTTCGAAAAAAGGAGGAGGTTCTCAATTCGTCTGTATGTATAATATTTTTTTTTTTTTTTTTTTATGTTTGTTCACCGATATCTCCGTCAATTATGGATGGATTTCAAAAATTTTTTTTTTGTTCGACAGAGGACACTTCCGAGGTGGTCCCATTATCACCAAGTCAGGATCTGATGATGGGATCCTAGAGAAATTGAGGGTAACAACCGAAAATTGTATGCTCACATGGTGTTTTTGTTACGTAATCATATTTTACTCAGGTATATGCTTCCGGGCGTCAACATCTGGTGCTGATGATGAAGCCACAGAACTCCTTAACGGTTAGGAGTTAGGGAACAGTTCTACGATTGGTCGATAGAAACTAGGTAGTAGTATGTACTTATGCAGGGCTAATAGGGCAGATGATTTGGTAAGTGATTTGCTTGATTCATTTGCTTGCAAAGTCTTCACTTGACTTAAATCAAAAATTTTCATTCCTAAGTAAAACTCTTAAGGACATTAATTAGCCTCTATTTAAGTTCACAGCACATTAACGCAACTCAAAATCGAGAAATAAAATTATTTTAAAAAAAAAATTAAACCGACTTCAAAAAAAAACTCAAACGACCAAAACTAGAAAGCGATAAATAACGTAAGTAATTCTATCCTTAATACATATTATTTGCATAACTATAATTATTTAAATATTACAATTATCACTTATTTTTGAAGTCGGTGCCAGCCAACAAATAAATGTATATTGTCGTGTGGATTTGCCGGCCGCGCGCGTCATACAACAACAGTCTACGTTAGGTACCTAGAGGCTGGCACCGACTCCAAAAATAAGTGATAATTGTAATATTTAAATAATTATAGTTATGCATATAATATGTATTAAGGATAGAATTACTTACGTTATTTATCGCTTTTTAGTTTTGGTCGTTTGAGTTTTTTTTTGAAGTCGGTTTAATTTTTTTTTATAGTGGCTCGACATAATGGCCTACGCCTGATGGAAACCTAAAGAGAAGCCCAAGTCACTGTGACAACGGGCAAGTAACTGTTCAGTTACCTGTCACTTGCCACCGCCATGCCGGCCCAACCCTAACCCCCCCACGGGCTCCGGAAACCCTACTTACCGGCAGAAACACGACCCAGAGGTCATTTGACTGCGATATTCTGTAGGGTGGAGGTCCTTCCCCGGACGGGCGGCTCAATTCGAGCGAAGATTCGCTATGCCCTACCTCTCTTAAAACTTACTGGAGAGGCCTATGTCCAGCAGTGAACTGCGATAAGCTGTTGATGGAATAAGCTGGCTCTGTGCCTCAGTGAGGCGTGGCATATCTTGTGTTATTATTACGAGTATCTTCAGCTCCAAAGGCAGCAGGCGAAATAAGTAATTCATGTTTCAGGAAAATCTCAAGCGCCACCCCTATCTCCGCGGTTATTTGAGTCCCGATCGATGTCGTGCACAGATGTGCACTTGCACACGTTCGAACATGTCCCGCACATGTCCGCACATGTTCGCACAGTTTTGTAGCATGCAAGTGTGGGTTAGATGTGATTTATAGCGTTTATCGTGGATGGCGTCCATTACTCGCGAATGAAGATGAATGGTGGAACCTTTGTGTGAAAGAGTAATGTGTCTGAGGAGAAAATGGTTTTCAAGGAATTTTCTTGAAAAATAAAGACTTTTTGGTCGGTTTGGCCTAAAGTCAGTCGGAAGAGAGTACTATTCAACATAGGAGTGGCCGTTGAGTGATCGTCTGGCACTTTGAGCAATAAAAAAGGCGACCTGGAAACATTGTCTGTACTTCATCAAGACAAAAAGCAGTCGGTAAGCGACTAACTCTTATTGGCCGGTTCTGCGCGCCACTTTGCCAAGTTGTGACCCGGAGACCGGGGCTGGACCGAGGACGGAAAACTTTTATGAGGGCAGAAGGATTCCAATTACATGTACATTTTGACAAAAACATTTATATGTGTCTGTTTATATTGGTCTGGGCGTTTGCTATCCATATGCATTTTTATGCATAAACAAATTATTTACAAAAATAATATCAGTTGTTCAGTACCCAAAGCACGAGCCTTGGCTTAGTTTGAGATGAGATGGCTCTGTGTAGCCCTGCATCTTGGGTTATGATTATAGTCCCGTCGATCTTGTCATCTTCAAAGCGGTCTTATCATCTTCAACCTGAGACTTAAACCTATGTATTGGTAATTCGTCAATATTCCGCGGTATGTTAACAAGAATTTATAATTACAATCTCCAAATAAATTCCTAGTTTTATGAAGCTTTAGGCTTGGAACGGCAAGTTAGTCCTTGTTTCTCTTTTAAATTTATAGCCGTCACCATTTACAAACGTGCATTCATTTAAATTTCAATCGAGAGCCTTCAACACTTCCAATTCAGCACAACAGCGCGCAACAATCCGTCAACCGGTTAAACTAAACTGCCTTCGTCCCTAAATCCGTCTCTGTCCGGCCGGACACGTTACGTCGTATATAGCACTTACACAGGCGGAATATTAAAAAGCCCTTTGTGCAAAAGACCCGCAAACTAACTTGTCGCGAGCCGGTTAACGGGGTACCGGATGGTCATGTAACATAAGTATATGTTATATGTTCGAACTATTTAGTAGGCCATTTCAGGCATTTGCTTCCTATCCTATAAACCTGGCTCGATGGCTCATTTGATAGTGACCTCTGCCCTCTGAGCCAAGGGTCGTAGGTTCGATTCCCGCACATGTATAATATGTATTTATTTACAATAATAATTTCCCTCAAAAATGGCACGCGATACTCCTAACTCATGTAGAAATATTCACCTTTATTTAAGTGCTAACTTATCTCTATAATACCTGAGAGGGCGCAAAGTGTTCTCATAAAACTGAACTTGCTAAGACGAAAAGCAGAGGAGTGGCGTAAGTGAACTAGCTATACTTAAAGACACCACGATATATAAACGGTTGCATTTTAAATTCTATTTGTTTGGACGTAAACTTTGACGAAAGCCATATAAAGAACCTTTTCTACCCCCTAACAGACGTCTCTTTATTGCTGAGAACTCGTCTGCCTGTGTTGATGGAGCAATGACGGGGCACAGCTAAGTGCTCAACATGAGTAATGGGTAGACAACGCGCGTGTGGGGATGTAAGGGAGCGATCTATCTTCCTTTCTCTCCAAGCCACCCTCACCTGCCCGTGGTGCATCCTGCTGAATAACAAACGTGGCGCTGGCAACTGACGGAATAACCATCACAATTGAAGTCGTATCTAAATACCACAGGCCGATGACGGGCAGCTGCGTCGCCGGAGCAAGAGGTTACGCCCTGCGATCGTCAACCCCGGGTGGTGATTATGTGTAAATCCTCCAGATGTCTGACCTAAGTGGCGAGCAACTGGAGAGGCCTATGTTCAGCAGTAGACTGCGACAGGCTGATAATGATGAAGATGAACGCGGAATGTAAGGGAGCGACCTTATCACCTTTTCGCTCCAAGCAATCCTCACCTGCCCGTGGTGCATCCTGCCGAACAACAAACGAGGCGCTGGCAACCCGACTGGTGGCGGTAAAACCATCACGATAGAAGGCGTAGCTAAATACCACAGACCGATGACGGGCAGCAGCGTCACCGGAGCGAGAAGCTACGCCCTGCGATCGCCAACCCGCCTGCCCAGGGTGGCGATTATGAGTAAATCCTGCAGATGATTGACCCAAGTGGCGAGCAACTGGAGAGGCCTATGTCCAGCAGTGGACTGCGATAGGCTGATGATGATAAACGCGCGTGTGAAGTCTGGTGGTGCAGGCGTCCATAGGCTGCAGTAACCGCTTAACATCAGACCACAAACATTTGACAGTGACAAAGAATTTTCGTCCAACTTCGAATCCGTTTCCGTTATTGATATTCCATTCATGACATGCAATAAGCAAACTTTGTCTTTGATTTCGATTCGCCATCGGAACGCAAATAACAGTCTTGATATAAATGTTTGCAAGCTTTTGACGTCAGTGTTTTATGAATTTTTAATATTGCAGTTTTAATGCATTTGTTGGTGTCAAAACAACAATTCAATATACGAGTACTGTAATGGAATATCGTAAATATTTCATCGTAGGAGGGGACACAGTGGGGACAAGTGGGGGACACGGCGGGGTCGCGGGGCGTGGCAGTTGTAGGTTCGTAAATAAAAATTCCAATAAAAACCTAGGTATTCTGGACGTGTTGCCCGGGAGCGGGGAGTTCAGACGGCACCTGCATCAGGATAGGGCTGCGGTGTTGCTGTTAGCGAGAACCCTTTTTAACCGACTTCAAAAAAAGGAGGAGGACCTCAGACTGATTTTTTTTGTATGTTTGTCACCACATATCTGCGAGAATTGTGAACCGATTTGAAGAAAAGATCTTTTCCCAGGTCCCAATTAATCCCGAATATTGAAGTTGGTGTTTTTTTCCAAAAAATGCTGTTATCATTAGAAACCTCTTACGGCCGAAAGTCCAAATTTGTTATAGGGGTCAACATCTTCACTTAGAAATACTTAGATGTACCATCACTTGACGACCAGTATGGTTCAGTGGTGGTGAAAGCTGCCTAAATGGTCGCGAGTTGCACGCACTGGAAACACATTTGTGTGCACGAGCCTGTCTGTTTACATTGGTCTGGTTTATAGAAAAAAAAATCTAAGTAACTTTATCAGTCACTAGCTGTGCTCGCGACTTCGTCCGCGTGGAATAGTTATTTTTTCCCCGTTTTTTTTACATTTTCCATATATCTTCGCTCCTAATAGTTGCAGCGTGATGTTATATAGCCTAAAGCCTTCCACGATAAATGGTCTATTTAACACAAAAAGAATTTTTCAATTCGGAACAGTAGCTCCTGAGATTAGCACGTTCAAACAAACAAACTCTTCAGCTTTATAATATTAGTTAAGATTTCTGTGTCTATGACAGACGTAGACAAACACACAGCCGGCGCATCCTCCACCTTACATTACTTACACTGGTGAATTGCACGGTGCATTCAAATTCGGCCGCATGCATTACATCACGGGGCGGCCGGCAGATTGCATGTGCATCGCATGTGCATTTCAGAACGTCACGTAATGCGACCGTTGTGCAACCAGATGACCAGCACAGTACGAGTACAGTACTGGGTGGTGTAAGGCAGTGGCCTGAGTGCGAGCGGAGCGTGAAGTATACGAAACTGATATCTACGCTACGACAGGCTCGGTGGCTCATTTGGTAGTGACCTCTTCCCTCTGAGCCAAGGGTCGTGGGTTCGATTCCCGCACAGTACAAACATTTGTGTTCTGTTTGTATTGGTCTGGGTGTTTTCTATGTATAATATGTATTCATTTACAAAAAAAAGGTATCTAAGTAAGTTTATCAGTTGTCCAGTACCCATAGTACAAGCTTCGGCTTAGTTTGGGGCTAGGTGGCGCTGTGTGGCCCAGCGTGGCATGTCTTGGTTAAAAAAAAAAAAAAACTTCTATCTGGCGCTTCTTTTAATCCAGAAGGGGAGAAGTGCAAAGCGATAAGAGACGGAAGAGAGAAATTTGTAGGGAGCATCAAGAATGCGCTTCTTCGCCCTGGGAAAGAGCCTTGCCGCAAGTACCGGGTGCTCCCGAGATTCGATCCGTATACCGGAAGGCGGGAAGGATCTTGGGATGGTGGAGGGTCCTTTACATCTGCACGAGATCGCTCAAAGCTACAAGACCGCCCAAATAATAAGTATATAAATATTATCTTCGTGCCTGAATTTAAGTCAACAAAGGATATCAACGCTTTTAAAGATCAGGATCACTAAAAGATCAAACAAATCTCTAACTTATGAAAAGTAAGCAAATTGTAAAAAGTTCCTTACATTATAAAAGTGAGTGAAAGTTGATCAGAAGATAGTAGGTAGATCATAAATATTGGCATTCTACAAGTACGACTGAAACAAGATCATTCTCAGACCCTTTCATCTTCCGTCTTAATGTACATGTCGCAACCACCTGATTGCTTTTACGTCCGCTCTGTTCAAAGGGCTATGTTTTAATCCGCTACCTAGTTTGACGTTAAGAGACGCGTGTTTAGTCAACGTTCGGTCTAGTCATTAAATTAAATGGCGTCATTCAATGTACGCGCTAGCCATTCAATTGAATAGGAGGTTAAACCAGATTACTGCGACATACATACCACCTATTCAACAATCGAGAGAATCTCTACAAAAGCAAACGCAACATTCCTTACGAGTTTCCTAATTGCAATTACAAAGTATACACAAAAACTCTTCTAAAAACAGACAATCTCAAAAGAAGTAGCTTAAAAAAAAGAATTTGCAACAAGCTCTCTCCCACAAATAAGATTTAAGGCCACAATCCTTCTTCCAACACAATGAACAATGCCATCTAATACTCCCCGCTACATACCCACAGTGACCTGACCCCAGCAACGCGCCAATGGAACTTAATATTTACGACCATAGCACTAAAGTTTGTTTTCCGTCGACCGTGCACCAACTACATGCAAATAGACGCTAGTTTGTGCAAAACTACAGTTGATTTATAGTTAGCCAAAGTGGCGCTTTGGAAAGGAAACTAGGTATTCTTAAAGAGTTCGCAACTTAGTCACTGACGATTTCTACGGCAGGTCTAACACGATTATCGGCAGTTCTAAGTTATCGATGGAGTAAGTTGCGAAGTGGAATTTCAGTTGGGAATGTTTTGGTACCGCAGCCAAAATGTAGTAGGATGCCGTCAAGTCAGATGGAGCGACGATTTGTACAGGAAGGCTGGATGCGAGAAACTCAAGATCGAGCAAGGTGGCGAATAATTGGAGAGATCTAGGACCAGCAGGGAACTGCGAAGGGCTAATGATGATGATGCTAAAAGGATTATCCTGCTAAGCAAATAGGTTGGGCAGCGCAGTGGTAATTGGCGTCTCGTCAATCGAGGAGGCGAATGAAGTCAGAAAATCGAAGGCGAGTTGGGGCGACACGCTCACACAACAAAAAGAGATTCACTCTCCCCTTAAAAATAAATAAATAACCCAAGACATGCCACGCTGGGCCACACATCGCCATCTAGCCCCAAACTAAGCCGAAGCTTGTATGGGTACTGGACAACTGATAAACTTACTTAGATACTTTTTTTTGCTTCATAGATAATGATGTTTTTTTGACACTTGACAGTTTTCGTCACGTGTGAATGGCGCTAGGCGTTGCCGAACCAGAGCAAACTCACCAATAAAAAAAAAACCTCGTCAAAACCCCATTTCACTCTAGCGTTACGATTTTTAAAACAAAACAAAATTTCAACCAGCACGTTTCTATCCATATTTTTATCTCGCAAAATCTAGATGTTTGTGCCCGCTGATGCAAAACCTGACGTCGGATATTGATTCTGCCAGTGGCCGGCCAATTTTAGCAGCACTCCGCTACAGAGCACGCTGCTCAAATATGGATCCATATTTCGCGCTGGGATTATTTTTGGAAAACAAAATTTACAGATGCATTCCCTGGGAGCCTTTGGGGCGCGAGATTGGAGGTTTTAGCGATGTTGGAGTGTTTCAGGACGATAGCAAGTGTAGTAGAGCTAGTTTAGAACTTCTAAGAATGTAGACTGGATTACAACTATCGCATGGGCGTAATGGACGGTCATATCATCATCATCAGTTCATAGACTCTGCAATACCAAGGGCACAATTAAACCACTGCCTACGTAAAGAAAGTACTCTCTGTAGACCATATTTGGAGAAGGACAAGTAATAACGATCAGGAAACATCCTGTGTGGGGTGGCCTCATTCCAGAGCTCACACGTACGCGGAAAAACGATCGTTGGAAACGTACACTAGAACGAACATAAAAGGTGTAGCTAAACACCACAGGGTGATGATGGTCAGCAGCGTCACCAAAGCGAGGAGCTACGCCTTGCGATCACAAACACGCCTGCCCAGCGTGGCGATTATGGGTAAAGCCTCCAGACGTTTGCCCCAAGTGGCGAACAACTGAAGAGGCTTAGCAGTGGACTGCGATAGGCTGATGATGACGAACAGTTCTTGAAGGGAAAGATTCTAAATGGTACGGATGTTTTGAATGGTACTGATTCGGATCGTCTGAATCGAATCTCTTGCCAAAGACCAAAGACCATTCAGCCTCCTTCACATCATCTACAGCATCCTTTGGCTTTCATTAGGCTGAATGGTCTCTTCATTGCGCTACTAAAGCGTCTCAGAAGACTTATGTAAAGGCGCTAATGCTAGTGTTACCTCGAAAGGCGCTGATCCTTATCTCTAGGATGCCCTTAGGCTGTCTATCCATTGCGTTACCAAGGTGTCTCAAAAGACTTATGTAAAGCTGCTGGTTACCTCGAACGGCGCCTTCCCATGGTGCTTGTTGTTGAGGATCAGGAAGGAGCAGAGCGGGCTAAGGACGCCTTTAGGCTTAACGGTCTCTCCATTGCCTCCATTGCGCTACAGAGGCTATTCAGAAGACTAATGTAAAGGTGCTAGTGGTACCTTGAAAGCCGATCCGAAACTCTTGGGTAGACCGTTCAGCCTAAGGATGCCTTTACGCTCTCTATCCATTGCGCTGTTAAGGTGTCTCAGAAGACTTATGTGAAGGTGCTAGTGTTACTTCGAAAGCTGAACCGAAACTTTTGGGTAGACCATTTATTTTATGGATGCCCTTAGGCTGAGGTGTCTCAGAAGACTTATGTAAAGCTGCTGCTTACCTCGAACGGCGCCTCCCCATGGTGCTTATTGTTGAGGATCAGGAAGGAGCAGAGAGGGCCGCGCGCGCGGATGGCCGGCGTCACCTCCACCAGCGTCTCGTTCTCGCGAATCAGCCCGTGGTAGCCCTCCTCCGGCTCCGCCAGCTCCAGGTACGGGACGTCTGTGGGCAAACGAGAGACGATTGATATACGGTTAAATACATAACAATTGTAGACGTCCAACAGAATCAGACTATGAGGTGCATGTCCGGAACAATTATGTGCACTCCCGTCACTCAGCCACGGAGCCTCACCACAACTGAGAAGACAGTATTTTTTTTTTGACTAGGCTCTACTGTCCCACTGCTGGGCAAATTCCTCCCCCTTTCTTCTCGATAGAAATCTACTTTCCGAACACGGCGGTAGCTTCTTTTAAATTGCTTTTATTCACATTCTTACATTACTTTTTATATTTTTACTTTATTTTTGCTTGACGATTCATAAGTGCTTATTTTAAGTCTATGTGAATAAAGGTATTTTAACTTTGTATTTTAACTTGACCCCAGTTTTTTCCACTCCTCGCGATCTTCAGCCAGCTCTTGCCAGACCGGAAAAAAATGAAGACAGTAGAAACTTTTTAATGAGACCAGGAAAATCTAGGCCCACTCATTTGGACCCCACCGATTTAAGTCACGGCGCGCACCTTATCTTTATAAATATCTTTTTTATTCAAGAATTCAAGGAAAAATCTGTTACTTCAGGCTAAGCCGTTTAGATGATAATTCAGATAAATATAATAAATGTCACGAACATAAATTTTATGTGTGTTCGCTCGCGGACAACTTCGTCGTGAATTTCACTATTTTCATGATAATTTTTTAGTTGAAAATGATCCCAAGGGATGCAATGAACTATGTACTTTTAAGTTTTTAGCCGTTTATTTTTTTAAGTGTAATTTTAAAGGGCTATCCCGTCCAATAGATTCCAATATGGTTGAACCCTTATTACACCTCATCCCTCTCAGGCACTCGTCGGTTTCCGCACACACAGGGTGTTGGTTTTCCGTTATTACACGCGGCTACAGTTTGTTCTGCATAACGACCCCGACACATGTAAATACAGATACGATTTATCTTTGCGTTTGGTATTTGCCGGTGGAGGTTTGATTGTGTGACAATGACTGTCAACAATCTCTAATAATAAATATCAATGCTAACTAGATATACATATCATCATCATCATCAGCCCACATCAGTCCACAGTCCAGTCCAGTCATATACATATGGCGTGGCCAAATCGACGAATTGATCATTTCATGAAGTGGCCAACTAATGGTAACCAAATCATTAAACGATAAACGTTTAGCGATTTCGTCACCCACGTTTGACCATATCGTAAAACAGGGTCACACGTCTAACCTAACCAACTGTGTCAGATCTGTGATAAAGAGTGTATTTTTTGGGTGCCCCATGCGGTAGGCTGATGATGCTACCTACATATGAATTTCCCAATCTCGGGAGTTTTTAGTGGGTATTTCCCGACTCACTTCAATCATTCCGAGGCGATGATGAGTCCCACATACCCCGTCTATTCCCCCGAGCGGTGGATATGCGGGTTAAAAAAGAGGTTATCACAAGCGCGTTTCCAACCTCTTAAAAACGCAACCTTTTTGAAGGACCTTATTTCTTTTACATCCTCATATTAAACCGCACTTTAACAACAATTTCCACAAGTTGTCAGCCAATTCCCAGCCGCGATGTATGTATACGAGTATCACGCACTTGACCGCCGCAGTAAAAGTTTGCAATGAATAGACAATGGATGCGCGGTTCGCGGCCACTCCGCATACAAACGAAGGGAGGGTTTACGACAGAGGACCCGGCACTGATTTGGTGTACAATGGGTGAAGAAAGGATACTATTTTTACTGTTAATGTTTGGGAAAGCTAGATAAAGTCTAGGTAGTGTAAAACATTGGATTATAATCTGAAAAGTATTTATGCTGCTGGCGTAAAAAAATGTAATTTCGTCTTTTAGATTGTTCATAAATAAAAGACACGTCTTTTTTCATTTGTAAATTAGACCAAAAATTACAAAGATATAACCCGTTAAAATTACGCGTGATGTCACAGAGTGGGAGTTTTTTCCCCACTAAGTGACGTTAAAGACCCCCACTCCTATATTTTGATGCCTTGTATCTTTGTTATTTTTTGTTTAAATGAAAAATACGTCCAATATATTTTATATAATTTAAAATACGGACTAAATAATTATAATGTTATTATTTTGACCCTGGAGCATCTCTATTGAGAGAGGCAGGGCATAGCGAATCTTCGCTCGAATTGAGCTGCCCGTCCAGGGAAGCACCTCCACCCTATAGAATACCGCAGCCAAATAACTTTTGGGTCGTGTTTCTGCCGGTGAGTAGGGTTTCCGAAGCTCGTAGGGGCTGCAATAGGCTGATCATGATGATGATAATGAACGGATTTTGATGCGGTTTTTTTAATAGATAGTGTGGTTCAAGAGGAAGGTTAAAATGTATAAACCCAATTAAATATTGGTCTGAAATACCAGAAGCAAAGCGCAGACGGGTCGATAATTCATAAACATGCGTATTCCCTAACGATTCAGTTTCAGTTTGTCACCAGTCATGCGGGACAGCGAATCCCACCGTTGCACGATCACATTATGTATGGCACTCAACAGCCATAATGGCTAAGCTTGTCCAACGGAAACTTTTATCGGATGTAAAATATTCAACGGCGAAATTTAATAATTTGCACAGGCCGTTCCGTAAATGGGACATTAGCGGCGGGACGGGACAAGAGCGAGGGGTGCCACGCCATAAACACAGTTATTAATTATGTTTTTCAATTATTTTTAATCTAAGTATTTAATTAATATTGTAAACACCATTTTGAAAAGAGCAACTACACGAGTTTCTTGCCGGTATCTTCTCGGTAGAATGCTGCTTTCCGAACCGGTGGTAGCTTCGACTATTTGTAAGTGTTTTTCATAAAAACCTATACAAATAAAGATTATTTTGACTTGACTTTACTTGATTTCTTAAATTTATCATTATCAGCCTAGGCAATGACATAGACTTCCCCCAATGACAATAACCACTTGGGGAGATTTGCCATGTTCAGCACGCTTGGCCATCGCAGATAGTTTTATTTGCGTACTGATATCCCCTTAGTCGTCTTCGGCTTTTTAGAGTTTCAAAAGAATAGTGTTATATTTTCTGTCACTGACTAGACGAAGAGATTATGTGTATTTTGAGAAAGCGATATTAAATGATTGGTCTTTTCTAGACTTTGACATTGCCTTTTGAGTGAACCTATTGCATTTATGATGACTATATGACTGTATGTATTCCTTTAATATTCCTTTAACTTTTTTTTTCTAAAGATGAAGCTGTTTACAAATTCGATTACCTACTGTAAATGTTCCAAATATGGAACAGAAATAAAAGTATTCATCATCATCATCAGCCTATTGCAGTCCATTGCTGGACATAGGCCTCTCCAGTTGTTCGCCACTTAGGGCCAACATCTGGAGGATATACCCATAATCGCCACGCTGGGCAGGCGGGTTGGCGATCGTAAATATAAAAAATAAAAATGATTCGCTGTATATTTCTCGCTGACAACCCTGGAATGAGACTGAGGGCTATATTCCATCGCTTTAATGAAATAGCTCGTCAGTCCTCAAATACCATGGCGTGCAGAAATCTCATTGCAAAATAATCCTTACTGCCTCGTCATAGAGTGCTCTATAGCAAAACTGGAGCACAAAGTAAATATAAGACTATACCGACTTGTGATTAGAATATCTCGGGTATTTTTAAAAAGAAAATAAGGAAAGAAAGGACTCCTAGTCTCTCTCATTCTTTTAAATTTAACACTAGCGTCTTTAGTTTCGCTTGGACCGACTTTAATTCTATTGTAGACCTCTAAGATTTATCTTACACATAGCACAGAATAACAGACGAGGCTCTGGAAACCGACTCGTGGGTGGCGGTATAACCATCACAATTAAAAGCGTAGGCATGACTTGAAACGTCAATGTTACACTGTAGAGAACATTCCTGGGCGTTACATCACCATCATCATCATCATCAACGTGCCAACCTCCACTGATGGACATAGGCAACGGGCAACCAACCGGTCAGTCGTCTGTCAGTTGCCACCGCAATGCCAGCCCATAAGATGCTTACTTCACGCCCAGCTTAAAGGATCCCATATCATAGGAGGGAGGAAACACATGTACTGTGTGTCTCAAGCTGTAATTCTCATCTTTAAAATCTGACTATGCCAAAAAATAGTCATGAAACAGTCATAAATAGTCGCACAAGTAAAAAAATAGTCGCATTATAGTTTCGGAGTTATAGCTATAGGTTGGTGGGGATTCTGGCTTGAACATCAAGCTGTAATCCTCATTTTAACAACGCGGCAAAGATGTTGGCAACTAAACTCTACCTACACTGCGAAACTGACTAATACCTACTGACTAGTAGCCGAAGCGTGTACTATGGGTACCTACCCATAGTACACGCTTCGGCTTAGTTTGGGCTTAGATGGTGTTGTGTGTCCGAGCATGGGATTTCTTGGAATGTTTTTTGGTGTTTGTAAAAACAAACTACAAACCTCTCGACATCACAGCAACTAAATAGCTCCATCCAAGCGCCATAAGGTTCTGGCGTATCGCTGTACAGAGTTCAAAATTTAATTAATACTCCCCGGTAAGGTTTTATTCGCTCCAAAATTAATTTTCACACTAATTGAGTGAACCTTAGCAATTAATATCTTTGAGTTCAAGTGTCTGGGGGCAGGAGTTGCGCGTGCTTTCTGCAAACCCGTGTAAATAAGACAGATATTAATCAAACGGATGATATTACAGACGTTAAATGAATAAGAATTTATAAAGAAAGATACCGTCCCCCTTTCCTCAGGTTACGAAGGTCAGATGGCAGTCGCTTCAATGTAATAACCAGACTCGCTAAATCTAGGATCATGGTCAAAGCGGACCCTGGGCCTAGAGGCACAAACCGGGACAACGCTAAGAGGATGATGATGAAAGAAAGATACCGTCCGTTGAAAAGAATGTTAAGCGCGAAAGTTTATTTGGATGAGTTGACTGGACGGATGGGGATGTAAGGGAGCGGCCGCATCTTTCGCTCCAAGCCAACCTCACCTGCCCAATAACAAACGAGGCGCTGGCAACGACTGGTGGCGGTATAACCATCACAATTGAAGGCGTAGCTAAATACCACAGGCCGCAGGCAGCGGCGTCACCGGAGCGTGAAGCTACGCCCTGCGATCGCCTGGCCAGCGCGGGCGAATATGGGTAAAAGCCTCTAGGCCTTAAGTGGCGAACAGATAGAGAGGCCTATGTCCAGCAGTGGACTGCGATAGGCTGATGATGATGCACTAATACCACTTGTGTGTAGTGCTGTCCGTCTAAACAGGCTCGACATATATCTAGGTTACTTACCTACCTCTTTAGTAAGAGGAATTAATACTATTCCTTTCACTGTACATACAATTGCTCAACAATTTCTTTACGTGTCTCCTTCATCCGTCCGATAAGTAAGCTGTCACATCACCAACAAAAGAAGGCGCTGACCGAGTCAGGAAATCATTGACCGACGCCGGACCTTCGGACCGCGGCCCGTAAATAATTTAGGGCTCCATCCGCCCTTTGTGGGCGCATCTGCATTTATGGGCGGCGGGCGCTTTCAAAAGGGTAGAGGGTTGCTTTTGAGGAACTAATAATACTGCCCTATGCGAATTATCGAGGTCTTTCTTCGCGGAAACTACTGAAGTGCAATGATGTTCTGTTTCATGGCTTAATCATACTCTCTTGTTCAATCATTTATATAAAAAGATCCTTGGTCCGGGATGTAAGGGAGCGGTCCATCATCATTTCGCTCCAAACCAACCTCTCCTACCCGTAGTGCATCCTGCCGAATAACAAATGAGGCGCTGGCAACCGACTGGTGGCGGTATAACCATCACAATTGAAGGCGTAGCTAAATACCACAGACCGATGACGGGCAGCAGCGTCACCGGAGAGAGAAGCTACGCCCTGCGATCGCCAACCTGCCTGTCCAGCGTGGCGATTATAGGTATGGCCTCCAGATGTTTGCCCTAAGTGGCGAACAACTGGAGAGGCCTAGTGGACTGCAATAGGCTGATGATGATGATGGTCCGAAAACTGCATGGACCCCATCTCATCCCGTGGGTATCGTAGAAGATGACTATATTAAGAAACGGGGAAAAGTAGCGTTTATCTGGGTACAAATAAAACCGCGGACTGCAACGCTTGCCAAGCTCAAATGACGGTAGTCATTGGGGGAGGCCTATGTCCAGCAGAGGACGTTTGTAGACTGATGATGACGATTCTTTGAATCTTAAGCCATAACTATACAATTCTTGCCCGGATCCATTTCGTTTCTAGTTCAAACAGCCACGAAACAAAGTCGAAGGTACCTGGTGTATAAATAACCCCAAAACAAACGGGTGATCCGCTGAGCTCGTTAGAGCAGTGAGCCGTGACGTAAACAGCTCAGCTGCCGACAGTGTCGCGGCGATAACGAGCGACCCCGATGCACTGTTGCAGTTGCACTGTTTTAGCACCGATGTTCACGGCCCAACGGATATAGGCCAAGGTTCCACGCCCGGCTGTGAATACTTTTTTTAAAGTAACTCGACATAATGGCTTCCCTACGCCTGATGGAAAGCGAAAGAGAAGCCTATGGCGCTGTGACAACGGGCAATTAACTGGTCAGTTACCTGTCAGTTGCCACCGCCATGCCGGCCGAACCCTGACCCCCCACGAGCTCCGGAAACTCTACTTATCGGCAGAAACAAGACCCGGAGGTCGTTTGGCTGCGGTATTCTAAAGGGTGGAGTTCCTTCCACGGTCGGGCGGCTCGATTCAAGCGAAGATTCGCTATGCCCTACCTCTCTTAATACGCCAAGTTTGCGACGTTTTTTTTTTATAAATAGAGTGTTCAGGATGACCTCACTAAACGTACGTAATAATTAAATAGTTATTTAGCAAAAAAAAGAACCGACTTCAATAAGAAAATGACTAACTACTAGCCCCACTTTCGAACAAAAATCTCGGAGAAATGTAACAAAACATACAATAACAAAAATCAGTCGAATTTAGAACTTCCTCCTTTTTTTGAAGTCGGATAAAAACTTAGTCTAAAAGGTTCATTATACGATAGAGGGAGGGATATTTAACAGATTTCCATGAAAATCACAGTCGTCCGTCAACACACGAACCTATAGTATACGTCAGAATGAATGCAGGAGCACGTCCGGAGGATGCGCCCGAATTATCCCTCTATCCCTCAGCTTCATTCAGAAGCAAATTGGTCGTTCAATTTTCGGGACACTGCCGTTTTCTCTTCACAAATCAAAAGCGAAAACTCTCTCATATTAGATCGTTAACAATATAATTGTTGTTGAATAATTTAATTGTTGATTACTCAATTATAAAATACATGAGACATGTCACGCTGGGACACACAGCGCCAATGAGTCCTAAACTAAGCCGAAGCTTGTTTTTTTTTATGCGAGAGGCGGCAGACGAACCATTGTGTGATGCCTGATGGTAAGCAGTCGACACCGCCCATGGAACTCTATTAAATAAATATAAATATCAGACAACATCACATACATTGCTCCGAGCCCAAAGTAAGTAGCTTAAGCACTTGTGTTATGGGTATCAGAACAACGAAGGTACTACAAATAAATACTTAAATACAAATATAAACACCTAGACACGGAACAAACACAAGTGGGAATCGAACCCACGACCCTTGGTTCAGAGGGCAGGGGTCACTACCAATTGAGCCACCGAGCCAGTAAAGCCTATTCGAGTTCTGGGGTCGCTGCCGGCCTTTTAAATAGGAGTAAGCTCGTTTCTTGAAGGCTCCCAAGTCGCAGCTGTTCGGAAAGACTGTCGCAGAGAGTTGGTTCCACAAAACCGATGCGCGAGGCAAGAAGTTCCTCATAAACGGTACGGGTTGTGCGGGGACTACTACTACTACTATACCATTCTGATTAATGTTTGGAAGAGATCGCTACTAGCAAGAACACTGTCTTAAATCTAGTACAATCGTTCTGTAATGCTAGAATCATCATCATCGTAGGCCTTCAAGTCTTGCAGACCATACAAGCAGTGTCAGATGAAGGCCACGTGTTCATGCTACAATAGTGCAGTATGACGTGGTCGTAGTTAAAATAATAAATAAATAAATTACCCAAGACATTCCACACAGCGCCACCTAGCCCCAAACTAAGCCGAAGCTTGTACTATGAGTACTAGACAACTGATAAACTTACTTAGATACATTTTTTTTGTAAATAAATACATATTATACATAGAAAACACCCAGACCAATACAAACAGACATGTTCATGCACACAAATGTTTGTAATGTGCGGGAATCGAACCCACGACCCTTGGCTCAAAGGGCAAGGTCACTACCAAATGAGCCACCGAGCCAGTCCAAAGTATAAATGTGATGATAATATTGTAAACACTATGTTGAAAATAGCAACTACACGAGTTTTTTGCCGGTAGCTTCTCGGTAGAATGCTGCTTTCTGAACCGGTGGTAGCTTTGACGATTTGTAAGTGTTTTGTTTAAAACCTATACTTTTTTTTTTATAGTGGCTCGACATAATACCTTCCCTAGGCCTGATGGAAAGCGAAAGAGAAGCCCAAGTCGCTGTGACAACGGGCAAGTAACTGGTCAGTTACTTGTCAGTTGCCACCGCCATGCCGGCCCAACCCTAGCCCCCCACGAGCTCCGGAAACCCTACTCACCGGCAGAAACACGACCCAGAGGTCATTTGACTGCGGTATTCTATAGGGTGGAGGTCCTTCCCCGGACGGGCGGCTCAATTCGAGCGAAGATTCGCTATGCCCTACCTCTCTTAGATTCGCTATGCCCTACCTCTCTTATAACTTACAAATAGAGATTATTTTAACTTTGACTTTGCACTAATATTACAACCGCTACCATTAAGTAAATTGTCGCCTTGTAACATTGAATACTTTGCAACGAGAATTAAAATCATCTCTTCCATTCTCCCCGGTTCCTGAGGGAGACAATCACGGACCCTCTTCAAGGAGCCACTATCAGCTGTAATTGCCAAGTCCCTCGGGGTTGACAATCAGCAATTGGCGGAAACGTCACGGTTAGGGGCCAAAAAAGACAGATAGTTATCTGTTTTGTTCCCTTTCACTCCGACACCTTTCTGCCCCATCGTTTATCAAAACACTTAAAGAGAATATGACCTGGCCTTTTTCACTTCAATAAAACATTTTTTTTTTCATAGTGGCTCGACATAATGGCTTCCCTACGCCTGATGGAAAGCGAAAGAGAAGCCCTAGTCACTGTGACAACTGCTAGCAAGTAACTGGTTAGTTACCCGTCAGTTGCCACTGCCATGCCGGCCCAACCCTAACCCCCCACGAGCTCCGGAAACCCTACTCACCAGCAGAAACACGACCCGGAGGTCATTTGACTGCGGTATTCTATAGGGTGGAGGTCCTTTCCCGGACGGGCAGCTCAATTCGAGCGAAGATTCGCTAGGCCCTACCTCTCTTAAATTCGCTATGCCCTACCTCTCTTAGATTCGCTATGCCCTACCTCTCTTAAATTCGCTATGCCCTACCTCTCTAAATACATTAAATAGCTCGAGACATGCCATGCTGGGCGCAGGCGGGTTGGCGATCGCAGGGCGTAGCTTCTCGCTCCGGTGCCCGTCGCGACGCTGCTGCCTGTCATCGGTCTGTGGTATTTAGGTACGCCTTCGATTGTGATAGTCATACCGCCACCAGTCGGTTGCCTCGCTTGTTATTCGACAGGATGCACCACGGGCAGGTGAGGTTGGCTTGGAGTGAAATGATAATAGACTCCCTTACATCACATACTTGTATATGTGAATCCAACGCGTCATAATACATGCAAACCGGCTAACTAACTCCGTTGGCCGACGGCAACTCTTGAACTACTGTATTCGTCCGCGATACGGTAACTTGTGAACTTACGTTCCGTTCCCGTTCACAAAGTACCTGCCTTTAAAGTTTATGCTCCAATGCTCCGCAAGTTGGGCCGCGTCATGACTCGGGGAACTGGGTTAGCAATTGAGAATTCTTAGAACTTTAACTAGCCTATAAGTTTGGGGATTGTGCTAAGATGATGATCTATGTACGATGATTAAGAGAGGTAGGGCATAGCGAATCTTCGCTCGAATTGAGCCGCCGATCCAGGGAAGGACCTCCACACTATAAAATAACGCAGCCAAATGACCTCTGGGTCGTGTTTCTGCCGGTGAGTAGGGTCTCCGGACCTCGTGGGGGTATAATGTGGGGACCGGGACGTCTAAATGAAAGAGGTGTTGCCCGATGGAAGTCTGATTTATTATTACTTGTTAATACTAATTATAATATCTAATATGTAACCTAATAGGGTATGGTGTGTCATACACTACAGGGGGTTGGGATTGGGCCGGAATGGTGGTGGCAACTGACAGGTGACTTTCCCGTTGTCACAGCGACTTGGTCTTCTCTTTCGCGCAATGAAATATAAACGTCACCAGCCAAACACAATCCATACAGATAAGTCACACAGCGTAAATCAAGCGTCTGTTAATAAACAACACGGGCCCAGTATTTATCCGCCATTACGCTAGATAGCGCGGGACACGTTCCGCCCGTTCCGCAAATGGGACCGGGAACAAGTTTCGCGCGTCGGAACGCGTGCCAGTGATATATGCCGGTTGTTCCGCGACAACGGAACGAGTGCGAGTTTTAATGTTTGAGTTGACGACTTGTAGCGGGAGCTGAGGAATCGGGAGTTTGTTTCTTGAGACACAGTTTAGGAGTATGTTATAATCTGTGGCGCAACTATTGGACAGCAAACCGACAAGATGCCAGGACGATCCCTGCCTGGGGTGGGCCCCAGCAAAGAGGCGGTGAGCTTAGTAATGACTTCTCAATTTGTATTGGTCTCTTAAAATGAAAAATTCATTGAAGGGATGCCTCAATTCAAAGAATTATTCATGGGCTTCAGAAGGTATAGTTTTTTTAAATAATAATAAACTTTATTTCAAATAGGTACTACGAGTACACTAACTATGGCTGAAGCCTCCTTTTAAGCATAATATGCTTGTGTCAGGAGGCTTCGCTCTTCCTTAAATAATAATTAACTACCTAAAATCTAAATACAATGACAAAAAATAATTGGTTTTTTGTTTAAAAGAAAAGATTACTACCTAATTTAATTTTACAATTTTAGCGTGCATGTGGGTGTATATGTCTGTACGTGCGAGCGTACAGGCGTATACGAGTGTGTGCGTGGGACAACCGTGACCACCAACAAGTTCCCCCCGGACGGACCTCTAGCAACGGTGTGGCTGCACCTACAACACCGCATCTCCAGCTTACATAAGCTGGTACTGAATACATTCTGAGCAGAAAACTAGGTAACAATTTGGAGCGGCAGTAGACCGAATGATTCCACAAAATCACGAAACAGGAGTCTACAAAACGTAATATAACCTTCAAAAATAAACGAATAAACTCTATTAATTCCATCGTATATGATGTTGACGTTATTTTTCTTTCTTTTCATCGTGCAAAAGTTCACCAACTCATTTCAATCGACAATGACCCGCCATCGACTCCAGGCATAAAAAGGACCGCTCCGTCCCCGTCAGGCCACAGCTGGGTAAACGACAGTGGGCCAATAGAGAATAATGCATTAACATTATTTTCGTGCATCTACTAATTGGTAAATAGACAAAAATATACTTTGAATAGTAAAAACAAGATTGGGGGTAAAATTTAAGAGATACACATTTGAAACAAATATATTCTAGCTTATATCGATAAGGCCGATTAAATTGTGCAATAAGTGTCTGTTATACCTAATTTTAAGTCAATTGTATGGTGCGCAATAAAGAATATCTATCTATATCCATCCCTTCCATAAAAACAGATTTTTCTAATCACCAATATCAGTCCTTCAGATGGCCTCCATCTGAATCGACCTGATGACTTGTGACCTGGACTACTAATTAACATTCTGGCAGGAACAAGCACTGGGTAGTGAGGACACAATTAATTTCGCCCATGTTAAGTGATTCGTCGTTATTTTGATTGGAGATTGAGCGATGAGAAATATTGAGTTAAGGGTAGTAAATAGATATATCACTTACTCTTAATTACAGAAAAATACAAAAATGTACAGCTCAAGGTGCTACCGTACATCGTGAGGTACAACTTAAGCGGTCTTTCGCTAATAAGAGACAACCTTATGTAACGTTTGACGCTAATAAACAACTTTACGATTTGCATACCGTTACATTACTATTTTCCTACACTGTGGCAACTTCAATCGAACTTGGGGCCCGTTCAATCGCCTTTCTTTATTTATCGACCTCAAATAAGCGTCAAAAGCGAAATACCCACTAATAAAGTTTGTTTCGCTCGCTATTCTATTTTTCTTTTTAAAATACGATTCGGAGTTTGGGAATTTCCTTGTCGTTGACGTGAAGTGAATGTGCGGAGTGTATTTAGGTAAATGGTAAAAAGTAGACGATTTTAAGACATTGTACTTGAATAAAAGCTTTATAGTCGCGGGTGTCCAATAGGTGTTGATTGCTTACATCAGACATCTAACTTGATCATCTGCCACCTCTCCTCTCATTAAAAAATATTTTGATGTTATAGCTTTGTGTTTGGGCACCCAGTATGAATTTTGACATGATCATAAATTCATTTCAGCAAATGCACATACTTGTTGATAGCTACCATTGTAACAAAGATCAGTTACTGTAAGCAGTTTTTAGAGATATTACAGGCTTTTGACAGAATCAAACAAAATGGCTTTCCTTCCAAAATTATGGTTAAAGGTTTAGATTTTAGATTAACTTACATAACTGCTTTCTATTTCAAGTTATACATTGAAACTCGATATTTTTCTTGCACAATGGAGTTACAGTCAAAAGATGTATTCAGTGGGTGTCTCAGGGCAGTGTCCTGAGTTCAACACTGTATCTTTTGTTCATTACAGAGTGTTATACAGATGTCACGGCTATGTTTGTTGTACCAAGCCTATATAATACCCTGAAAAGCGAAAATATACAGCTGAGCTGATGTACAAAAATATAATTGCTGTAACTTGTTTTCCTATAATACGAGTAATCGAATCGGATTTATACTGATTAGACCTAAACATTGCATCACATTGTCTCGCATTATCAAATAGTAAGATTTTTCTTCTCCACCAGAATCTTTAGCCTGTAATATTATGTTTGTTAAGTAATAGGTTTTTAATATGTTATTAATTTTATAGTTTTTCATTCTCTATTCGTCAAAGAAATAGTCCATTATTCATCGTTCGTACCAAGATCCCATTTTCCAGAAGCTATCCCAATGCGGTCGTCTGATCCCGTCTCGGGTCAACATTTGCCGTGTCCCGTATTTGAGCGGTCTAGCCAACGTTGGTATGCAATTTAAAATTGAAACCACTACCGGATAAACCCTAATACTACTAGAAATCCCGCAACGTATGTTAAGTAAACATCAACCTTATTTTGTGTAAAATAAAGTTCTATTTAATTTAAGTGCGTACTAAATACTTCCGTGCTGGGTGATCTGGGCTTGGGAATCAACAAGCTCAGTTTCATTCATTCATTCAAAATTTAAGAGCCTCGTTCTTGTCGGTGAAGCAATTTCCATTCTTCCCTGGACTCCGCCAGCACCTGCAACCCGCTAGAAAGCAGGAGAGGAGGAGGAAGGCCAAGATGCACATATACCAAACAGTTGATGGAAAAAGTTGATGAAATACAGGAGGTTGAAGCTCAGTTTACCCGGATCAATATACTTAGGAGTGAAAAATACGTAGATAACGTTTGTATGAAGAACTTATTAGAATGACTGGAAATCATCAATGTACCAGGTTCAATTGAGTGTAGTTGGCCGCCATCTGTTGTCTGTATTTATAACGTACCTGTAACAATAAAAAAGTGTTATTAGTCGATTTATTGACAAAGAGAGGGATTCTTCTTCTACCTGGGCTTCTCCTGCGAAAAGCCTGGGATCGAGCAATATGGCAAAAATTGAGAGACCTATCAATCAACAGCGAGAGGAAGATGAGACGATTACTAAAAAAAATTGGTTGTTCCCAGTTTGCCTACTAAGAATAGAGGACTATTTTGTCGAAAAAAACTGAAATATATATAGTAAATTGTAGTTAGGAGACTTGCGGGTCGATCCGCATTATCCTTCGCATTCATTATTATTGCACAACTTCTTCAATAACATAACATATAAGACAGCCATCACAATACATAACCAGATAAGCTGTATTGAAGTAACAAAGTGCACGTCAGCTCGGCAGACAGCCAGCGGGCGCGCGTATATCATACTTGTGCAGCGAATTCGGATGCATGTCCGACGCCACCGTTCGCTTTAGTCAGACCTTGGAGGGTTGTCGACAGAAATTTCGTCAAAATCGAAAATTCTAGAACGACATTGTTGACATTATAATAATTTTGATCGTTATTATCTATCGTAGCTTGATCAAATTATGAATACGTCACTAGTCCTCTTCCTATAAAAATTATTGCAACAGGTGTTCCTCAAGGCAGTTGTACAGGTCCTTCATTTTTTAAACTTTATGTCAATGATTTTACTAACCATTAATGTTATATAGGATTTTAAACATTCACGTTCCATTATTTATTGCGTTTGAGTACCCGTTATTAAGTTTTAATCAATGTTTCGTCGATGGCAATTAATTTATCACGTATATCCGAGAGACAATTTAGAACAGTTTAATTTCTGACCAATTCTAACCCGTATTGTTGCTTACATTTAATTTCGAGTTGCATTCCTAGTTCTGTATAATACATGCTTTTAAGATGGCTGATCGTGAAATAAATTTAAAAATATCAGGAAACAGCCAGCATCGTCTACCTGGGTTCGACTAAAACCTAGGTAGGTACCGACTCGCCTGCTAAGCGACCCAAATGACAATTATAGGTATTCTTTCTTTATTGCACAAAACTAAACATTTATTTAGTAGGTACAACGTAGGCGGTCTTATCACTGGCAGCGTTCTCTTCCAGACCTATGTCCAGCAATGGAAGTTTACAGGCTGATGATGGAGATGAGATTAAAAAAGTAGCCAACACTTCTTCACTGCATAGCACAAAAACAAGCTTCGTATACAGACATATAGTATTAATTTCCCGCAAGCCGCAGCCCTGCACACGCCAGGGTTACGGCGAAGCGAATTTATAGCCCCGCCAAGCTCCAAACTTATTTGTCTACCGATCCAACGTGAACCCAATACGGACGTGCTGCCGGCAGCACGACATGCGGTCGGGTCTGAATCGTATATCAAACTCAAATAATTATTATTTGTATGCGGTGGTAGTTCCCTCAACATTCGACGGCTATGTACGTACAACACCGTTTCGCGGAATGGGCACCGTAGTTGGTACAATAAGTGGGTATATGAGAGACTAATGTCGCCTCGCGTAACAGGTGTAGGCTAGTTTTTTGGCCATCTTTCTTATAAAAAGTGTTTTAGATTTCCATCGTTATAGTGGACTAGCTGTGCTCGCGACTTCGTCCGCGTAGAATAGTTATTTTTTCCCCGTTTTTTTTTACATATTCCATTATTTCTTCGCTCCTAATAGTTGCAGCGTGATGTTATATAGCCTAAAGCCTTCCTCGATAAATGGTCTATTCAACACAAAAAGAATTTTTCAATTCGGACCAGTAGTTCCTGAGATTAGCGCGTTCAAACAAACAAACTCTTCAGCTTTATAATATTAGTTAAGATTAACTACTGTCGCGCCGCGTAACGGGTGTAGGCTAGTTTTTGGCCATCAGCCTCATTGCAAGATCTATTTCTGCAAATGTCGAGATTTTCTAAGTTTTCTTTGACAAAGTTACAGTGTTTTAGATTTCCATCGTTATAGTGGATTTCTTGAAGACTAATCCTCTAATAAGCAGGTGTAAAGTCGTTATCGAGTACTAAGCAAACATGCTTAGTTGCAACAATTTATACACTAACCCATTATATAATTAATTGGCATTGCATCTGTCTAGAGTTGACTTAACGGCAAGCAAGTGCACGAACGTCCTAGCCCGTTTTTTTTTTAAATCAATAAGGGTTTACACTTGACTTCAATTCACCTGATAGTAAGTCTGATGGTAAGAAAGGTCACGATTCAGAATGCAGATTTCACATTATCCGTTTCTAAAAACGATACTATAAAAATGTTAGAGAATGAATATGAATCCATTCAAAATACTTGTGTAGATTATTTTGTGTAAAACACTAAATTGGTCCTAACATTTTTAAACACACAGAAAGGTTTTCTATTTGTCCATTTCAATGTAAAAATGATTTATTTGTCAGACACAGGTGTGTCTATCTAATACGGTTGACAACAAATTCATAATTTTAGGATTAATAGAAATACATTTTCTTTGAAATACGTTTGAAAATGACCAATAAATCTGCATATAAGAGACATTAGTGTAAGAGAGGTAGGGCATAGCGAATCTTCGCTCGAATTGAGACCCCCGTCCGGGGAAGAACCTCCACCCTATAGAATACCGCAGTCAAATGACCTCCGGGTCGTGTTTCTGCCGGTGAGTAGGGTTTCCGGAGCTCGTGGGGGGTTAGGGTTGGGCCGGCATGGCGGTGGCAGGCAACTGACAGGACTTACCAGTTACTTGCCCGTTGTCACAGCGACTTGGGCTTCTCTTTCGCTTTCCATCAGGCGTAGGGAAGCCATTATGTCGAGCCACTATAAGAAAAAAAGACAGAATTTGCAGTAAGAGGTTTTGACAATCGTGAGGAGTGATCCTATGTGTCCTATATGTAATATCAATCTATTAAGGTATCGGCGATGCTCATTCTCATTGATTCCGGGACATTACAACGCATCTACAATTCAGTCAACAGCCGCAGCCTACTTTTCAAAAGAAATAAAATCTAGATCGTAAAACGCCAGTCGATTCCGCCGCCTATCAGCAAGACGGCCGCAACTCCGCCCTTTCAGACCCACTTAAGGCCCCGAGGTTCTTTCATAAGGACTTATCGCAGAATAGAACGTTTAATTCAATACCCCCTTTTTATTTGAAGTCCGAATGCCCGGATTACTTCGGCTCAGTTGTGATAGAAGATCGGTTGAATATTATTCCGGACGGTTTATTTGTAATGTTCAATCATGGCATAATGAAAGAAGGAAGGCAGGTTTGTAAGAACTGAACGTAAAACGAGCAAAAATGACAATTGAAACGTTTATTCAAAGTGGTAAAGGTCTATTTAAACTAAAAGAGATCTGACATGCACTCTGAATAAAGGTGCTGTTTATACAGATAATTTTAACTACAGATTACTACTAACTTTGAATGAAAGCAGTCACAGTAGCGAAAATAGCGTACGCTTTTATGGCGCCCAACGTGGCGTGGTATTTCTATTTAAAAGATCTCTCTTCTTTTTTTCCATCTTTTCTCATTTGCCTCATGTCTGGAATATCCAGAAATGCCTCAATTCATCGTCATCATCCGCTATTCGTCCATTGCGAGAGAAAATTAGGTTTAAGTCTTTAAGTTCTTAAACGTAACGACACACTTCGTTGACACATTTAGTGAATGAAAGACTAATGTGCTTAAATATTACAGTTTGTCTCTAAACGTAGTTGACACTTCGAGCACTGTGTTGTGCATCCTCCTCATCATAGCTCCTTTTACTAGTTTAAATTGTTTAACTTAATGGTAATAAACTTCTACACACCTAGTCTAATTCATGTCTTAAGTTATCAACTCCCACATAATCCACCCATTCTTTTTCGGTCATGGTATAAAAAATAACCATAAAAATTCACAGGCACGCATTGAAGTACCCCATCAACCCTTTCGCAACAAGCATATTTCTGGAAACTAGAAATCCCGGCGCACACTCCAGCGCAAACATCAGAAATTATTTACAGCACTATTACATGTGCCATTAGGCCGCCATTACGCTCCCACGCCGCCATTTTGTTGCCGAATTACATTTTACCCGATTTAGTTTAATAGCACGGCCGGTTTACTTCGCTGCCTCTGCTCATAATGGGCGAATATAGACGCAATTGAATTAACAACAGTGAGGTATGGCTTACAGGCCGATGGTTGAGTTGTGACGTTCAAGAATGATATGCGAAAAGGATATCATTCTTTAACAACTTGTTCCCGTCTTCACCGTCATTGTCAACCCAGTCGCGATGTTTAACTAATACAACCAGTAGTTCGAGAGTTTCTTTCTAAAAAAAATATCCACTAGATAGTAGTTGTCTTTAGTTAATTTTGACATAACTCAGACATTTACAAATTGACCAAGCATGTAATAGTTGAACGTAAGGCTAATATTACCCCATCTATCTGGCATTCTATTTTTGATACATCCTCATTGGTAATGAGGAGAGGTATGAAATGAGACCAACAGTTATTTGGACTCGTTTTCTCAAAGAAAACTATTAAAAAACTGCACAGTAGTTCGATGGAATTCGGATTAGGTATTATGTAGTGCAAATGCAAATATTTTTGTTAGTTTCTTTACTGCATAATTCTGTACTACAGAGGAGTGTGACGGTCCAAATTCAAAGTAGCATTGTTTAGGCAACCCCGCGTTGGGCGCCATTTAAGTTGACGCCATTCCCGCCACTTTGACTACCTTCTTACAAAGTTCGTATATTTTCGTAAGTACGCGCCAAATGGAGATTGCACCATCTGTAGCGTTTACTACACACCTTTTAGAGATATGCATCTGAAAAAAGGCTAGAGCAAATTTAATTTTATTTTATACGTATGTAACTATATTATCTGACACTAGCTGACCCGTGTCCACTTCGTTGGGCATAATATTAATAGCCTTTTTATTTTTCGGGTTTCTATGTAACCTATGAATACACAACTTCTTTCTTTTGATTCATTTTTTAAATTTAACTCCAGAGGTAATTAGTTCAAAAGCAAGCCATTTGTATTAATATAGTAGGCGTATTTTAAGATAAATGATAACCATTATCTTCCGTATCTTTATCGTAACAAAGCAAAGAGCTCCCGGAAATTAGATACGTAAAATACGACGAAAACACATTATATAATATGCAAGCCATTTAAATGCAAATTGATTTCAGTATCTCTAGAATACGTTCAATAAACGTAAATATTTAACCTCGGCGAAAGCGTAGCCTCAAAGCTATTTGTCTAACGGGACATTTCTACTAATATTGACAGGCGGGGAAGCAAATTCAAGCTTTGATGTGGCGCTCTGTAGTCAAATTATGAACAGGTTTAGCAAACAATACTTCGTCTGTAGCATAACCTCAAAAGCTATTTGGCTAAAACTACGTCGGAGTTTGCTTGCAACAATGAATGTTTCCACAATTATTGAGATATGAAAAAGCAATTGGAGGCTTTGTAACTCTGCTTCTTATGAACAGATCTAATAATACCCAAACTATGGAATCCTTTGTCGGGCTCCATGTTCCGTGAGACTTATAATCGATATAGATTCAAGGCGAGAATTAATTTATCAGTAACTTAACTCAATGTTTTACTGAAAATTAATGCTACTACCACGTTGGGCGCCAAGTTATTTAACTAACACCGGCGAACAATCCCACAAATATTGACAGGCAAGGCAGCAACCCCGTAGCTTTCCGGCGATAACTATCAGAGATAATTTCACTCCGATGAACGCATAGAGAAAACTCTAGTCTCAGTCTATTTGCCGGCCGGCTATATTACACTGTTTACACGGACAAAGTAAATTTCTGTTGGAATTAAATGGAGTGTGAACCTTATTATCTTGTTCGTGTAGAGATAAGCTTAATCTTAAACGGGATTAATGAATTGTGAAGTCATTTAGGAAGATTTTATGGTTGTTGAAAGGAATATTGTTTTCTTGCTGTTTTGCTAAATTAAATTGTATTTTAATGTGTTCGGTTACGGTTTGCGTAATAAAATATATCTAAGCTCATATTTTATGGATATGGTTAGTAACCAATAGTAAAGTGGATGTTCGGAAATACATTGTTTATGATATTGGAAATAAAAGCATTTTATTTAAATTTACGTATGGCAAAATTTCGGTTTCAGGGTTTTTAATGGTAGAACGAACTTTGAGTGCAATCAAACTAACGAAGCTCAACATAGATTAAGTTTAGGACAGTTAACTTCAAGCGTACACCCACTTAGCAATGAAAAAAAATATTATGGTCGGCTGTTTTTGCGTCGTTTTGTTTCATACATTTACCCACCTGTATGTACATTGAACATGTATATTTTTCTTTCTCCCAAATACCTGGCAATAGTAACGCAAAAGTTAATCTGTTTTATTTGACCACGAAACCCTAAAAAGGAAATACGGAAATTAAATGTTCCATAACACATTTGAAGCACGGTAACCATGAAAGGGGTTGCCAACCCTCTAAACTGGGTCGCGCATTCGCGTGACCAGAGGTAGTCTACCTTTATTGTTGAACCAACAGTAATGTATTGTATTTACTGCGGTCTAGGATGAATAGAAATTGAATTTCCCACCCGCAGAGGTGGTGTGGCAAGCGATTCATTTTGTACTTTATTTATTGTGGTAGGTGAACCATATAGTATATCAACATACTAGCGATAAGATAAGCAGATGATATACCAGATAGATAGATGTATACTCTCTATTGCACCAGAATAAAACATGTACAGGAAAATGATGTTACAGGCTGATGATGATGATGATATATTAAACGACTGTCTATATGGCTACGCATAATACGAACCCGTTTGCGATTCCAAACTGCTATATACATATATAGGCTTCACTATCAGATAACTTGAGCTCCATTGCAGATAGGATCTGATAAATCTACAAATCGATCAAATCTACAAACTCATGAACTATCAACACATACGAAAATGAACGTTTCATTAAAAAAAAACTCGCCATTGCACACATTCAGAGTCGCGATACGTTTACAAACAAAAACAAAACGGTGACAAACGAAACGAGCTTACAAAATTGTAATCGCCATTTTTATTTACGCCCGAAACAATAGCAAGGACAGGCTTTAATTTCACCTCGACGAGTGTGATTCACGTACACATGATAATCACCAGACTACGCCCTTCGCAGCGTCAGGGCTGCACGCGATCATAACGACATTTACAATAAAATTCGCACACAGAGGCTCTCCTCAAAATGATCTGCAGGACACCATCAGGGAAATAGACTCGGATTCGAAAACTCCTTTATCTTTTAAGAGAGGTAGGGCATAGCGAATCTTCGCTCGAATTTAGCTGCCAGTCCGGGGAAGGACCTCCACCCTATAGAAAACCGCAGCCAAATGACCTCCGGGTAGTGTTTCTGCCGGTGAGTAGACTTTCCAGAGCTCATGGGTTAGGTCGGCATGGCGGTGGCAATTGACAGGTAAATGACTAGTTACTTGCCTGTTGTCACAGCGACTTCGGCTTCACTTTCGTTTTCTATCAGGCTCAGGGAAGTAACATTTATGAAGTGCAATCTTTCTAATTAATGGTCTCCACACTTTGAAATGCTCACTATGATGATACAATTCACAATATCATAGAAAATTAACAATATAAGCGTACAATTTGAGTGTGTGAAGTAAAAATCAAGGGTAAAAATAAGGAAAATAAACTCGCCTGTCAACCCTTAACGGTTGTTGAAACGAATCCCTAAGAGGAAATTAGGCAAAAACTCTGTAACAGGCGGACGTGCGAATTGATTCAGATTAGAGGAGAGACTGTGACATACAAGATGGATAGTAGAGCCTTTATGGGGGTACATCTACTGATCTAAACTGCTACACTAATACATATTTTATAGAAGAATGATTTGTTTTTATGTGTATGTGTATGTTTGTAATGAAAAAGCTCAAAAACTACTGAATCGATTTCAAAAATTCTTTCACCATTGGTAACTAAGCTATTTTTGACTTCTGTCTTTGATTTGTATTGTACATAATTAGCTATAAGTAGATAAGATTAGGTAATTACACTACCGCATTCGGTTAGCTCTGTAATGGTAGTGTATTTTAAGTTTAATATATAAATAAATATTCAGCTTTGTTAAGTGGGTCATTAAAAAAATACAGTAATTTTAATATAGCTTCAAATATTTTCATTGTACTACGTATCAATATTGAAGCGTCGACAAAAGCAAAACAAATTAATTTCAATATCAATCACACGTTGGGCGCCAATTTTCCGTACTTCAATATATGCGTAAAATTTAAATAAAAAAGGTTTTATTCAAAGCTGGTGTTATTAATAGTAGGCTATAGCAAAATGATGGACATACGTGTTTGTCAACATTCATGTCCGAAACTTTCAGCCGATTTTAAGCTTTCAAGATGTATCAATCAATATTTCATCATAAGCCTGCAAACGTCCACTGCTGGGCATAGGCCTTTTTTTCTAGAGGGGAATGCATTAGGCACCTTCATGTGAGACTGACACCTCCCAAAATGGGAGGGCATACCCACTAAACCCCCCTTTTTAGGGTTCCGTAGCCAAAATGGCAAAAACGGGACCCTTATAGATTCGTCATGTCTGTCTGTCTGTCTGTCTGTCTGTCTGTCTGTCTGTCTGTCTGTCTGTCTGTCTGTCTGTCTGTCTGTCTGTCTGTCTGTCTGTCTGTCTGTCCGTCCGTATGTCACAGCCAATTTATTCCGAAACTATAAGAGCTACATTATTGAAATTTGGTACGTAGATGTATTCTGTGAACCGCATTAAGATTTTAAAGTAAAATCAGAAAAAAATCCAAAATTTTTGGGGTTCCCCATACATAGAACTGAAACTCAAAATTTTTTTTTTCATCGAACCTATACGTGTGGGGTATCTATGGATAGGTATTTGAAAATGATGTTGAGGTTACTAACATCATTTCTTTCTAAACTGAATAGTTTGCGCGAGAGACTCTTCCAAAGTGGTAAAATGAGTGTCCCCCCCCCCGTAACTTCTAAAATATGGGCATGATAAAACTGAAAAAAATATATCATGTGTATCACTATGAAAACTACTAACGAAATTTGGTTTGAAGGAAATCTAGCCAGTAGTTTTTTTTTAAACGTCATAAATCAAATTACCTAATTTTTTCATTTAATTAACTCCAATATAATAAAACGTAAAGAAAAACATTTATTTAGCTGTATAGTGGTACGGAACCCTACGTGCGAGAGTCCGACTCGCACTTGGCCGGTTTTTTTTTGTTTCACCAGGGAGGAACCCCCCTGTGTCGCCAGTGGTCAGCAAGTTGCAGGGACACGGGTAGCGCCGAAGCATACGGCCGCATCCCTGACCGTCCTGGCCAGCCGCAGATGATAAGCGGCTGGCACTCCTGGTATGGGGAGGGCAAATAGCCCTAACCCCGGATCCGGGGAGCAATAGAGTGCTTGCTGGGCATAGGCCTCCCCTAATGAACATAACGAATGACAATTTTCATTTGGAGGCATTTGCTTGAGTCACTGTGCTTGTCAGGTGGGTTGCTGACAAAAGACACCATGGGTTGAGATGGAGTGGTCCTATTCTGAATCCGGAAACCACACCGAAAACTAGCACTAAAGAAACTTAAATTGAAAAACTTTCTTTATGTACAAGAACTAGTTTAAGAAAAAAAGAAAATTTGGCGTAAAGCACACACATTAAAAAGAGTTGGCATTATTACAATACGTATTGATTACACGGTAAGTTGACCCGTACGATTGTACATTGTGAAAAGTTTACACTACAAATGACCCAAAGTAGTAACTGAACATATACAATTCCAAGCGGTAGATGTGTACAGTCCGATACATATTTGAACAGCAACACAATGATGACAGCAGAAGGTCTTGTTACTTCTCGCCAAGGACAATAAAGCGGTAATTTTACGCGAAAACTTAGGCACTTGAGGACGTGAAGGGTCCTCCCCTACGAAATTAATTTGCACTAAATGATATTCTTAGACTTGAAGCTCGCATTTCATTCAACAGAAACTGATATAGAAAATATTTTATAGTCGGTGTTGCCCGCGGTTTCTCGTTGCAATCATTCGATTTTTTCTCGAACCATCCCTGGACTTCAACGAACATTTTAAAAAAAGAATTGGCCAAATTGGTCCAGGCTTTGTTGAGTTATGCGCTTACCAACACATTTTGCGATTTATTTTTATATTAATTTAAAGTATTAAATAAGTAATATTAGCGCCAAGGATTCATCATTCATTCATCAATCACCTGATCTCAAAAGTTTGCTTTTGTACCATGAGTACCAGGTAATGACTAGGAGTGTCTCCCAGAACACCTAGATCGGAGACAATTAAGAAAAGTTTATTTTCTAAATTGACCCGACTGGCTATCGAACCCAGAACCTTCGGCTCTCTCGCCTTAGTCATTACGCTTAGCAGGCCTGTTTTTCTGTTCTAAATGACTACGACGACAGCCAATGCGGCCTTGTCTTCACCACCGGACTGTTGGGGGAACAGAAGGCGTTTTGTTGAACGCAGTACCTTCTACACCACATGGATGTCTTGGGATCGAAAAGGTCCTTACTTATATGTAAACGCACCCCGACTAACGTGCAATGATTAAACCGACCGACAATCCTCCACAAAACTCCTTGAAGTCGAGACTACAATCAGGCTCCCCCCAATAATAGTTCCGCCAATCTGCCGTGTAAATGGACATAGGTATTACAAAGCAAGATCAAAGTTTTCCCTGTAATTACAGTTCACAACTACGGTATAAGGTGGCAAGTCGGAAACAGCTATACTGTAAGTTAAGGGGAAAAGTTGCGGGCTAATATACGGGAACGAGTGCGGCGAAGATGAAAGGGCCTTATTGCCACTGGTTCGGGAAGCCTTTTACCGCTAGACTTGTAGAGGGGCAGTTCATTATCAACCATGTACCCTTGCTCTTGGTTGTACTGGTAATCGGCGAATGTTGCAATTATCAAAATGTGACACTCAAAGGTTCAGGAATCTTGAGTAAAATAAATAAATAACGCAAGACATACCACGGTGGGCCATACATCGCCATCTTATCTAGCTTCAAACTAAGCCGAAGCTTGTACTATAGGTAGACAATTTAAGAGAGGTAGGGCATAGCGAATTTTCGCTTGAATTGAGCCGCCCGTCCGGGGAAGGACTTCCACCCTATAGAATACCGCAGCCAAATGACCTCTGGGTCGTGTTTCTGCCGGTTAGTAGGGTTTCCGGAGCTGGTGGGGGTTAGGGGCTGGGCCGGCATGGCGGTGGCAACTGACAGGTAACTGACCAGTTAATTGTCCGTTGTCACAGCGACTTGGGCTTCTCTTTCGCTTTCCATCAGGCGTAGAGAAGCCATTATGTCGAGCCACTATATAAAAAAAAACACACAGTGCGTTTTGCGCGCAATTTTCTGCCTCGTGCAGCTGCTCTTTGGAATCAGCTTCCGACTGCAATTTTCCCGAATGGATACGACCTAGGGACCTTCACGAAGCGAGCCTACAGATTTCTCAAGGGCCGGCGACGCACCTGTGACTCCCCTGGTGTAGCAGGTGACCTTCAGGCCCGTTTGCCCCCTCTGTCATAAAAAAAGGAAAATGAGATTTCCTGACATTCCCTTAGTCGTATTCTACGACACCCCCGAAGATAGATGGCGTGGTTCTATCCTAAATCTGGAAACCACACGGGCATGGCTTCAACTACTATAAGGTTATTAAAATTTACATAATTAATTACTAACACCATTCGCGTAAGTTCACTTACGCAATAACAACTAACTCGCATTCATTGTCTCAAGTAATTACATTTAATACCTTATCCTGTTACACGGATTCTTGGAACCCATTTCTTGATTATATTATCTGAACGAGGAACATACCTGAAACAAAAAACATCATCTGTTAGTATTATGTAGACTTGCTATCCGTTTGGTGACGGACGAACAATCATCATCATCATCATCAGCCTCTCCAGTTGTACGCCACTTTGGGCAAACATCTGGCATTGGCCATAATCGCCACGCTGGGCAGGCGGGTTGGCGATCGCAGGGCGTAGCTTCTCGCTCCGGTGACGCTGCTGCCCGTCATCAGTGGTATTTAGCTACGCCTTCAACTGTGATGGTTATATCTTTTTTTTTTTATAGTGGCTCGACATACGTATATACGTATTATAGTGGCTTCCCTACGCCTGATGGAAAGCGAAAGAGAAGCCCAAGTCGCTGTGACAACGGGCAAGTAACTGGTCAGTTACTTGTCAGTTGCCACCGCCATGTCGGCCCAACCCTAACCCCCCACGAGCTCCGGAAACCCTACTCACCGGCAGAAACACGACCCAGAGGTCATTTGACTGCGGTATTCTATAGGGTGGAGGTCCTTCCCCGGACGGGCGGCTCAATTCGAGCGAAAATTCGCTATGCCCTAACTCTCTTATATCAGTCGATTGCCAGTGTCTCGTTTGTTATTCGGCAGGATGCACCACGGGCTTGGAGCGAAATGATGATAAGCCGCTCCTTTACATCCGCATCTAGAATCCCGACAGATAGAGGTTACTAGTTCAGCAAGTCACACTTCCCATGACCGAGTCTCTTATGCAACCCAGTCCCTTTATACTTACACCAAGAATGAACTCTATCCCTCAGCAGATTTGAGCTTGTGGCCTCGTGAATAACACCACGCCGCGACTTGGTGTCGCAGGAGCTCGCGTCCGGCCGCATTAATATTTCATGTCGCTAGAGACTCTCTTTATGGACCGCCACTAACGAAAAGACACTCCTTATCTCCGGGCAGCCGGTAGGGTTGGTAAAGATAACTTTTTTGGAACTAAAGTAAAAACTGAAGCAAAATATTTGACATAGAAAAAACGAGTAACCAAATCTCATCACCGAGACGAGAACAGAACACATGTAAACTAAGCTATAGGGGTGAGAGCCTTCCGCTCCCCCAACAGTCCGGTGATGATGACAAGGCCGCCCTGGCCATCATCGTAGTCATTTAGAAAAAAAAAGAAAAAAAAAGTAAACTCAGCTCAAAGTCCACCAGCTCATCAACGCTCACCCCATATATCTCTATCTACATTCCTTTACTGGTTGTAATGCTGTATAACAGGCAAGCAACAATTTGTATAATCAAAATTATACATCATTTTTAGCATGAAAAAGAATAAAAACAGGAGTCTGTATTTGTACATACATGCTCTGACAACCGGCGACCACGTATAAATTGGTACCTATAAAATTATCTATTGTAAAAATAATACATGTCAGTCAGTGTTCATTTGGACATAATAATATATATTTTTATTTCAATCGAATCAAGCCTTGTTAAATTAATTGAACGTTCTCTTTTATGTTTGCAAGTTTTTCTTCTTTAGGTCATCAATTGTACGAGCTTTTTACAATGCCCAGTTTATTCAATAAAGGTCGAAATTATGTCCTTTCAGATAAGAATCTCCGAACAGACTACACTTCAGGAACTTACCAGCATCTTGTACAACTTTAAGTTTATCTATCTCATCTATTGTACTCATAATGTGCTGAATATGGGACTATGTGTAGAGGTATTATATAAAGATTGACTGTGCAGTCAATTGGCTCTCGCACTATAAAGCACAGTAAATCTTACTTTTGTCGTACAATTAGGCTGTGGAACTCGCTTCCAGCACACGTGTTCCCTTCCTCTTATACTCTTGGGTCTTTTAAACGGGGCGTGAAGCGGCACTTATGCAGGCCGTCATAGTGTGATCGATCCACATTGTACTAACCATGTGTGATGAGGATCGCTTACACTTTTTGGACTCCGTCGTTTGCTTAACATCAGGCAGGACGAAGTCATTTTGACGTGCTAATATAAAAAAAAAGATGATTTTATTATTAAATAAGTCAGTGTTAATCGAGCATTCACGGGTATCATTTCTAAACATGGCGACCCTGCTAAGGAGTCCGCCCGGTCGTCACCGCGAATCCGAAACGTGCCCAAATACGTACGTAAAGCCGACGGTACTGGCTGTTTCTAAGTGCGAACGATGGATCCAGTGCAATTATACGGTGCCTCTAAATTACGCGTACTTAACATCGAAATTCACCTTGGGCTCACAGCAGACTAAATAAGAAATATATTTGCCCAAAACTCAGCTGGGAGTAACAGCGCTACCCTGGACGTTCTGAAATAAATTTATTTTATTTATTTATTATTAAAACTAGACCTTAGATAGCAACGCGCCAGCCCTAGCACGCGGCCGTTATTTAAAGGGTGCTTCAGTTTATTGGTGTTTATGAGCGAAGTGGCGCTAAGACCTAATACAACAGTTTTGCCCCTCGGGACTTTTAACACTCGTTGCGGGTACTTTAATAATAAAATAGGGACAATAAACGATGAATCGCTGTAACCTATTTTGTTTTGGTACATAATAATGTTAGGGATGTAATAATGTAAATGGGACGTATGTAAGGGAGCGGCCTATCATCTTTCCGCTCCAAGCCAACCTCACCTGCCCGTGGTGAATCCTGCCGAATAACGAACAAGGCGCAGGCAACCGACTGGTGGTGGTGTAACCATCACAATTGAAGACGTAGCTAAATACCACAGACCGATGACGGGCAGAAGCGTCACCGGAGCGAAAAGCTACGCCCTGCGATCGACAACCCGCCTGCCCAGCGTGGCGATTATGGGTATACCCTTCAGATGTTTGCCCTAGGTGGCGACCAACGGGATAGGCCTATGTCCAGCAGTGGACTGCAATAGGCTGATGATGATGACATAATAATAACGTACTGGTTAAATTTCTGCCATTTTAGATTATTTCCAAGGAGAATGACAAAAATACGCTCGTCTGCCGCCTCTCGCATAAAAAATAAACATACTTGTATTACACGAGTAGTAGGACTGTCCACTGGCAGCAAAGTGAGGTTTAGTGGGTATGTAATACGTAATTCCTTTGGTATGACACACAACAGGCAGACTACCCCAGAGATAGGCGTGAAGGTGCGCAAAGCATTCCCCACTTAAAAGTGGTGTCATTTTTCTATGTGGGTAAGAGGTATATACGTACCTACCTCTAAAATCAATTGTGTGACCCAACCTGACATCAATCCCATTATATTAAGCCGACCTTTGCGACGTCTATACAAAGCAGTCAAATATAATCATCAGCCTATTGCAGTCCACTTTTTTTTTTTATAGTGGCTCGACATAATGGCTTCCCTACGCCTGATGGAAAGCGAAAGAGAAGCCCAAGTCGCTGTGATAACGGGCAAGTAACTGGTCAGTTACTTGTCAGTTGCCACCGCCATGCCGGCCCAACCCTAACCCCCCACGAGCTCCGGAAACCCTACTCACCGGCAGAAACACGACCCAGAGGTCATTTGACTGCGGTATTCTATAGGGTGGAGGTCCTTCCCCGGACGGGCGGCTCAATTCGAGCGAAGATTCGCTATGCCCTACCATTCACTGCTGGGTTATGATTTTTTCCAATCTTCCAAATACCCTATCGATTGTCTGTCAAACGTTTAGAGAAATTATTAACATGAACATACGAATGTAGCTATAATTTCTCCTCCAGTGGAACGCTAAAAATATTTAAAAAAAAATTACGTAACTTATTCCACAACGAATCTGTAACGATCCATCATTTCATTACTGGTCTCGGTTTTTGCGCAAACATTTTTTGCTCGGAAAAATACAAACATAAGCTACGTACGAAATAATTACAGGGTGTATTAAATATGCGATATACATTTCATATGCCAATGCTTATTTTTTGTTTGTATAAAATTAATATAACGCGATTATCTGTGTGGTTTTCATTTATTTAGAACTAGCTGTGCCGGCGGCGTCCCACGCGTGTATATCGGGTTTGTGCCGATTGATGTGCCGACAACATCGCCACAAGAGGCAGAGTCTTAGATTGTTAGTTAATCATCATCAGCCTATCGCAGTTCACTGCTGGACATAAGCCTAACATAAGGGAGGGCCGTCCAGTTATTCGCTACTTTGGGCAAATATTTGGTGGCTATACACATTATCGCCACGCTAGGCAGGCGGGTTGACGATCGCATCCATGCTAACCATCATCGACGTAAGGTATTTAGCTACGTCGTACGATCGTGATGGTTATACCGATAACCATCACGATCGTACGACGTAGCGAAGACATAGCCTGTGGTCACCAGTTGCCAGAGCCACGTTTGTTATTAAGTAGGGTAGATCACAGGTGAGGGTGGCTTGAAGTCAAAAGATGATAGGTTCCTTATCCCTGTTAGTTCAGTTAGTATTTAAGAAGCAAATTATAGTACTAGTACATATTTTTTATAAGTTTACTCCTATATCTTTTCATAAGGTCAAAAACCGAAGTCAATGCACACAAATCCCGCGAATGAATAATATTGTTTATTTCCATTTAAAAGTCCACGGAGTTGGCGACTGTCGCTGCCGGTGGGAGATAAGCGTCCTGGGGATAAATAAGGATTTCACTCCCGACCGCAGTAGATGACGGACCAGTGAGGCGAATGTACATTTGAATACTCCAAACGTGGTGACTATATGGTGGGATGTAAGGGAGTGACCTATCACCTTTTCGCTCCAAGCCATCCTCACTTACCCGTGATGCATTCTGCCGAACAACAAACGATGCTCTGGCAAACTGACTGGTGGCGGTAAAACCATCGCGATAGAAGGCGTAGCTAAATATCACAGGCCGATGACGGGCAGCAGCGTCACCGGAGCAAGAAGCTACGCCCTGCGATCGCCAACCCGCCTGCCCAGCGAGGCGATTATGGGTATATCCTCCAAATGTTTGCCCTAGGTGGCGAGCAGCTGGAGAGGCCTATGTCCAGCAGTGGACTGTAACAGGCTGTTGATGATGATGATGATGAAACGTGGTGACTAAGGCAAGTCCCCCCAAATGACAATAGTCATTGGGGGATACTTATGTCCAGCAGTGGACGTTTGCAGGTTGATAATGATAAAAGCTAAGTATATATATACTGAGGCAGCGCAGTTTCACGCAACGCAGGGCAAATCCTTTTTTTTATACAAAAAAGAGCGTTCAGGATGACCTCACTGATGGTAAGCGGTCGAGAGGTCCAAATGTTAGGTTGACAGGCACATTATAAGAATAAGAATAGATACAATATAAATTGTATTGTGTGGCGTCCGGTATCGCGTTTATAGGAATTGCAATGTTAACAAAATTTATCATAAGATAAATATTTGTCTTGGGCAAGTATCCAAGATCTTCGGACACTTACTTCCTATGATGCTCTTAAGGTATGTTTGTGGTACAAAAAACGCATTATTTAATAAAAGTAATAAATGTGGCTACCTTACTGTTCAAACTTTGTACTGTGTGAAGGATCGCAAAGATTAATATTGCATTTAGATTCTGAATTGTCATGTTTTAATTAATTATAGGTAAATAATATAAATTTTCCTGTGAAACTTGCTCAATTATTTCAGCAAATAAAAGCGTTTCGGATAAGAGCGAATGAAAGGAAAATATATAATTTTAAAGACTAAATTGAACATCCATCTACATCCCTGGTCCATCTACAGAACGTATGGCCTCCTTTAATTTGCACCTCATTTCTCTAGCCCGGGCTTCCCCCACCTAGCCAATGCCAACAGTTCTTCTAAGGTCATCCATAGCTGTCACACGAGTATACAATCTATACTTATAATAAATCTGTAGAGAGGTCAATTCTGTACATTAAATATATTTTCAAAATAACTGCCAGGGGGTGATAAGTGATCGATACTGATGCCAAAAATGCAATCAGTAAAATTTTTGTCTGTCTGTCTGTATGTTCGTTATAGAAACAAAAACTACTGGACAGATTTTAACGAAACTTGGTACAATTATTCTTCATACTCCTGGGCATAGGATACTTTTCATCACGCTAAAATCAATAGGAACAGAGCAGTGAAGGGAAGTGTGCGGAAAACGGGAGATTTTTTTATCTATGAATGCGCAACACGCGAAAACTACTGCATGGAATTGAATGCGGTTTTCACCAAAGTATTGCTAGAAGTCTAACTTAAAATTTAGGTACCATTTTATGGAAGTCCGTTATTTTTGAAACCCGATATCCACGCGTGAGACGCCGCCGGCATAGCTAGTTAACAAATAAGTTTCTGCCAAGAAAATGTAAAATAGGTTACAGCAACATACATGCGACCTAATAACGTCGCCCATTTAATGGCATTCTGAAGTTCAAAGAAAGTTAGCCGCTAATTAAGTTTACACTTTACACGGAAGTGTCTCCTTAAACTCGGGCCCGTAATACCAAGAATGAGTTTGTTTTTAATCTATGATTAAATTAAAACGACATTAGCATCCTTACAAGATAAAAAATGCGTTAACAAAATGGCCGTCTATTTTCAAGAACGACTTGGGCTGCCACTTTTCGTAGAAACCAGTGAAAAAGGAATTCACTATGGCAAATCTACACTAATATTATAAAGAGGAAAGATTTGTTTTTTTATGTGTGTATGTTTGTAATGAATAAACTCAAAAACTATTGTACCGATTTCAAAAATTCTACATTCTACATTGAACCCAGAGTAACATAGGCTATAGTTACTGCTAGTGATCCTTACTAAAACGCCAATATTGTGACCCAATGAAATTTTTATCTGGAATACACGAAGTGAAGCGAGGGAGGGTTGTTATGTATGATAAATATAAAAATAATATAACCTAATAATGTTCCTTTTTCCAAAGTATAAATGTGGAGGCGGACGCTGTCAAATGACGATTGTAGCTTTTTCATACCGATTTATTTTACACAAAGCATTTGCAGCCCCACGTTGGGCGCCAAAGTGTGGGTGTTAAGGTTATTAATTGTGTGGGAAGGGATCTTATTGCGAGAATTATTAAAGACCTCTAATGTTATTTTGTGAAAATAATATCCCAGAGGCGATGCTACTAGCAGCATCTATTTTAAATGCTGTGTCGTAAAATATATGTTCTAAAGTTAGTAAATCGACGTTCGGTATTCTGGTAAATGAGCACATGAAAGATTTCACCATCGTATTCAAAAGCATGTGCTAACTCATCTTAATTAACCGAAAGTTGATTACCAAATCTCAGTTTAGTTATTTTGTCATCTTTTATTTGTTCCAGGTGGGCATTCATAGTGATATAAAATACTTTAATGACGTCGCTGATGTTACATACGATATGAAAAAGCTCATTGAGACAAATTACATACCATGTAACGAATCAGAAGCAAATTGGTCCATTGTCATCTCTTTTTACAGTCGATCGATTAATTCCAAGACCTATTTCGGTTAAAGTAGTCAATTGTGAATTTCACTGAGATAAATGATCCCTTTTAACACAAAGGATTACTCATCGATAATTGCCACTCCATTCTCATAACGCCTCGTTGGGCGCCAGTGTTATGTACATGGCAACGCGCCACCTGTTGTAAAAGCCAGATCGGTTATATCGCCCATTACCACATTAGGGTGCATAATAGGCAATAATACGCTATATGATACACACAATCCCCTTGCCTTGTTCTGCTTTGAATGTAATTCGATCAATTGGTAACGGGTTGTGTTACGAAACTCGATGTGTAATGTGGATTATTTTGAGTGGGTATCTTGATCGTAATAGGAGATCACGTTCTACCTAACGTCGTGGTAAGTTAGAAACGTGCCAACTAATGTATAATTTTGATTATGAAGATACTGCTAATATGGGTATCATCATCATCAGCCAGTGCTGTACGTAGGTCATCATATCTTAGGTAATGTCTCAATTAGAGGATAGCTGAGTGCAGCCTCACGTTTGGGCGCCAATATACCGCGACGACCTTTGCAATAGACAAAAATTGGCAATCAAAATTTCATTTTTAGCCTAAAAAAATGTTATGCTACGGTAGATAATGCGATATGGGTATAGTTACGTCCTGTAGAACGGGAGACTGGCTGCTATAGTTACTCCACTACTTTGATAAACGTCAAGTCAAAAGTTTACGAGCTCTTTGATATGATCTCCAGTGGCTTATGCAATCAATGTAAGTTGTAAACGTTTGCTCGTAATCGAGACACGTAAGCACATCATCTCTACAAAGAAAACAAGTGATGAACACATATTCAGGCTATAATAGGTATTGAATTGAAATAATTTGATGTTAGCAGCATCCTGAACAAGATGTCTTCATTCTACCTCTATATGTTATTCACCAGGTTATCGTATAATGCGAATTTTTATGAAACATTATCCGCGTTGTTTCCGTATTTAGAAAGGGTCCACCACTTCTTATCCCATGGTTGTGGTGGAAGACTCCTAAGGGAAATTATCAGGAAACGGGCAGCAACGTATACAAGTAAAAACCTTCTGCAGTCACCAACCCGCCTGCCAAGGGCAGTGACTAAGGCATATTTCCCTAAAGGACAATTTTCTTTAAATGAGGCCAATGTCCAGCGTTTACAAGCTGACGATGATGCCGGTCAAATATTACATAAGTGGGCTAACATAATATTCAAATCGCTGAATCTGGTACAACGTCTCATCACCATGGGGCCTCTATAAGATAAAAAGTTGTGTCCCATACACTCCCGAGGAACACCACGTTGGGCGCCAATATATGCTAATGCGGGACACCTGTTGTGGATGCGGTCGGAATGTTTACGCGGCCATTACCGCGGAATAATCCGGGACGCGCTTCAATATTTGCATGGAAATTGACAAGTGTTTTTGTTGACGGCACAAACTGTTGGATAAACGGCCCGTGTGCTATGTTTAATGTTCTTTTTTCTTTTGGAAATGTTCGTTCTATTGGGGCTATTATTTGTTTCCATTAAAGGTGTGGCTACCTGTAAGTCCCGCAGGGGTATTGTGTCTCAAAGTAATATTGACATTATAAAAAGCCGACCGTAAGAGAACCACTTATCAAAGTCTCATTTAAACTCAAAACTGTAAATGCAATATACTAAAATAAATCCCCCCCTCGGGACTTCTACACTACAAACTTCAAATAACTGCGACCCTAACTTTAATACTTGTTAAATCAGTTTGAAAGCTTTAAACTTTGAATCAAACACGAAAAAGCAATATTCAATCGATGAACAGATGACCACAAACGCTATTTATAATTTATTGATAGTGAGCCAAGGGATATATGGAAATGACCTATCATCTTCTCGCTCCAAGTCACCCCCACCTACCCGTGGTACATCCTGCCGAATAACAAACGAGACTCTGGCAACCGGCTGGAGGCGGTATAACCATCACCATTAAAGGCGTAGCTAAATATTGTAATATTTTTTTTTTATAGTAGCTCGACATAATGGCTTCCCTATGCCTGATGGAAAGCGAACGAGAAGCCTAAGTCGCTGTGACAACTGGCAAATAACTGGTCAGTTACCTGTCAGTTACCACTGCCATGCCGGCCCAACCCTAACCCCCCACGAGCTCCGGAGACCCTACTCACCAGCAGAAACATGACCCGGAGGTCATTTGGCTGCGGTATTCTATAGGGTGGAGGTCCTTCCCCAGACGGGCGGCTCAATACGAGCGAAGATTCGCTATGCCCTACCTCTCTTCGACTAACTGGAGAGGCCTATATATAGCAGTGTTCTGCGGCTGATGATAACTTTCTCTTAAAACCCTCAAAGAACCTCGCCGATCCAGTTGTCACTAAAATAAAACCTCCATAAATTGTGTACTATTCAATGTACGAGTACATTCTAAATCACGAGCAACAAAACTCAATGCTTTTCGATTCCCCCTCTCTCGTAAAATGGAATGTTATAAATATTTTTTCAATTCCATTTGAACTCTCATATCACGCGGCACCGCTTGGCCGTTTTTACGCGGTTTTGGTACAAAAGTCAGATGACTTTTTTTTTAAAACACTTGTATCGATTTGATTCTATTCGGTTTTTGTTTGAGAACAATCGCAAGCCCATTGTTAGTTGTCAGTTAGTTTCAAGCGCCATCAAAACATGGGCATTGTTTTGTATAACTATTCATTCAATGATAATGTTCAACGTGGAAATGTTAAAAATGTGTTGAATCACAAGAACATCTAAATATCTAAATATATTAAAATGTAAAGGTGACTGACTGACATAGTGATCTATCAACACACAGCCCAAACCACTGGACGGATCGGGCTGAAATTTGGCATGCAGTAGATGTTATAACGTAGGCATCCGCTAAGAAAGGATTTTGATGAATTCTACCCCCAAGGGGATGGAACTCTATTCCACGCGGACGAAGTCGAGGGTACATCTAGCTATGTCATAAGAACTTACAGCACAGTCACATCAAACTTATTTAATGTAGAATCTTCCAGGCATAAACTAGTTATTCAGCGATCTAGATTCTACAAGTTTTATTAATCTTCTTAGAAATTGTACAATTTCCGTTCCATATATTTCGTAGAAGACGCTTGTAAGCAAGATGAGGAGTCTTAACTTATCATTCAAGTTTATAAATAGCAATATTAAAGTAATATTAGTACATAAAACATGATATTATATTAAAATTACCAACATCAAAGGTCTAGTCACCTTTCTTGGTATATCGTAATGGATCGTGTTTAATGATGTTTCAAATTCTTATGGATTCTTGATATGTTTCTAGAAATAGAATATGAGTTGATTACTAGAATCAATTTTGATAATGTAATCCATCACTTTGTGAAGTAGTGGTTATTAATTATTATCGACTTTGAAATACTCGTATACACACCAACAGCCTTAAAAGCTTCCTTTCCCTTTAAATGTAGTCCTACAAGGCTTTGCCTCGACATTGCTGAGTCTAAGGCTTGATTTCCTTCTATGCTGACGTCTGTGGAGCGTACTTATATACACTAGTTCTATGAAGCACCACTGGGCTTTAAAACTTGCTTTGCTTTACAACTTGTGCTTTTCTGACATTAATCTGTTGCTGTGTCTTCAGCAGCAGATAATTGTCAGAAGAGTGGCGGTTACTGTTTAACTTCTGGCCGTCAGAAGACCTGCTTGTTCCAGCAATAAAAAAACTAGCTTTTTTACTTTTTTATGATGTCTTCTCACCTCCAGACTTGAGCTAATCACGGCAACAGACGAATAACCAGTTAGTTATTATTTAACTTGTTAGTGGCCATTACCATGCTAGCTCTGACTCTACACCGCCATATCCCGAAACGCAACCCATCACCCAAGACACTCTACGGATGTTCTCCCGAGTGTACAGTTGTCGCCAGTCAGTGTTATTAATGAGGTAGCTATCACAAACAAACGTTCAAGGGCGAGCTAGCAACATCGCGAACAACCCAACATCCGCCGGTTCGTTTCACAACCAATTAGTTTCTAGTTGAATTCTAACGACTACGTAATCGGATTCGTGGCCTTTAGAAGGATTTAATTTGGAATTAATTGAAACAGTGTGGGCGGTATCCGTCTTGCCTGCCTCGGTAATCCTGACTGGCGCGTCACTGCTAATCCGGAGGATTTCAGTGGACGTCTGTGGCGAACAAAAGTCCACAGTTAAGTGCGAACAGTCCTCCCGTGGGAATGACGATGTCTTTGGTGGATCAGGGTCCGCAGATCTTAACAGATGGGTCCATACCGGACAATCTTGGGCTTCTCGTATTTAAAACGAGCCCAAGATCGAGAACTATGGCAAGCAATTGGAGAGACCTATGTCCAGCAGTGGACTGCGAAGGGCTGATGATTGATTGATTGATACCGGACGATCTAAAATGTATCGGCGATTCCTGATCAATCGAAAGTCTTCAATCAGTGGGTCCTACCGGTTATGATTTACGGAGCCGAAACGTGGGCACTTACAGCACGACTGGTCCACAAGTTGAAGGTCGCTCAGCGAGTTATGAAAAGAGCTTTGCAGGGTGTATCTCTGCTGGATCAGATCCGACAGAGAATCCAGGTCATCGATATAGCTCACCGGATCAGTAAGCTGAAGTGGCAGTGGACGGGCCACAGAACCGATAATCGTTGGTTATCGATTCTGTGACGAACACTCTGTGAACGAGTTCTGGAGTGTGCTCGTATATCGCTTCTCGGCAAATGTAGTGTAAAACGCACTCAGGCCAGGTGGAGTGACGATTCCCACAAGATGGCTGGCAAGTGCTGGATGCGAGAAGCCCAAGATCGATCAAGTGGCGAACAATTGGAGAGGCCTATGTCCAGCAGTGGACTGCGACTGGAGGCTGATGAGGACACAGGTTGTCCTTACAGCGACCACACCTGAGTCCACAGTCAATTCAGGGGTTTCCAGATCAGCCACGGTAAGCATACATTACTACTACTAAATTTACTGTGCCTATAAGTCAAACGGAGTGAATAATCCGGTGGATTAAAATATACGCCTCGACGCAAACAATACTCACATTTGCGGACAACCATCTGCACTCGGTCGGAGTATAGTTTTTGCGAGGCTTTGCTGGCGATTAAAATGGTGACAGCAAAAAGTAAATTAAGGGGATGAATGAGAGGATTCGGGAGATGTCAGCTGTCAGTTTACAAATTGTTTATGCGGATATGTAAAAAAAAAGAGGTTTTAGGAACATGGATAGATAGACGCGTATTTTTACGCCAAGATTACATACAGGAATTTGACTGAGCCGATGGCTCAATTGGTAGTGACCACTGCCTTCTGAACCAAGGGTTGTGGGTTCGATCCCCGCAAAGTACGAACATTTGTGTGCTTGAACATGTCACTTTGCATTGGTCTGGGTGTTTTGTATGAAATGTAATTATTTCAATACCAAAGGCCGTTTCACATATTATGGTTTAGTAACATTTAAATATTTTGCGATAACATCGCCTAAATTATACCTTATTATACCTTTGTGTGTAGTTTTAAGTCAACTGTTTGGTATGCAATTAAGAATATCTTATAATATATATCATAGCTTTCATGATTACATACCTACATCTGATTTTTTTTTTAATTATGTCCTAAATAGAATACACAAATAAAATCTTGAATCTACATCTCTAATATTATAATAGGTAAGATCATCCTGCTTTGTTTGTTGGCAACGAAGAATATCTTAAACTACTGGAATTATTTTATAAAGCTAAGCTATACTTTCAAAGTAACTTGATAAGACTTAGATCTGATAAAATGGTTCCGAGGAACAAGCGATTATAGAATAAGCGGGGTGGCTTTTGTTATTAAGGTTTTATATCAAGATAAAACTCAGTTACACGATAAAGTTAGAAATATATCAATGACTAGCTGTGCCGGCGGCACCGCACGCGTGGATATCGGGTTTCAAAAGCAACGGTTTTCCATAAAATAGTTCTTTCTAAATTTTAAGTTAGACCTCTAACAATACATTGGTGAAAACTGCATTCAATTCTATGCAGTAGTTTTAGCGTAATGCGCATTGAAACATACAGGTAAAAATTTCTCCTGTTTACCCAACACTTCCCTTCACTGCTCTGCTCCTATTGATTGTAGCGTGATGAAAAGTATACTATAACCTGCCCAGGGGTATGAAGAATAATGGCGGGTGTAGTACTTGAAGTACTTTTTAGGTACATTTGTTTGGTATAATTACTTTTTACGAGTGATTGTTAAATCATGAAATATTATAGTACGAAATCAAAATACATCCGCCATACATCAAGATGGCGGGTGTATTTTGATTTCGAAATAACTTCCTTTTGTAGAAAGTACATATTTTTTAAAGCGAGGAACAAAATAGTACATTAAAGGTACATTTTTTTGGTGACCGGTATAATTTAATTCTATATATTAGATTATAGATCAGCCTATTGCGCTGCTGAACATGCCTTTCAATGTACGCCATTTTAATTGACCTTGGATTACTCGCGTTCAGCACTTGCAAATGGCAAGCCGTCCTGCGCAAATCGTCACTCCACCTGGCCTGAGGGCGTCCTAAACTACGTTTGCCGAGAAGCTGTATCCACTCCAGATCTCGTTTACCCCAACGGTTATCGGTTCCTAGGGCTTATATGGCTTTTGATACTAGCCTGCTGACATCACTGAGCGCTATCATACATTATCATAACAAAGTTATACTCACAAGCTCTTCCAACACGCTCGAAGCGATGGAACTAAAACTTGTCGGATTTCTTGTTAGTGGCGATTAACTCAACAGTTCTAGAAACAGCCCGAGGCTATAGGAGAGCTTAGGCAACATTCCATATAATCTGTTTAATGAGGTCGGTCCCAGGATTCGCGGGCATTATGAAACTGATTCAGATCTATTAGACACCCATTAAATTTGGGATAAGGCACGGGATTAGGAGGAGATGTTACAAATCGTTACACATTAATATCGGGGATTATATTGGTGCGGCTAATTTGGGGATGAAATTTAAACGTCGATTGGTGTTTTGAGAAATAACTGGTACAAGAGAATTATTACTTGAAGGTTACATGTTCTTCAATGCGGTTTTTTCCCCTTTATAACCCCCCACTTCCCGAAAATGGGGATCAACGCGGGCGAAGCCGCGGGCACAGCTAGTAGGCAATAAAAGTAATTTATATCTTATTCTACTCATTTTACACGTATCAGCATACTTACACCCTTTACTACAAAACACAACACACGAAAAGCAGTTATGCAGCAAATCCGTAAAAGACTTTTACCGCAACACAATTCGTTCGTAAATACGTTTTTATTGTTTCCTCAACAAGCACATAAAGCAACGAATTCTTTCGTCTATTGTGTTGTGTGTGCGTTTACCTTATGAAGAGAAGAAATATGTTATTATTCAACACTACGTAGAGTTTCGTGTGAAATTTTATAGGAGCCATTATTTCCCGGGACTTCTTCGACGTAACAACACATGTCCCGGAGGTAACACTCGAATGCTGGTGAGAAATGAAAGAGTCTATGTGCGGGAGAAATATAATTCGAAAAATTCTCGACACACACATAGTAGTCGCGTTAGTGTTATAGCAAAACGTTCTGTTTTACGGATACGCAAATACGTTCCCTTTCGCCGATACGTTATCGCTTTCTGTACACCAATTTTATTCTATGTCTGTGTTTATTATTATAACAAAAAGCACAAAGAGCGCTAGCTCCAAAATGTTGTTTAACAACAAATAGTCCGCGTGGTTTCCGGATTTAGAACAGGACTCCCGAGGGTGCCATAGAAGACGACTTAGGGAATATGACATAGACATAACTAAGGGAATATGGCGTACAAATAAAACTTATTTCGTCACCAACACGTCTGTCAACCATGATAACTATGATAAATCCCCTCCAAATGACAATTGTAGTTGACAGACTTGATAGTAGTTGTAGTTGATATACTGGGGGAGGCAAAGGTAGACTTCTGCAGGCTGATGATGAGGATAAACAAAAAGTCAAGTAATTATCCGATCAGATATGTCAATCTATCATCAAAAGATACATAAATCTTTTCTTCTACATTTTTCCTTTATATCATCAGGAGATAGATGAGGAATCTGTGTGATCGTCTAAAATTCCATCGAGCAAGTTTCAACGGTTGGTTTTATCACTATTTTTACACTCCGTCCGCCCATACATACGCTTTTTGTTACAACGGTGAATTGGCAATATTCTGTCGCTACATCGAGATCTGAACTGGGTCATCTTTTATTTGTGTTAGTTTGGTTCAACAACAGGTTTTTCAGTCGCACATGGAGAAAGTTATTACTGTATGATATTGGAAATTTGTCGTTGGTATCGTCGAAGTATTGTGTAAGATTCTTGCAGACCGTGGTCTTTTAAAGTAATAAAGATATTGGATTTTTCAAATTGATGCTGGCTACAAGATAGCTGTATTTTACTACAGCGCCATCTAATCTAGTCCCAAAATAAGCTGAAATTTGTACTATATGTACTATTAGACAACTTGTACACTTTTTTATGCAAGATGCGGCAGACGAGCAAATGAGATGCCTGATCTGAGAGCAGTCGATTATGTTCATGAACACACGCAACTAAAATCGAGTTCTGGGGTCGGTGCCGGCCTTTTACATAGGAGTAAGCTCGTTTCTTGTCTCTATTGGACAATGCAATCTACAGTATCTTGTTTATAAATATCTATTTCCTTGAAAAAATGTTATCGTGATCTAACCTGAAACTATCTAACAATCTACCTTAATAGACCATAAACTGTTTGGGGTACGACCTCCCAGTACCTTGTTATAAATATTACCCTAGGCAAGGTAGCCCAAATGTATTTTCCAAACTACGGACCCTGTTTTAGCAATTACTTTTATAGCCATAACAATATGCGATAAAAAGTAACTGGTAACTAAAATTCCAAGCGAGGTTTTACTATTAACGTGAAATAGATAATTTTAATGACTTTTTAGGCAGGGAGATATATACTTTATTGCACACCATAGAACCGACTTAAAAAGTAGGTATAATTTAATTTTTTGTACAATTAAGCGGCTCTATCGCTTTAGGCGATCTCTTCCAGACAACCTAAGGTTTGGAGATAGATTAAATAGAAAGGGTATTGACAGTACGCAACTACAATGTTATGTTTAAAAGCTATCTATCATTTATTTAACTCTGCGTAGAGTGATGGGTTTTAAGTATCAGGTCCTTTTTCTGTTTTCTCATTCTTTTGTAAATCAGAAAACCACATGAATACTACGGAATTACTAAAATAAAAATGTAAATTACGCCGACTTGTATATTTCCAATAATACAGTCTATAAATAATTTGTAACGGAACTCCAAAATCTCAGCCATGATAGACGTAAAATGATATTATCTCGCTTATATTAAATAATTCATAAAGAAAATTTAATAATCGTTAAGCGAGGGAACTTCTGAAATAAAAGATAATACAAGTTTGTTTTCTTAAAAGGTGCTTTTATAGCAGGTAACGAAGTTAAGCCCGGCATCACTGAGCGATTAACCGTGTAGGGCGGGCAGCATTACAAGACTCTGCTATTAGACTTCGTTCTAATCTTGTTTACCCCTTGCTGTAGTTGTTATATCGGCTAAAATGTTTTAATAGATAGCTATTTTGTATTGTAGGAATGTAAGGGAAAGACCGGAGCTCGTGGGGGTTAGGGTTGGGATGGCATGGCGGTGGCATGACAAATAACTGACTAGATACTTGCTCATTGTCTTTCGCTTTTCATCAGGCGTATGGAAGCCATTAAGTGTACATATATACCACAGGCCGATGACGGGCAAGCATCACTGGAGCTTACATCCTTAAATAGACAAATAAAGAGAGATAGGGCATAGCGAATCTTCGCTCGAATTGAGCTGCCCGTCCGGGAAAGGACCTCCACCCTATAAAATACCGCACCCAAATGACCTCCGATGATTGCACGAAAACGCGAAAATGCGTTAAAGTTGTTTGGGAGTACAATTTTATCCAATCGGGGGCACGGTCGTGCCCCCGGCCAAGACGAGCCAAGAGAAGCGCAAGGGCAGTACTTTTTCTCGAAAGGTTTCGTCGTTTTTTTGAACCCTCATAACTTTGGTTTGGATAATACATTATTTCGGAAAATGTATGAACCGCGTAAATAAAAATTATAAAGAAAAATCCTGAAACGAGACACACCGGACGAAATCCCGTACCAGCTGGTATAACATAAAAAGAAAGTAACCGAAATCTACACACAAACGAAATGACAAAGCGATGTCACATTATGCGGCACCACTCCGTCGTGACGATAAAGCTCAAATGTGTAACTAAACTCGGAACTAAACCCCGGCCGGCGCTAGTGGCGGCCTTGACCCCGGCGATCGATGCCAGCTGACGTGCCTTGTCGCAGACATATTGCGTAACGCGTAGACATGGAGAAATTACCCTATAATTTCTGTTAACCTCCCGTACCCTTAAAATTTGGTATTGGCCTTCCGAACCAAGGGTCGTTCGATCCCCACCTGGGACAAACATTCGCGTGGTGAACATGAGTCTGAAACGGTGCGACAACAGTCCACTGCTCCCTGAATCATTGGCCAATTAACTTTTCGCCCAAAAGACATTTGAACCATGAACTATGCGCCAAAAAAACGGTTCGTCAGTGAACGTTTGACCAACAGGATCTTTGGCCAATTAACTTTTCGCCCAAAAGACTACTGCCAGATTATTGCCCATTACTTATTAGTAGTTTCATCATCATCATCATCAGCCTATTGCAGTCCACAGCTGGACACAGGCCTCTCCAGTCGTTCGCTACTCACGGCAAACATCTGGAGGATACACCCATAATCGCCACGCTGGGAAGTTTATTGTTTGTTTATAGGGCATTAGTAGTTTCAATAATAAATTATTTTCTGGCATAACTCAAAAGAAACATTCACTAAACTTCAGCATTTTCATAGAAAAACATATATAGTATTACTATATATGTTTTTCTATGAAAATGCTAAATACTTTTTCAAATGTCTTTTGGGTGAAAAGTTAATGGGCCAGAGATTCTGTTGGTCAAACGTTCACTGACGAACCGTTCTTTGGCACACAATGCATGTTGTGCAATAAAGTATACCTATCTATGCGTATATACGTCACCTGTTAGTAATGTTTCGCGTCAAGAAAGCCATTAGGAGCCCCCTCGCACCTGAGGCGGGGCGCCCCATCGATCGGCGCCCAAGGCCGCCATGAGACCCACGCAACCACCTTCGCTTAGCCTATGGCGTTAAACATTTATGAGGACATAGCCTGTATCCAGGTCACGCAAAGACTTAAGCATATAATCTATACTTATAATAAATCTGGGGTGATTAGTGATGTAAGGGAGCGGCCTATCATCTTTTCACTCCAAGCCAACCTCACCTGCCCGTGGTGTATCCTGCCGAATAACAAACGAGGCGCTGGCAACCGACTGGTGGCGGCATAACCATCACAATTGAAGGCGTAGCTAATTACTAAAGACCGGTGACGGGCAGCAGCGCCACCGAAGCAAGAAGCTACGCCCTACGATCGCCAACCCGCCTGCCCAGAGTGGCGATTATGGGTATATCCTCCAGATGTTTGCTCTAAGTGGCGAACAACTGGAGAGGCCTATGTCCAGCAGTGGACTGTAATAGGCTGATGATGATGATGATTAGTGATCGATACTGATGCCAAAAACACAATCAGTAAATTTTTTGTCTGTCTGTATATTCGTTATAGAAACAAAAACTACTTAACGGATTTTAACGAAACTTGGTACAATTATTCTTCATACTCTTGGACAGGTTGTAGTATACTTTTCATTACGCTACGATCAATAGGAGCAGAGCAGTGAAGGGAAGGGAAATGTTGGGAAAACGGTAGAAAATTTTATCTGTATGTTTGAACGCGCATCACGCAGAAACTACTGCATGGAATTGAATGCGGTTTTCAGCAATGTATTGCTAGAGGTCTAACATAAAATTAAGGCGAAATTTTATGGAAGTCTGTTATGTTTGAAACCCCATACCCAAGCGTGCGACGCCACTGGCACAACTAGTTTTCAAAAAGTACAGTCTAGTAAAGGTGGTCTTGAATAGCGAGCGATCCACTTTGGGTCGGTAGCCTTTATTGTCCCAGAGCTAGGCAAAGGCCTAATTTTTAGGGTTCCGTAGCCGAATAGCAAAAAACGGAACCCTTATAGATTCGTCATGTCTGTCAGGCCGTATGTCACAGCCACTTTTTTCCGTAACCATAAGAGCTATACTGTAGAAACTTGGTATGTAGATGTATGCGGTGAACCGCATTAAGATTTTCATACAAAAATAGAAAAAAAAAACAATAAATTTTTGGGGTTCCCCATACTTAGAACTGAAATTCAAAATTTTTTTTTTCATCAAATCTATAAGTGTGATGGATGAGGTTTCTAAAATATTTTTTCTAAACTGAATTGTTTGCGCGAGAGACGCTTCCAAAGTGGAGAAATGTGTAGCACTGTTTTACTCATCTAGATCAATCAGACATTCCACATATTGGATATACCGATTGCACATGGAGATAAGCTACTCCACGACAAACAGCCCTTACAAACGATTCCTGAACATGAGCCATCTTCACGGAACTATCGGTTCCCGGAACTAACCCAATTGTTCTCCTCATAAATAGTCATAACAAGCGATTCTGAGAGGAATAACTAACAAATGGGTAATATCTACTAATTGAGACCTCCGGATTTTGAGACAGGGCTGCTGCTTTTGAGGGCGTGATCGATTTAATTAAGTTATCCAGGAGGGTAGGTCTATTTTTCCTGTTTGCCCCGGAATAAGGTATTAATAACACTAATATACTGTTCTGACCGAATTTCGGCAATTAATTAATTTTATTACAGAAACTAACAGAAACTGGATAAGAAAGTTCGATCGAGCGAAGTAACGAACAATTTGGGAAGTCATTTGTCCACTAGTGGGATGCGAAAAGGTAATAATGGCATTCTTATGAGGGTTACGTTACGTTCGTTATCACCTGCCAGCAGCCAACCACTGCTGGATAGGCCTCTCCCAATGACAATAGGCTATTATGGCTAAAAGTTGTAATTAGTCCGTCTTTTAACTTATTCAAAAATAAGAGGCACGTATTTTTTTATTTGTAAATTAGACTAAAAATTACAAAGTTATAGCCGGTTGAAATTACGCGTGACGTCACTCGGTGAGGCATTTTTACGGGAGCGAGTGACGTCAATTACTCCCACTCCTAACTTTTGATGCCTTGTATCTTTGCTATTGTTTATTTGAATGAAAAAAGGAAAAATACGTGTCTTTTATTTTTGAATAAGCTAAAAGGCGGACTAATTACAATTTTTAGCCATAATAGCCTATTGTGATTTGGAGGGACTTCCCATAGTCTGGTGAGGGTGGTCCCTCGGCAGGCGGGTTGGTGACCGCAGCAGGTATAATTTGTGCCCAGGTAAACGCAAGGCTTACAATTGGTCCAAATTACAGGTAGCCCTGCCTACAATAAGGCCTACACACGTGTAGGGCAGAATTTGCATGGTAACTGTGTACCGTAGCCGATGGGATCCCATTGTTTGTCGAACCCTCATTTGAAGGGGACCCAATTTATTTACACCTGTATCATATACAAAGATATGTCATATTATGACACACAATCCTTTTAATACAACATTCATTTTCAACATTTTTGCCTTCCAACAATCGTTTAGTAAACACAAAACTAAACTGTTCTACGAAGTAGGGATTTTGAGATACTTATCTCTAAATGCAAATATATTTGAAGCAGCTTTAAGATCAACACCTCGAGCATCATTTATTTTATCGTCATTGTCAGAGCTTTACATTATCAGAGCTTTATTTATACAAACACCAGTTACAATTATACATGTGGCCCTGACCCCTGAACTAGTAATAACTGTGTTACAGGAGCCAGCCCAATAAAGTCTAAAAAGGGGTTGAAAAGTCATGAAATTCGTGTGACGTAATTTTTGAATGGTCCCTTGGTGCGTGTATACGTGTGTGTCTGTGTGTGAGTGTACGCGGAAGAAATAAAAGTAGTAAATTTGGTGCACAACTGTACCTACGCAATTGAATCATCATCATCAATTGAATGGGATAACTATTTTTATTAACGGAGTTTCTACTATGTAGGTACCTGATTTTCAAGAATTCGACATTTCCGCACTGTTGCAAACGCTACCGGCATGGAAGAACTCTAAAATGTGATGCTTTGTGAAAACTCCGTTCTTTTTCTTGTCGTATCGATAGCAAAGAATAAGAAATACTTCAAACTTTTGCAGGCAGATGATGACGATGTGATTGCGCTCACATTCGACCACCACCAGTACAATATAAGTCAAGTACTTAGCTAGTCTCCTTAGAGACGGACTGTTGTGTCCAACACGCGCCAGGAGAGTATTAATGTATTAATTACAACGCGTGTTCACTAAGTCCAGCCGCAAGATGGCCGCCACTCCAGATTACATACTCGTACATAGGCGCCATGATTATATATCGTCATCGTTCTATGGCCTATTTGATGACGGACCTGAGTCCGATCTATTATGGATAGTGCGAACCATTTGGAATATCGAGATAGATAATAAATAATAAATAACCCAAGACATGCCACGCTGGGCCACACAGCGCCACCCAGCCCCAAACTAAGCCGAAGCTTGTACTATGGGTACTAGACAACTGATAAACTTACTTGGATACATTTTTTTTTGTAAATAAATACATATTATACATAGAAAACACCCAGACCAATACAAACAGACTTGTTCATGAACACAAATGTTTGTACTGTGCGGGAATCGAACCCACGACCCTTGGCTCAGAGGGCAGAGGTCACTACCAAATGAGCCACGGAGCCTGTCGAGATAGATACAATATTCTTTATTGCACAAAACTTATACTTTATTGGACCTCCACCCTATAGAATACCGCAGCCAAATGACCTCTGGGTCGTGTTTCTGCTGGTGAGTAGGGTCTCCGGAGCTCGTGGGGGGTTAGGGTTGAGCCAGCATGCCAGTGGCAACTGACAGGTAACTAACCAGTTGTCACAGCGACTTGGGCTTCTCCTTGGCTTTCCATCAGGCGTAGGGAAGCCATTATGTCTAAGAAGCTACTATAAAAAATATACACAGGAAAGAGTATAGTAGGTAGACATATAGTAGGTAGGTAGGACAATTCTTTGATAATATGAGTTATGAACACTTACGTAAACCACTAGATCTGCTAATGACAGCTACATTTGCCGAGTCCGTTCTGAATGTCTTCTGCAAAATTATCGATAATTACCTGGAAAAAAGAAAAGGTCAATTAGAATTGTGAAAACATTCTTGTTACATAAGTACGTAGTAAGTTTATCAGTTGTCTAGTACAATACAAGCTTCTACTTAGGGATCAGATGGCGCTGTGTGGCATAGCCTGGTATGTCTTGGGTTACATCTAAATATATAAAAGGAGAAACTGACTGACTGACATATCAACGCACAACCTCACCGTAGGCACTTGAAATTTGGAAGGGACGTAGCTTAGGTACCGTAGATGTGATAAAAGAAAGGAATTCCCGAAATTCCCACGGAAACGGGAAATATTGCGGGTGAACTATAACGCGGGTAACACCGCGTTGCGCAGCTAGTGATTGTGTATAACACCCCTCTTTTGAATTGGGGGTTTAAGAGAGGAAGGGCATAGCGAATCTTCGAATCGAGCGAAGATTCGCTATCCCCGTCCGGGGAAGGACCTCCATCCTATAGAATACCGCAGCCAAATGACCTACGGGTCGTGTTTCTGCCGGTGAATAGGGTTTCCGTGGCTCATGGGGGCTTGGGGTTGGGCCGGTATGGCGGTGGCAATTGACAGGTAACTGACCAGTTACTCGCCCGTTGCGACACAGACACACAGCGACTTGGGCTTCTCTTTCGCTTTCCATCAGGCGTAGGGAAGCCATTATGTCGAGCTACTACAAAAAAAAATACATCAACGCTTTTGTGTTCAAATAATACTTGATAACTCCATTATCGATAATCCAGCATCACTATCCGATCAGATTCAAATTAGTGAAGTTAGTAGTCGGAGCGAGTCGCCCCGAGCGAGCCCTGCTAATATGATGGATCGCTGCCATCGGTATTACGAGTATGTAATGTTCAGTCCAATGATAGCCTTGATAGAGGATTAAATCAACACTATTAAACACACAGTGTGACAAATATGGACGTTGTAATTAGAACGGGAAATGTTTGGACTTGTGTTCATAAACAGGGATTCGTTCGTATTCACTTTGATTAATTAATATGATTGAGTATTCCAAACCGCCTGTCGTGTAGATAGAGACTGGAGAGGCCTATCTCCAGTTGTACGCCCCTTTGGTCAAATATCTGGAGGCTCCAGTGAGGGTCAAATATCTGGCTGGAGAGACCAGCAGTGGATTGCGATTTTCCGTAGAATGCTACTTTCCGAACCGGTGGTAGTTTGTAGTTTGTGACCATTTGTAAGTGTTTTTTAACAAAACCTATACGAATAAAGATTATTTTGACTTGACCTGACAGGCTCATAATGATGATTACTGAGTAAAGCGATGATTAACACAATTACAAACATATAAGTCATCACCTGTGTAATGGCGCCCAACGTGGGGTGCGCACTTTCATACCTCCAAACTACATATTTTTTTACATCTATGGAGGTAAAATACATTTCATCTACTTGAAGTTTGTCCAGAAGAGATTGATATTATTATAGTAAATGGTTTCCTATTTTTTGTAATAAGAAATCGACCAAAGACATTACAACTAAAGGTCATATAATAGGACTAGCTTTTGCCCGCGACTTCGTCCGCGTGTTTAGATTTTTACATACAAAAGTTTTTTCCCAATAACTCCCGATCCCGTAGGAATTTTGCAATATCGCGTTGCAAGTAAGCTTTACGTTCATTAGGGTACCTGCATGCCAAATTTTAATTATCTATCTTACGTGGTTTAGATTTTTTCATACAAAAGTTTTGCCCGCTAACTACCGTTCCCGTGGGAATTTTGCAATATCCTGTTGCAACTAAGCTTTTAGTTTACTAAGGTACCTGCATGCCAAATTTCAAGCTAGACGCTGTAAATATTAAAATATTTGAAGTTGAATTGGTAAATATTTGAAGTTTTATCTTTTTCGGAGTGGAATTTATCGAAACGCTTTCTTAGCAATAATACCTACGTCATAGTATAGCCTTATGAATGCAAAGTCTTAGCACGAACTGTTTAAAATTGACAAAATTTCATACATACTTTCATCCCCTATTTTATCCCTTTGGGGGTAGGAATGATCAAAACCCTTTTTAGCGGATGCCTACCTCATAGTAGCTTTAAACATGCATAGTCTCAGCCCGATCGGTTTAAACTTGATAAAGTTTCATGAATACAAACTTTCATCCCCTATTTTATCCCCTTGGAAACAGAAATTATCAAAACTCTTTTATAGCGATACCGACGTTATAGTAACTTTATGAATGCAAGTCTCAGCCCGAACGGTTTAAAATTGTCAAAGTTTCATACAAACTTTCATCCCCTATTTTATCCCCTTGGGAGTCGAAATGATCAGAACCCTTTTTTATCCCCTTGGGAGTAGAAATGATCAGAACCCTTTTTAGCGGATGCCTTCGTATTAGCTTTATACATGCAAAGTCATAGCCCAATCGGCTTAAAATCGACAAACTTTTATACAAACTTTCATCCCCTATTTTATCCCCTTGGGGGTAGAATTGATCAAAATCCTTTCTTAGCGAGTGCCTACGCCATAACATCTACCTGTATGCCAAATTTCAACCCGATCGGTCCAGTAGTTTGGGCTGTGCGTTGATAGATCACTATGTCAGTCAGTCAGTCAGTCAGTCAGTCAATCAGTCAGTCACCTTTGAGTTTTATATATTTAGACATTCAAATTTTATAGGCGATCCGCTTTATCATACCTAGTGCAATATATGTATTACATTTTTTTTTTATAGGAGCTCGACATAATGGCTTCCCTACGCCCGATGGAAAGCGAAAGAGAAGCCCAAGTCGCTGTGAAAACGGGCAAGTAACTGGTCAGTTACCTGTCAGTTGCCACCGCCATGCCGGCCCAACCCTAACCCCCCACGAGCTCCGGAAACCCTACTCACCGGCAGAAACACGACCCAGAGGTCATTTGACTGCGGTATTCTATAGGGTGGAGGTCCTTCCCCGGACGGGCGGCTCAATTCGAGCGAAGATTCGCTATGCCCTACCTCTCTAAAAGATACCTCATCTCTAAAAGACATGTATAGAGGAGACAGGGGGCTGGTTGTGAGTCGGGAAACAATAGCTCAATAGCAACCACTGATAATGGTCGTCATATTATTAATGATTAATGATGAAAATTTGGTACGTTTTCTATCATTTAAGATATTATATAGATTCTTGTAAAAGCGGTTTGGCTGAAGTTTGATTGCCGCTACTCAGCTCTTGTGTACCTTAAACGCTTTCTATTTGTGCTGTAAAATGTATCTATCATCAATGTTATGTCTTAAATCTAAGCTATAAGAGGTAAAGCCTTTTTTTAAATTTTACATATGTTATACTATACCCAGTTCAACGAATACCCATCTATCAATACATCTTTTTCTAGCCCAATATTCCAAACCAGACGTAAATATTCGACACTTTGAGTGGCAGCTTAATAACGTCTCTCCGCGTCCATCTTCCAGAAATTAACGCCAAAAATACACCAAGACACGTCATAAACAGGGACGACGGGAAAAAGCGTCGCGTCCGAGCAAATTGCGTGTCGCAACAGACGCGCCACGCCGACAGGTGACGTGGAACATGTTCCCGACAAGACGACATGTTCCCGACAGACGGGGGGAAAAAGGTTGGGGTTTTCTGGCCGTGGAAGTGCTGTTATAGTTAATTTTTTTTATAGTAGCTCATTATGGCTTCCCTACGCCAGATGGAAAGCGAAAGAGAAGCCCAAGTCGCTGCGACAACGGGCAAGTAACTAGTCAGTTACATGTCAGTTGTCACCGCCATGCCGGCCAACCCTAACCTCTCAAAGGTCGCCACTTTAATCGATCCTGGGCTTCTCCCATCCAGCACTTGCCAGCCGTCCTGCGCAAATTGTCACTCCACCTGGTCTGAGGGCGTCCTACACTACGTTTGCCGAGACGCGGTTTCCAACGGTTATCGGTTCTGCGGCTGATGTGGCCAGCCCAGCGTTTATCTGGGTATATAATAATACAGTATACGTTTGCTGGCTCAGAATGATATTGATGGTAGTGATCTAAATCCACTAGCTAGAGCATTCAAAGACCGCTTAACATCAGATTGTAAGCGGATCGTAAGCTTGTTTGCCACCCTAGTATGATAAAAAAACGCATACGTGAATGTCCATTCAATATTAAACCCTTGCCAAAGTAAAGCAAGTCCGGTCGCTCCATCAGCGGGCCGGAAGTGGCCGGCGGCGTACGCCATTAGACGGGAGCGCGTCACATCCGCCCGGGGATGTTGCCGCCATTTTGTTTTCAAAGTTTTCTTCGTCTGTTAACGGATTCCTCCTTTCGTGTTCCAACTTTCTGTCAGCATCTTCTAGTTCATGTCTGCATTTTTTACTCATAATGGATTTGTGTTTGGTCACAATGAAATATCCGATAGATGGCGTTATGTAGGCTTGCGGTCCAGCTGTCATGTGATTGGTCAGTTGCTATGTAAATGTCAGTGTCATATCAAAATTAACCAATTACGTTACAATTGGACTTGCTGCCTAAGTAATGGCATCTGGTGGATTTATTTTTTCAGAAAACCCTCACTCGTATACGACCTGCTGGAAACACGAGCTTTAGTATAAGTTCATGCTTCACCCTCGTACACAACGAACCTAACAGTTCCAATACCACAAATCAAGCTCAATACCGAAAAATCCCAATCATAAATCGAACATCGAGATCTCGATCGACCGCAACCGTCCGGCGGCCATGACAGTCCGCCATGACAGTCCGCCATTAGTCACATTTCGCGCGCCAAAGTCCCCGCCGCCATTTTGCGGGAAACTTTTTCGGTTGTGTCGAGTAATTTCCAAAGTTGCGATGTTAATTTCCACCGTGTTCGACGTAGCGAGTTCCTGGCGAATGTTTTGGGATAATTTTAGGGCACACCGATGGCGGAGATAGGTAAAAAATAACATAAGAGGTGGCTAGAGTTTTGCTACGGAACAAAATGTACCTACATTTTCAGTGTAATAACAAATGAGAAAGAGAGGTAGGGCATAGCGAATCTTCGCTCGAATTGAGCCGCCCGTCCGGGGAAGGACCTCCACCCTATAGAATACCGCATTCAAATGACCTCTGGGTCGTGTTTCTGCCGGTGAGTAGGGTTTCCGGAGCTCGTGGGGGGTTAGGGTTGGGCCGGCATGGCGGGGGCAACTGACAGGTAACTGACCAGTTACTTGCCCGTTGTCACAGCGACTTGGGCTTCTCTTTCGCTTTCCATCAGGTGTAGGGAAGCCATTATGTCGAGCCACTATAAAAAAAAAAAATGGCAAAAGAGTCTCTGGATCTGTATTTGAGTTTGTTCCTCTTAATCGATTGCGCAAAAAAGTTTGATCATTGAAATTATTGGGGCATTTAAATCGATCCTCCAAATGCATGTAATAATTAATTAAAATATCTCGTCATAATGACGATGTTGCTTTCTTGAGGAGAGTTGGAAAGACCCTCTCTCTTATACTCTCGTCTTGTCTCTTGTTAAATTGTTTAAGCTTTCGATTGTTATTTCAGCTTCACAGCTCGTGGGAAAGTTGAACCTTACACTGCGCAAATTACCTGTAAAGTAACTTCGGTCCCTAAAGCTATATCTCATTCATCATCAGCCTATTGCAGTCCACTGCTGGACATAGGCCTCTCCAGTTGTTCGCCACTTAGGGCAAACATCTGGAGGATATACCCATAATCGCCACGCTGGGCAGGCGGGTTGGCGATCGCAGGGCGTAGCTTCTCGCACCGATGACGCTGCTGCCCGTCATCGGTCTGTGGTATTTAGCTAAGCCTTTAATTAATTGTGATGGTTATACCGCCACCAGTCGGTATATCTCATTACTTTTTGTAAATCAACCGATTGATTAATTAATTACTTACTTTCTCTCCAAAACTCGAATTGGCCTACGAACGCAAACCTCATTTATGTCATGCCAATGTTAGAGGCCACTTTGGGAACCAGTGCTTTAAAGCAATGAACATTCCTTCATTTTTCTCGACTTATTCAAGTACAGAATCTGTGACGGCATGACTGTGCCGCTGCCATGCAGGCGCGGATCCAGCGCTCAAAAAAGGGTGTGGGCACACCTACCCCAAAATTCTATTAAAGCTTAACGTTTATAATCATCATCCTATCGATCTCAATAGAACGTAGAAATGTGACGTCTCAAGTCTATTAAGGTTGTGGGCATGCCCATTGTGCCCACAACGGTGGATCCGCGCCTGCTGCCATGACATGCCGCCTGCTCGTCTGCTACTAATAGCAAAAAAAACGCAACAACACAAAATTCTTCATAACATTCCTCAGAAAAAATCCCTCCAAATATCTGTTATCTCTCTGTGTCTCCCCTACTATATGTTTATCCATTTCAACCTCTGTTCTCACCGTACCCAATCGCATTACCCGACCTTTTTCTTTATAAAAAATAGTCTTATTACCAAACACATCCAGACTGAGACACAGGCTAATAGGCTTATTAACCGGGTCTAGATTTGGCTGAATCCACTCTGTGTAATGGCGCGTCTCAAGCCTTTGATCTTGTTCTGTCTTGTACAATTTGGATGCGTAATATCGTGTATTGTGAGTGAGTATTACATAAAAGGGTTGATCTAATTTTACATCTCATTGAGTAACTAACTAAATAAATAAATAACCCAAGACATGCCACGCTGGGCCACACAGCGCCACCTAGCCCCAAACTAAGCCGAAGCTTGTACTATGGGTACTAGACAACGGATAAACTTACTTAGATACATTTTTTTTTTGTAAATAAATACATATTATACATAGAAAACACCCAGACCAATACAAACAGATATGTTCATGAACACAAATGTTTGTACTGTGCGGGAATCGAACCCACGACTCTTGGCTCAGAGGGCAGAGGTCACTACCAAATGAGCCACCGAGCCTGTCAAACTCTAACTCTACTCTCTACTCGGCAAACTTAGTGAAGGACGCCCTTAGGTAGGTGACGATTTGCGCAAGATGGCTGGCAAGTGCTGAATGCGAGAAGCCCAGGATCGATCAAAGGGTTTAATCACCACAGGTGACGATGGCTTGGGGCACAAAGATGAAGGGTCGCTCCCTTACATCCCGCCAAATGTAACTCCAAGAAATGGTTATTTGAAATACCCGAAGCGAAGCGGGCCAGGTCGCTACTTTGCAAAAAGATGTTTTTTATAGTAGCTCGACATAATGGCTTCAATACGCCTGATGGAAAGAGAAAGAGAAGCCCAAGTCGCTGTAACAACGGGCAAGTAACTGCTCAGTTACCTGTCAGTATCGAAAACGATATTGTGCACAGGGGAAACAACAGCGATGCCGAGATCTTGTTATGCGTGTGGGAACTCCATCCAAAGTGCTGAATACATGGAATGCACTAAGTGTAAAAAATACTACGATCTACTTTGCCTCAATATCAAGGTAAATGACTGGAAAAAAATTACACAGTCAAACCGAGAAAAATGGTTATGCCCCTCATGTTCGTGTTCCCGCCCCAAAAAAGACAATACATCAACACCTGTACGATCATCTGCCGCTGGCCCCGTCCAAGATCACAAGGACAATGATAATGTCAATACTACACGAGGAAACAAACTAAAGCAGCAAAATCCACACTATGACAACGAGGTGGATCTGTCACAAATTTTGCATGAAATTGAAAAGCTCAGAGAAGAAGTGAGTGAGATTAAAGTTCTACGGAAAGAGGTCACAAACCTACGTTCCCAAGTCTCGTCAATCTCCACCACACTAAACGAGACCTTATTCGACTTTAAGAAAGAGCTTGAAAACGCTGAATTGGAAATATCCTCTCTTAAATGCGTAGTCCTTCAGTCTCAGAAAGACTTGGAAAGGCAAGAACAAGAAGCCATTGGTGATGAACTAGAAATCATGGGGGTTCGCGAGGACATGAATGAAGACCTAACAAAGATCATCATTACCACGTCTGAGAAACTTGGAGTGGAATTGAAGACGGCTGACATAAGCCGAGTAAAAAGGGTAGGACCAAAACGTTCCACCCCTACTAAGACAGGTCAGAAACCAAATCCTCGCCCAATTCTAGTTAAACTCGTGCGTTATATAAAGAGAGACGAAATCATTAAGGCAAGTAAGCAGCAAAAAAGACTAACATCCGAAGGAATCACCGCAGGCCCCCACGAGTCGATTTACGTTAACGAACGCCTAACCCAGAAAAACAGAATGTTATTTCGAGAGGCTAGACTGCGGTCCAAAAAGTACGACTTTCAATTCTGTTGGGTCCGAAATGGAGCTATCTACTCTCGTCAAGCAGAAAACAAACCTGCAAATCGCATCCAATGTTTTGAAGATCTCGACAGCAATATTGGTCCAGCTTCCACTGACTGTATTTCTATGTAAATCAAAGTGCTTGGAATGGAAATTTTATTTTAGTTTTAGTTTTGTCATTCTTAACTTAGTAACACGTATAATTCCCACATTCAAGCATCTTACTACATCGTACCACACACGCAACAACACAACACACACAAATACATCACACACAACAATCATATTTCTGCTTGTCTTATCACAACACAACAGGTTCGACTCGCTTAGTCCAAGGATACTCAGGTCGGTGGCCCTCGGGTGCTCAAGTGTAGGCTCCTTACTCATTCTACTATTACTTTTACTATGTTTGACTTACAGTTGGACTTAGATCAAATACTATCTACTAAATGCCTCACACTTGAAACACCTGAGGACTGCTCCCGCCTGTTGACGCCAGACTTAAATTTCAAGGTCCTGACCTTGAATATAAGGAGCATCCAACACAACTTTGAAGACTTTCGCATCACTCTTAACAGACTCGATGTGAAATTCGATATAATAATTTTGACGGAGTGTTGGCTTAGTGAGGGCTACATAGTACCTAGCATGCCTAATTACACTGAATATCGTACAAACAACGCCATAAACAAGTGTAGTGGCGTTGTTGCTTACGTAAATAACAAATGGAATCCCACCGTGTATGAACCGCTGTGTGGTGAATGTAATTTCTTGGCAATATCAATAAATAAAATATTTGTGCTGGGAATGTACCGATCTCCCTCGTTCACCAACAATAGGGACTCATTTTTATCGTCCCTGAACAGTATTTTAAATGATCATAAACACATGGAAACGTTAATTCTTTTAGGTGATACCAATATTGACATTCTTAGTGATAGTCCTAACGAAAGGTTAGCTGACTATAGGTGTCTTATGGCTGAACACCAACTCGTGCCAGCAATATCCGACCCAACACGGAAAACAGCGTGTCTTGATCACATTTACATCAAGAACCCATCACATAACGCACTGGGAATTGTATGCAATAGCAACATCACTGACCACGATATCTGCATTGCTGGGCTTTCATCCGCTCCTGTGCATGTAGCTTCAAACAAAAGAGTAAGGCGCAAATTAGACTTACAAAATCTTCTCTCAGACCTATCTTCGTGTGACTGGGCCACTGTGTTGCAAACTAATGATACCAATCAGGCAGCTGACTCATTCACTAACATACTAAGCAAAGCACTGGAAAGTAACTGTACGTTAGTCAAAACAAAAAAAAAACATCACAACCTTAAAGACTGGATCACTCCCGGCTTAATAAGATGCCAAAAAGTGAGAGATAAGTTACACCTACAAGCAAAAAAGAATCCACAAGATCCGATTAAACAACTTATCTACAAACGGTATCGAAATTTTCTAAGAGAGCTCTTACACAGGATAAAAGCTAAACATCAAAATGAACAACTCGTCAATAATAAGAACGATCCCAAAAAGCTATGGTCTACTACTAAAAACATTTGTAATATTCAAAACAAAAAAAATGACGCCACTGAGTTAACAAAAGTTTTGCCCGACCCATCTCAATCTTTAAATCTCACTAATAACTATTTCACGACAGTTGGTAAAAACCTGGCCTACAATATTCTCACAAAGATTAACAGGACGGAAGCTGAATTAACCTCCAGTGTTTCTCTTCTAGACTCACCCTCCTCATCTTTCTACTTGTCACCTACCGACACCTACGAGGTTAACTCACTGATAATGGGTCTTACAGATGGTGGCGCGCCCGGCTCTGACGGTTACACACCAACAACTATTAAACACATCAGACACGTTATCGTTGAACCACTTGTTCGCATATTCAACCTCAGTATCTCCCAAGGCGTGTTCCCTGACTGCTGGAAACACGCCATTGTCACACCTATCCACAAAGATGGGGACAAAAAAATCTCCTCTAACTACAGGCCGATCTCATTGCTCAGTATTTTCTCAAAGCTCCTTGAAAGAATCATTAACAAACGTCTTTTGTCCTATTTAGAAAAAAACAAACTCATATCAAATAATCAATTCGGGTTCAAGAAAGGGGTTTCAACAGAAGACGCCGTCTTCCAACTGACAAACAACATCACTACCTGTCTAGACCAGAATGAATGTTGTATTGGAGTCTTTATCGATTTGGCGAAAGCCTTCGATACTGTGTCCCCATCCATTTTACTTCGCAAGTTGGAATGCCTCGGCATTAGAGGGACTCCACTGAACTGGTTCAACAGTTATCTTACCGGCCGCCACCAGTCCGTCAGAGTGGGTGACATCACTAGTTGCACAATGCCGATAAGCTCAGGAGTCCCCCAGGGAAGTATTCTCGGACCTAACCTTTTTACTCTTTACGTAAACGATCTACTTAATCTGTCAATCGAAAACGCAAACGTATTTTGTTACGCCGACGACACAGTTGTTCTTTTCAAAGGCTCATCATGGGAAGTCACTAAAAAACTAGCCGAAAATGGGATGTCTACCATAGTCAACTGGCTAGACCATAATCTGCTAACGTTGAATGCTAGCAAAACGACTTTTTTGGCTTTTCATAAAACGAAAGCGTCTTCCCCTAAGAACTTATCTGAGCTAAGCATTCATCAGTGTCGGTCTGTAATCCAGAACTTATCTTCCCTAACAACAAACTCCCCTACAAAAGCATGTAACTGTAATGTAATACGAAGACTAGGCTGCGTGAAATATTTAGGAGTCCAGATAGACGAAAACCTTTGCTTCAAACAACAAATTTCCTGCCTATCTAAACGACTAAGGAAAACACTTTACATATTAAAGGCCCTCAGAACCTCAACCCCTTTAAAGATCCTTAACATGGTTTACACCTCGCTGTGTCAATCTATACTAATTTACTGCATAGGTATATGGGGTGGATCGTGTAAAACTGCGTTTCTTGAAATTGAGAGATCCCAACGTGCTGTGCTGAGAGTTATGCTCCAAAAACCGTTCCGATACTCTACGGACGCACTTTACAAGGAAGCGGGAATTCTCCGCGTGAGACAGCTATATATATGGCGAGTTACCTGCACCCAACACAAGAAAACGTTAAACTCTGACGACTTTGACGCAATTGCTTCCAAACGTGTATTTAAAATTCCTAAACCTCCCGTCCGTACATCCTTTGCTAAGCGCCTCCCTATATTTTCTCATCCACATATCTACAATAAAGTAAATCGATGCTGCCCTCTCAAAGAATTATCACTGTTCAAGGCCAAACGGACCGTTAAAACTTGGCTACTAGATTTAAACTACCTGGACACGGAAAAACTACTCCCTTGACCCTCCACGCAGACACGCAGACAAAATCTAATACATGTACACTAACAAACACACACTCACAGACACACACACACACACACATAACATATACACTTTCATCTACATTCATACACATGCACGTTTTTAACATTTTCTTTCTGTTTTGTTCATTTTAATTCCCTTCTTTTTTTTTTGTATTGTAAAATTTGTAACCCATTACGGCAAAATTTCCTTACTGTTACTGTGTTCACTAGACATATTGTAGGCAAAAGACGAAGCGTCAAGAATGGAATGTAATATTTTTATTAATATCACTCACCGACTCCTGCGACACAGGCCTGCGAGCCTAGTGCAGGAGTTACTGTTACCTTATTATGTTTCCTGAACTTGGCAATAAAAGAATTTATTATTTATTATTATTATTATTATTAGTTGCAACCGCCATGCCGGCCCAATCCTGACCCCCCACGAGCTCCGGAAACCCTACTCACCGGCAGAAACACGACCCGTACGTCATTTGGCTGCGGTATTCTATAGGGTGGAGGTCCTTCGCCGGATGGGGCGGCTCAATTCGAGCGAAGATTCGCTATGCCCTACCTCTCTTAAAATGGGTCGCTCCCTTACCTCCCGCCAAATATAACTCAACTAGCTGGGCTCGCGACTTCGTCCGCGTGGAATAGTAATTTTTTTCCCGTTTTTTTTACATTTTCCATTATTTCTTCGCTCCTAATAGTTGCAACGTGATGTTATATAGCCTAAAGCCTTCCTTGATAAATGGTCTATTCAACACAAAAAGAATTTTTCAATTCGGACCAGTAGTTCCTGAGATTAGCGCGTTCAAACAAACAAACAAACAAACTCTTCAGCTTTATAATATTAGTTAAGATAAAATGGTTATTTGACATACCAGAAGCGAAACGAAGGCAGGTCACTTTGTTATAAAAGAAGACGCGATCGCCTTTCTCTCAAGACATAAACAAATCTATGAGCCAAAATTAAAGCCGAAACATCCCCGTGCATCCCCGATGTCTCCCGTCATTAGAGGTAAGTTAATGAGCTGTGGACGTTGTTATCTCGCCCGTGACGTCACGTCATGTCTCGCCATTAATAAGGATAAATACTGCCATAACGTGTGTTGGTGTTATGTGTTTATTCGGCGAAGTCAGGAGACAATGGAGCCGACAGCTTTTGTTATAGGTATTTGTGGAGATGCCACGAATATTCGGCCACTATTCGGCATTTGTGCTATTCGGCCGAATACCAAATAATGAAAATAAAACTCCGCTGGACATAGGCTTCTCCAGTTGTTCGCCAGTTAGGGCAAATATCTGGAAGATATACAAATACTAACGCGTAGCTTTTCGCCCTGGTGACGCTGCTGCCCGGCATCGGTCAGTGGTTTTTAGCTACGCTTTCAATTGTGATGGTTATACCGCCACCAGTCGGTTGCCAGCGCCTCGTTCGTTATTCAGCAGGATGCAAACGGGCAGGTGAGGTTGGCTTGGAGCGAAAAGGTGATAGGCAGCTCCCTTACACCACTACGTTTGCTATGAATACAAACAACTTATCCATCATTCGTTGACACAATGAAACAGAATCGATCATTAACAAAATTAAAGCAACATTCCGCAAAACAAACAAAAATAACAACAATTTCGGTGTCCAATTAACAAAATTACAGTCTTCAAATAACCAATAAACATTTAACGGTGGTATCAATGTTTTAATCAGCGATTTAATTACGAGTACATGCCGACAGCGAATCGGAAATTACCAACTAACTTTTGTGAATTAAACTTAAACAAACTACGGGTTACGTTTCAGTGAAACGGTGAGTTTATGATGATACTACTTTCTCCAGGCCGAATTCGGCTATAGAAGGAAGACTTACCTAGCCTTATACTTTCTTTCCGTGTCAACAATACCTATACTCATAGTCCCATGCCAAAATAAGATCACACATATCCCGACCAAAACTTAGCAACTTATATAGATACCTAACACTGTACCCAAGTACCACCTGGCAGATCTGAGTAATTATCAGGAGATAAGTATGTATGTATGTATTCCGCACCACACCCAGCCAGGACACAGTGCCTGATCCGGTCAAACCGGCACACCGGGGGACGCGATCTTTTGTTAGGAGAGACACGCTCTGGGATGGGATAGGACAGTCGGAAAGCCGTAGCCGGCCGACCACAACCAGCCTGGTATACACCATTAGAACCAGTATAGGAATGTAGGTATAGATGGGTAGATTTATAGGGAATGAGCGTTGATGAGGTGGTGGGCTTCTGGCCTTTGATGCTAGTTTCCATGGAGTTGCTTTTGCGGGGGATCTTCTGTTTTCCACGATGAGGTCTCACAATTGGTTTCTTCCTTCTCAAATATTATAGTACTTTGGTTACTGGATTTTTTCGGATTTTCATTGTTCAGCATGTTCTTATCTTCTCGGGGTGGAATCCAGCAGGGGTTAGTAATTGCTCTCTAATTGAATTCTTATTTGGAATTTGTTTCACTTTGCGTTGCGTCTGTGTATAACATTTGTCGCGTTCTATTTGTTGCTTAATCACGTTATTCTTTCTCGTCGTATTGCAATGGTAGCCGGGGTCGTATGAATGAATAGTTCCAAGTGAACGTTGGTTTACCGAATTATATTTGATGGTTGCATGGAGTAGGTAGGCGTTGGTGTCATAGCACATGCCCACAAGTAGTTTCCTTTTTAGTTTTAGTTGTCCTTGGAGAAATTGGCTGGCTATTAGGTTTTCTAGTGGGTTTTTAATTATTCAATAATCTCAAAGTTCATATCTCCTCAAGGCGGAGATGTTTTCTTAGTATTGGCGGTGTCTGTCATAAAGCTTCAGTTTCTGTGAGTGAACATTTCTTTTGAATTCTTAGTAGATTCCTATCATTGCAGCAGCCGATGTGGGTTCTTATTAGAATCCTCTTGAGTTAATTAGTTTTGTAGTTCCGATCGTTTGTTTCAATAATAATAATTATTCATAAGATTTTTTCTTGATCCAAGTCATGGTCGTCTGTTGAGCGATATGATGCGAAGGCGGCTACTTCTAGACATTTGGTTTCGCCGTCCGAGCGTGGAATACCTACTAGCGCAAATTTTGAAGGCAGGCGCCTTAGGTGTTGAGGCTTGTGTAGATTGTTGGCGTATGTTTTCAGTGCGGTCCTTTCTTTGTTGTTAATTTTCATGACCATTAAAGGTTACAGGAACCCGTAATGAGTACAAGTGTCTCCAGTATGTTTCTTTGTTCTTTTCGTCCCGCTTTGTGAGTTGTGTTGTTTCTTTTTTATATCTCTTCTTGGAGGTATTGCCTTTGTGGTATGAATTAGGTACTTTTGTCGAATAGATACTGTCTGTACTTCTTTTGTACTCGTTCGTTATTTACGATTTGAATTGGTACTCGTCATAATTTCTTGATTGTTTCTTCGCAGATTGTGAGATTTCGTTATGTAGAGATTTTTTTTTCCAGTGAGTGATCAATAGTGTACCTATGTAGGGTTTTGCTGCAGCTATTTTATTTTAGTACCACGGGTTCCCTTGATTTGTGATCAATATAAACTTCGGATATTATGTGGCATTGTTTTGTTGTTTTCTTCAGCAAGTCGGATGACAGAAAGCAGGTTTTCTTACTGTGGCAAATTCTGTTTTGGAGTGAGGCTCTTCGTTTACTTATTTATAATATCAGTAGCTTGTATCCTAGGATGTTGATAGTTTTTGACATCCTGTGCTGTCTTTTAATAGGCAAATGTTACGGTACTGGTTCTGAAATAGAGCTTAACCTAGATTATGTTTGTAGTATTCCCTAGATTGTACGATTAATACTCGTAGTATTACATTAATACTCGTAGTAAAAATATAAGATAATACGATTATTTACTACAGTAAAATGATAAGATACATCTTAGGATGGCTATCATTCGTTTAGATGGCATTTAGATATACAACAGATACATTTAAATGATTACCAAGTGTTATCCATTCCAAAGGAATACAAGTAGATAATTTGGTAGGTATTGGCTGCAGATGTGACAACTTTCCTATGACGTTTTGTGTTAAGTTTTTGTTTCTGTTGTAATCGTTAGAGTCGATATCTGTCTGTACTGCAACAAAAAAGGGTCTCGAGCAGGTAGTCTTCAATTGTTTTAAGTGTCGGACAGTTTTGGGCAATCTGTCTTGTTATTTTATGGGTGCCAAATGTTCTGTTGACCCTTGCGTTGGGCCCCTTACTTTGTTGTTGCCATAATTATGTGGCGTTGGAAGATGGTTTTCCCAGCGAGCAAACTGTCGGTAGCAAACCTATCTAAGTTGAGAAAAGGATGTATGTCGCATGCATGTTTCTATTTATTTTCGGGACTCGCGATTCGGGTGTTACCAGTACCTGAATCGCGAATGACCCGCTATTTGGCTGGGTATGTAATTGAAGTGAGTTGCCAACTTACAGAAACTCGGCATTGAGTGGGGTAAACACTGAGTATTTGGGTTTGACAAACCGGACCAAGCCCTCGACGGAGCCTAATGATCACAATCAGATGTTCTTAAAAAAGTACGGAGATAATGGAATGGCCTCACCGGGATTGTAGTATTGTACTTAGCGCCGCTTAATAGGAACTGCTGATTCTTCGTCTCGTGCGCTGCTTGCTAGGTTAACTTAGTGTTGCTAGGTAACTTCCGGCAATTAGCCAGATATGTTTCGCCGGGGTATAGGTAGAACTTCAAGATAGACTGTGGCGCTTGGTAAATACACACTAATTTATACACAGATACGGTCCTTTTTCACCAGGGAACATGGGATAATTATTAGCGCGCCTGAATGCATTATTAATTTTACCGAACACTTAAGTTTCACAAGCACTAATTACTTAAACATTAGATAAATTTAACTTTTATAGGATTATATATTTTGATGTTTAAAAGACACTGAATTTAATATACACTTTATAATCACAATGTAGCCACATATTTTGAGCAAATATAACAAGTTGCTCAAGTTAATAAATGCCCGGGAACCCGACATCTGCGTCGGCGCAGACAATAGAAGCCGAGACGACCGCCGCACGTGTGCGCGTCCGCTCACCATGCCTGAGTAATTATCAGGAGATAAATAAATAAACAGACTTTATATATGTTACTTTAGCTATTTTGCACTATAGTATTGTATAAAAGCATTTTTCTTTAATAAGAAGATCTCAATATCTCGGAGTACAAGGAGCATGGCGAAGAATCGAATCGAAGTTGATTGAATTCATGTGCATCTTAGTAAAATCAAACTCTTCATTATGTGTGGCAGTGAACACGCTGTTAAAGTTAGAAAATAAAACGTTTTCGCCGTTCTCACCTAAATAGAATCCTGTGATAACAACACTTGAGAGGTTGAAAATATTGCCTCCGCCGCAGAAAGGTGTTCAAAAGTAATTATCCGTGCACTAATTACACAAATTTCGCCAGATAAAACAGAAATTACGGAAAAGTTTCCAAATAAAAAAAAAATCTGGAAGGTCCGAAGTTATGATACAGACTGATACTTTCCGAGAGGGAGGGACAAAAAGTGTCCCGGCCCTCTTGGCGATCAATCACTCCCCCCCCCCCCCCCCCCCAAGCAGCAGACTGGATAATTAGTGAGTAATTAATACGGTGCGGCGACTTTGCGCGGGCGATAGGTGGCAAAAGAGTTGATAGGAAAAGTTGGTTTCCTAAATTGACCAATGACTGAGACAAAGAAGCGAGAGTGCATTTGTGTTTGTTTGTCCCGGGTCGGATTCGAGTACATATATCGAACCCAAGATCCGTGGTTCGGAGGAATTGTCGTGACATCATCAACTAGAATGACTGTAATGACAGATGAAGAGAGAAGGACCTCCAACCTCCAACCAATAAGCAATCTTTTAAAGAAGTTTCGAAGAAGTTTTTACTATCATACTGTGATAAGTGATAGCATATCGCATGCTAGTACAAATCAAAACAAATCCTGGTAAGCTCTCTTATTTCTTTGTTTACATATACACACATACAATATATGTAAGTAAATATTTTACTACAATATGTTATAGGTTTATGTTATAGTTTATTTGTTTGTTGTTGTTTTTGTTTTTTACCTATTTCTCGTTGTGAGTTGCCAGAAATTTGTAAAAATAATAAATATAAATACATTTAAGAGTCGTCCAACTACTTGGTGCAAAAGTGTCATATTGCTTTGTTTGTCAAGTCCTTGTTTTTCTGTTTTTTTTTTGTGGATAACCTATTTGGCCTAAAATGTACTATTCTTGCTTTTTTCCTATGTATAACACTATCGATAAGGCTGTTGTTATTCCTTAATAAATAAAATAAAAATAAAATAAAAAACCTATAGAATACCGCAGTCAAATGACTTCTGGGTCGTGTTTCTGCCGGTGAGTAGGGTTTTCGGAGCTCGTGGGGGGTTAGGGTTGGGCCGGCATGGCGGTGGCAACTGACAGGACAGGTAACTGACCAGTTACTTGCCCGTTATCACAGCGACTTGGGCTTCTCTTTCGCTTTCCATCAGGCGTAGGGAAGCTATTATGTCGAGCTACTATAAAAAAAAAGATGTTTGCCCTAAGTGGTGAACTAAAGAGGCCTATGTCCAGCAGTGGACTGCAATAGGCTGATGATGATGACGATCTCCTGCGTACTTGCCTGGTCTCCTTGAAGATTGACCGCTGCTCCCCAAACACCGGTCGGCCGGAGTACCGTAATAATTTTTCATCTAATTAAAACTACTCGCCCTCCCAGTGAGGAGTGTTGAAACATTCCGAAGTAAGTTGAGGACGGGGTATACTCCCGAGTATCATAAAGCATCGTTCATTACGTCGTTAGTTGACTGGGAACTCTCCTAACTATTACACTTGGGTGAGGCCAGTAGATCAGGGGTTTAACAAGGTTTAAATGATTCCTAAATGGCAGAGAAGCATTTTTTGCAAAAAAAAAACCATCTTGTATTTGGTGACAATGGGACCAACTAGGAAAGTACACCTTATCGAACAAACAAAAAAAAATACAAATCGGTTTAGAATTGTAATCCGATTTGTATTTTATTTTGTTATATGTGGTAACAAACATGCAACAACAAAAAAAAACAGTCGACTTAACAACTTCCTGCTTTTTTTTTGAAGTCGGTTAAAAAGAAAGTACCTCAGTTTATCAGTTGTCTACTACCCATTGTTACAGACTTCGGTTTAGTTTGACACTAGGTGGCGCTGTGACCGAAGGAGCCGAAAACACGAACATGTTTTTTTATGACAGAGGGGGAAACCGACCTGTAGGTCACCTGATGGTAAGTGATCACTACAGCCCATAGACACCGCAACACCAGGGGAGTAACAGATGCATTGCCGGCTCCTGAGAAATCCATAGGGTCGCTTTTTGAAGGTCCCTAAGTCATATCCACTCGGAAAAATTGCAGCCGGAAGCTGATTCCAACCACCAGTTGCACGAGGCAGAAAATTGCGCGCAAAACGCACCGTGGAAGACCTCCAAATATGAAGATGATAAGGATGAAATCTGGGTGGTGCGAGATGTACAATGATGAAAAATGGCAGCTGGTACAAGATTAAACAATTCTTCCGAACATTGGCCGTGATACATACGGCGAAGTATGGAGGCGGCGTTGCAGTGCTTTATAGAACTAGTGTACATTCGTTCGTTCGACCATCCAGGAAGGAAATCATATCGTGGTATTTACATAGGATTATTAAAAAATAACTTTAGCACTATTATAATAAAAGACATTATTCTCTAACAAGCCGCCCGTTCCCTAGCCGTGCGTCCGGAGCTAGCCACTAATTAGAGACCCGCGCTACTAATCAGGCTCCCGCGGGATCACGCAGGGAGCGAGCTATTTTGTTAACTGTACAATAGAATAATTAACAGCATTTTTAGCAAAAAAAACTAACTTCAGGATAGGACAATGGGGCCAACTCGGAAGCACACCCTTTAGAAAAAAAATACGAGGGTAGTTGCCTTTCTCAGACCGGGAGTGCCAGATTGTCAACTGCGGATGACCAGTGCAGGCAGGGACTCTCAGCTGCGTACTTCTGTGCTATCCATCATCATCATCATCAGCCTATTGCAGTCCATTGCCGGACATAGGCCCCTCCAGTTGTTCGCCACCTAGGGCAAACTTCTGGAGGATATACCCATAATCGCCACACTGGGCAGGCGGGTTGGCGATCGCAAGGCGTAGAGACGCTGCTGCCCGTCATCGGCCTGTGGTATTTAGCTACGCCTTCTATCGTTATGGTTTTACCGCCACCAGTCGGTTTGCCAGAGCCTCGTTTGTTGTTCGGCATCCGTATCCTTGCCGTATCGTGTCTTTTATTTTTGAATAAGCTAAAAGACGGACTAATTACAATTTTTAGCCATAATAGCCTATTGAGCTCACTATAGTACAGTACTATCGGTATTGTAAACCTAGATTAAACACCAAGCTACCGGAGCACCTCGCCGCAGCAGCGATGAGCAAAAACCACCGCTGCATTTCCCGACAATGTTAATTTAGCAAAAACCGTCCGCGGGGACGGAGACAGTCAGCCATCGCGACGTTTTAATTGCGCGATTCAGGGCGAGCGCGCTGATTGGACGGACGATCATTGCCTTTTATGGTAATATTTTACCTACGACATTTTCGATCGTTAAGTTTTTTGGTCCTTAAGCGTTATTTAATTTATCGCGAGGTTACTTTGGTATCAGTCAGTTTAAATCCTACAGGCATGGCAATCGTCATGTAGTCGTTCCTACAGTGTCTAAAGACGAAAGTCTTCGATCAGTGCGTTCTACCGGTTATGACATACGGAGCCGAAACGTGGACACTCACGGCACGGTACAGCTAGTCCACAAGTTGAAGGTCGCTCAGCGAACTATGGAAAAGGCTATGCTCGGCGTCTCTCTGCGAGATCGGATCCGAAATGAGGTGATCCGGCAGAGAACCAAAGTTACCGACATAGCTCACCGGATCAGTAAGCTGAAGTGGTTTTCGGTGAGTCCTGCTGAGTGAAGCCGGGTTCGATGACGATTTTAAACGCCATACAAGTCAACTGGAGAGGCCTATGTCCAACAGTGGACTGCGATAGGCCGATATTGATGTCAATGAATGATCTCAAAGGTGCAACCAGTATTCCATCACAGTACAACTTATTTTTAGACAACCAAAGATAAAGAGAGGTAGGGCATAGCGAATCTTCGCTCAAATTGAGCCGCCCGTCCGGGGAAGGACCTCCACCCTATAGAATACCGCAGTCAAATGACCTCTGGGTCGTGTTTCTGCCGGTGAGTAGGGTTTCCGGAGCTCGTTGGGGGTTAGGGTCGGGCCGGCATGGCGGTGGCAACTGACAGGTAACTGACTAGTTACTTGCCCGTTGTCACAGCGACTTGGGCTTCTCTTTAGCTTTCCATCAGGCGTATGGATGCCATTATGTCGAGCCACAATAAAAAAAAATGGTTGAAACCACCCAATTATAACCTAAAACCATCCGCAACGCACTCTGCCTGCAAAGGAGGTCCCGCGGGAGTGCGTGAGTGACAGGATAAAGAAGTACAGTGCCTCGGAAGTCCTAATGACGTCACGGACATGGGTACGTTTTGAAGGGGACCCCTTGGGAGGGGGAGAATTTTGAGATGAAAAAAAGTCGACAGGCATTGTCAAAGTTTGGGAATAACGTTGTTCAAAATGCGGATACGATGTCATATTATTTTATTGTAATTTAATTAAAGAATATCTATGTGTTTTTTTATAGTAGGTAGTTACCTCGACATAATGGGTTCCCTACGCCCGATGGAAAGCGAAAGAGAAGCCCAAATCGCTGTGACAACGGGCAAGTAACTGATCAGTTACCTGTCAGTTGCCACCGCCATTCCGGCCCAACTCTAACCCCCACGAGCTCCGGAAATCCTATTCTCCGACAGAAACACGACCCGCAGGTCATTTGTCTGCGGAAGATTGGCTATGCCCTACCTCTCTGGGTTAGAACATACGACTCTAGGTTCTGAAAGTGGGAGTCATTATCAAATGAGCTACAGACCATTCATAATGGTCGAGTCCACAAGTTGAAAGTCGCTATGCTCGGCGTCTCTCTGCGAGGTCGGATCCCAAATGAGGTGATCCGGCAGAGAACCAAAGTTACCGACATAGCTCACCGGATCAGTAAGCTGAAGTGGCAGTGGGCTGGCCACATCAGCCGCAGGACCGATAACCGCTGGAATAAACGAGTTCTGGAGTGGATACCGCGTCTCGGCATACGTAGTGTAGGACGCCCTCAGGCCAGGTGGAGTGACGATTTGCGCAGGACGGCTGGCAAGTGCTGGATGCGAGAGGCCCGGGACCGATCGATATGGCGAGCATTGGGAGAGGCCTATGTCCAACAGTGGACTGATGTGGGCTAATGATGATGATAATGATGAGTATAATTTGTACAATCCTCCACCTGTCTCTATCCGTTCTTTGTGGTAAAATAAAAAAGCGCTTTAAAGAAATAGTTAATTTTATTTGCCATAAGCTCCTCGCCCCCTCGACTCCGCAGAAGGCGGCACATTTACATATAGACCGCCCCGCGTCCCACGGGCTCGCGAGATTTTCCCGCGACGTGACCCACTGGCGGGTCACGTGTGCCGAGACCGCGTGATGGGCCCGCGGGATGGGTGACCCCGCACATGCTGCATATTATGCCGAACTATCGATGAGTTAGACTATGATAGTTGACCTTGAAATCTATCTATACTTTTCTCATCCAGTAGCTCGACATAAAGGCTTCCCTAAGTCGCTGTGACTACGGGCAAGTAATTGGTCAGTTACCTGTCAGTTGCCACCGCCATGCCAGCTCGGGCTGGTAGGGTCGGCCCTAAACCCCCACGATCTCCATAAAGTGTAACATATCTCTCCATAGAGCACTCTACACAGATTACTGCATAGAGCTCGGCTGCAAGCTTGAGGGCCATAGAGGCGCGCTAATGAGCAGAATGGGACAGACTACACGCGCTAATGAGGTTACTGAGACTCGTACCTTCGTGAGGCTGTGCACAGGCGAAGCGGAGCGAGGCAGAGAAGCGGTAAGAATCACTACTTAGTATACAACAAACTCGATCTTCGTGTCTGTACCTATAAATGTATAAATATCAGACAACATCACATGACGGATGTAAGGGAGCGGCCAATCATCTTTTCGAAACCAACCTCACCTGCCCGTGGTGCAACCTGCCGAATGGCAAACGAGGCGCTGACAACCGACTGGTGGCAGTATAACCATCAATTAAAGAAGTAGCTAAATACCACAGACCGATGACGGGCAGCAGAGTCACCGGAGCGACAAGCTACGCCCTGCGATCGTCAACCCGCCTGCCCAGTGTGGCGAATATGGGTATATCTTCAGATGTTTGCCCTAAGTGGCGAACAAGTGGAGAGGTCTTTGTTTAGCAGTGGGCTGTAATAGTCTGATGATGATAAACACCCAGACACGGAACAAACACAAATGTTCATCACAAGAATCTTTGTTCCGGATAAGGTTCAAAACCCCGATTATGGTTTAGAAGATTGAGCCACCGGGATCTGTAGGATCGCCCCCATTTTTGGACATTTCGGACTTGATTGTCTAGTTTACAAATATGTGGTCATATTTACGTGCAATATCATCATCATCATCATCAGCCTATATCAGGCCACTGCTGGACATAGACCTCTCCCAATGCTCGCCACTTTGTTCGATCCTGGGCTTCTCGCCGACTTGCCAGCCGTCAGACGCAATTCGTCACTCCACCTGGCCTGAGGGCGTCCTACACTACGTTTGCCGAGACGCGGTCTCCACTCCAGAACTCGTTTACCCCAACGGTTATCGGTTCTGCGGCTGATGTGGCCAGCCCACTGCCCCTTCAGCTTACTAATCCAGTGAGTTATGTCGGTGACTTTGTTTGGAGGTGGATATTTATGTGCAACATAATTGCACGAAAATAAGTAAAAATGCGGAATGTAAAGACCAAATTGTGTGATTAAAAATGGCGCGCGCAAGAGACGAAATATTCACTCACAATGGCCCCGGGCTTCGATTATACATATTAATTCTGCGATATTAACGATTTCATTCGGACGTGAAGAGCTTTTGAGTCGCAGTCACGTTCAGAATAAAAGGCATTAGTTGAAATGGCCAATGAAAATTGTATCTTTATAAATAGCTGCTCGTTACATTCCCTTCAATATTATTGAGTGAATTTTTCGTATTTCTGCCGGTGAGTTTCCGGAGCCCATGGGGGGCTAGGGTTGGCCCGGCATGGCGGTGGCAACTGACAAGTAACTGGCCAGTTACTTGTCCGTTGTCACAGCGACTAGAGCTTCTCTTTCGCTTTCCATCAGGCGTAGGGAAGCGATTATGTCGAGCTACAATAAAAAAACGAAAGCCATACGGGTAACACTTACTACCAGCTGAGATCATGAAATCGCAAGAGATCACATAGTTGAACCTTACGACACGAAGGGAAATGTTCTGTTTTACTTTCTGTGACTCTATGTTTCTTCTACGCACATCTATTGCATACAATTGAATACAGTTTTTAGTCGTAAAGGACACCCACAGAATTAAAGAGAAGTGATTTTTAGTATTTAACGTCACCACCCGGTCTGCACATATCATGCAAAAAAACACACCTACAGCTTTCGGAGATATAACCTACAATATACTGACTGGCTCGGTAGCTCAATTGGTAGTGACCTCTACCTTCTGAGCCAAGGGTCGTGGGTTCGATCCCCACACATTACAAACATTTGTGTGCATGAACATGTCTGTATTGGTCTGGGTGTTTTCTATGTATAATATGTATTTATTTACAAAAAAAATGTATCTAAGTAAGTTTATCATTTGTCTAGTACCCATAGTACAAGGTTCGGCTTAGTTTGGGGCTAGATGGCGCTGTGTGGCCCAGCGTGGCACGTCTTGGGTTATTAATTTTTACCGGGTGTTTTCATTCATCGTGTGCCAAATTGCAATCAATAATTGGGGATTGACCCAAATTAGTTTTAGCTCAGAAAAAAAAATGGTTGGGCTAAGACTTTTTTAAGGGGGGTGGGGAGGTAGCCAAAGACCCCCCAATCATTGATTTTAATTTGGCACACGATGAACCAAACACCCTGTATTTTTCGGGCTTAATTTTGTCGCAAAATATACTCCTAGTTAGCCCACTGGTAGGTTACTTAACACAATTTATTTACACTCGGAAAACTGACAAAGAAATTTCTACAACCTTATTAATATGTAATTTCCTATCGAACCTTATGCATTTGTAATAGGGGTTAAATTGCCGCGGCAGCCGTGCGGGGTCTTAAGCTGAATAATGAATTGGGATTGGTCATGGGAGGTCAATTAGCACACTGTGGTATTGGGAGGATCCCTTGACTTAGGGATGTTGGCTGACCGGCCCTGTGTGGCTTTTTGAGTTGGGTATTTAAGTACGCGTAGAAAAAGGTTGTGTTTTTTTTTATGAAAGAGGGGGCAAACGGGCCTGAAAGTCACCTGATGGTAAGTGATCACTTCAGCCCATAGACACCGTGACACCAGGGGTGTCACAGGTGCGTTGCCTGCCTTTGAGAAATCTATAGGCTCGCTTTTTACAGGTCCCTAAATCATATCCACTCGTAAAAGTTTTGTGTAAAACGTATACTTCGGTGCTGCCCGAGTCCCTGCACGTTGCTGCCCACTGGCGACACAGGGATACCCGGAGGCGGCGCGAAAGTGCTTAATGCATTCTTGCTGTAATTTAAACTTTATGTTTTTTCATTACTGGCTTGTTATATTTTTGTAATTAAAATTTTATTTTTACTTGATTTACCATGTCACTTACTCTTCTATATGAATTGTCTAATATTATTTAAAATAAATATAAATAAATTAATAATATAATAATAATATCTATAAATCCAAGTTCATTTTATTTATTATTATTAATACAACAATTCCCCTGTAAAAAAGTTAACTAAAAATCCCGAAAAATAAGTACTAAGCCATATGATATGAATGGTATGATATCGCATTATGGGAGACGGTGATTTCGTAAAAGGCCAGACCCCAGGCCTGGGCGTTACCTGAGGGCATACAACGCATCGTACCCCTGTGAGCTTCTCCTTAGAGCCTAAGGGACACAAAGGCTCATTCAGTAAGCATCAACAACGCATTTACCCTTGTAATTCGCCACCCAGACGTTTCCCGCAAAGACTTAAACCACCATTCTCCCGCCACACGTCGGATGAAATCCCGCGCCCGGTCGGATTGCTGGACGTTAATTTTTATTAACATTTTACGGAAGACCGCGCTCAGTAGCGCTGGAGTAGTGGGGCTTATAATGCGTTTTCGTTTAACCAAAGCGTATCGCAGTTGGCATGAAACTTTTGCACGCGCCTTTGTGCACTCTGTTACTTTTTTTTATAGCGGCTCGACATAATGGCTTCCCTACGCCTGATGGAAAGCGAAAGAGAAGTCCAAGTCGCTGTGACAACGGGCAAGTAACTAGTCAGTTACCTGTCAATTGCCACCGCCATGCCGGTCTCACTGGCAGAAACACGCACGACCCAGAGGTCATTTGGCTGTAGTATTACAAACAAAATGCCTTCGATAGCTTCCGCTAAAACAAGATCAAACCATAAGACCAAGATCAATAAGAGAGGTAGGGCATAGCGAATCTTCGCTCGAATTGAGCTGCCCGTCCGGGGAAGGACCTATAGAATATCGCAGCCAAATGACCTCCGGGTCGTGTTTCTGCTGATGAGTAGGGTCTCCGGGGCTCGTGGGGGGTTAGGGTTGGGCCGGCATGGCAGTGGCAACTGACAGGTAACTAACCAGTTACTTGCCAGTTGTCACAGCGAATTGGGCTTCTCTTTCGCATCAGGCGTAGGGAAGCCATTATGTCGACCTATTATAAAAAAAAATAGATCAAACCTCCACAACATCAAGGCAAGTCCCACTGCTGAGCAGCTTCTACACTACGAGTACTTAACAACTTAAGTATAGTTCCTCGTCAACTTTGAAATTGTAAGTCGTACAACACAAGGATCCTTCATAAGGACTTACGCAGCAAAAGCTCGAGGGGAGCTTATTAAATTCCTCATATAGTCCCGGCATTCCAGTCTTGCACTATAAAACAACTAGATGTTGAATTTTATTAAAATTTCACGGGAGACCGAGTCGATATCGTAGAGGCTAATAATTCCATTTGAACTGTCTTTATTTACATAAACTTCTTCTAGAACGATGGTATTCTACAACAAATAGTACCTTTTAAACCCTGTTTGAGATATATATATCAGACAACATCACATACATTGCTCCGATCCCAAAGTAAGTAGCTTAAGCACTTGTGTTATGGGTATCAGAACAACGAAGGTACCACAAATAAAAACTTAAACACAAATATACACCCAGACACGGGACAACACAAGTGTTCATCACACGAATGTTTGTCCCGGGTGGGAATCGAACCCACGACCCTTGGTTCAGAAGGCAGGGGTCACTACCAATTGAGCCACCGAGCCAGTCGAGATCGCTTGAAGCTATAAAGCTAAATTGTACTTTTTTATGGTATCTAAGGAGCGACCTATCATCTTTTCGCTTCAAGCTACACACAAAGCAGTGAAGGTCAATGTTGGAAAAACGGGAGAAGTTACTGCTGCTGTTGATTCAATATGAATAAGTATGACATTCAATGGTCATATGAAAGGGTTGTAAAAGGGGTTGAGAAAGGGGGATGAAAAGTTATAAATGAAAGTATCGTAATTTTTAGAGTTAGAAACTTGAAACTTATATTTTAGGATGTTGATTCGATATTTGTAAATTTATTAGTCGCAATAATTAAAAATTCTGTCCAAAAACACCATTTAACGCAGACGAAGTCGCGGGCACAGCTAATTTAATTATTGTCCCGTCGTAAAATTTGGGCATAACACAGATCCAGATGAAATACACACAGGCGATATCTAGTGAACATAAAACATACACAGAATCCCCACATGCATTCGGCCGTGTTCCAATCGTCCAGACGTGTCAGGTTAATTAAATGAAACCGGCCGGTGCATCCGCGCGTAATGCTTGTTGCAGCCACACAGCGTTTACGGGAATTCGGGAACGTTTACGCGCATTTACGGACATTTGCGATCATTTACGGGTGGGAACCTATGCGGCGTAACGCAACTGATAAAGTGGTGTGAGTGGTGTGTTTACGCGTATCCGGCTCGAAGGACCAGCGGCGATAAACGTTTAGAACGTGCGAATTTCCTGTGTCGGACGTGTGGTGAACAGAGCTTAAGTAATTACTGGCGACGCGGACCAGCGCATATATATTTTATGGTGGTTTTGTTCCCGTCAATCCCCTATCAGGATAATCCGTTAAACAATGTGATAGATATATGCAGCATGGCAGCAACTATTACTGCGCTGCCCAGCAACCTGAAGTGGATCATAGCTACTGAGATGAATATATTGCAGTGGCAACTGACAGGAATACATTATGGGTATAGTATCCGTTGCCGTAGCAAAAAAAGAACATGTTTTCGCTTCCCATGAGATAAAAAGGGGACATTTATCATTATCCTGTGCTACTACATATGTATGTAAACAAGAAATTGTATAATGTTAAAATGCTTTTAATTCCAGTTTCTCAGCCGGTAGGGTTTATCCGTCTGGCTGGCGATCACCGTTTACTCAGCGAAACAGTCGCGGATCAGTCTGTGCATAGCTAGAGCTGTCTGATAGGAAAATATGGAGGTGGGAAATGACGAAATATTGATTTGGTTACTTGTTTCCGCAACGACTTGGGTTTCCCTTTGGGTTTCCATTAGGCAAGGGGACCCAACTATACTATGCTACTATAAAAAAACGTCACTGAAATGTATAACTGAACGAACAATGGCGGCCCGTCATCGTTTATTAACTTTCACGGCACAAAGCGGGGAAATATAAACGTTTTCATTTTTCCTTTTGTGTTCGCATCTGTCACATATCGAAACCACTGGCTGTACCATTGACTGTCAAATTATGGACAACTCTTGGATATGTACTCAGACGCCGAGAATATACTTGAATACTGCTTAGGGTGTTCATTTCACAGTAGCAAGATTGTGTGAAGCTGCACGAAAGTTACAAAAAATTACTCATGATTTTGTTCAGCTGACAAAGGGTCAAAGCCCCCATGGAGCGGTATTATCCTCTTTGGGAATCAATGACTTTACATTACTAATGTAATTTAATTTGTTATCCGTTACACCTATTAACGTGGTCCAGATTTTCATCCGATATTAAACGGTATTACCGTAACACGGTAAAACGTAAAATGTAATATGATTTTTCAATTAGCGGAGGGCTTAATGAAACAACACAAAAGGGTTTGGGTATATACAAAGGCATTAAAGGTAACGTATGATAATATTGACTCAGTATAGTTACTCGGTATAGTTAGTGACTGCTTTGGTCTAGTGCCGCTGAGGGACCAAGAAATCCCGGGTTTGAATCCCGGCTTGAGCTTAGTTTTTCCACTGGATTTGGACTAAACATGTTTCAGTTGTCGATGTGTTGATCAAAATAATAAAGTTTCCTAATATATTTTGTTTTTATAGTAGCTCGACATAATGCCTTTCCTAAGTCTGATGGAAAGCGAAAAAGAAGCCCTAGTCGCTGTAACAACGGGCAAGTAACTGGTCAGTCACCTGCCAGTTGCCACCGCCATGCCGTTATTCACCACTTTGGGAAGACACCTGGAGGATTTACCTACAATGGCCAAGCTGGGCAGGCGGGTTGCCGATCGCAGGGCGTAGCTCCTCGCTCCGGTGACGCTGCTGCCCGTCATCGACCTGGGTATTTAGCTACGCCTTCAACTGTGATGGTTGTACCGCCACCAGTCGGTTGCCAGAGCCTCGTCTGTTATTCAGCAGTATGCACCACAGGTGAGGGTGACTTGGAGCGAAAAGATTATGGGTTTCCATCTTACATTTTTTTTTATAGTAGCTCGACATAATGGCTTCCCTACGCCTAATGCAAAGCGAAAGAGAAGCAAGGCAAGTAACTGATTAGTTACCTGTCAGTTGCCACTGCCATGCCGGCCCAACCCTAACCCCCCCACGAGCTCCGGAGACCCTACTCACCAGCAGAAACACGACCCGGAGGTCATTTGGCTGCGGTATTCTATAGGGTGGAGGTCCTTCCCCGGACGGGCAGCTCAATTCGAGTGAAGATTCGCTATGCCCTACCTCTCTTAAAATCATCCCACACGCATTAATTAAAATACAAATATTTCCTCTTTATAATACTCGTATTAGCGTAGATAATAACGAGTAAAAGTGGAATAATCCCCGAACAAATCAGCCCACTACAAAACTACAATCCCTTCCAATTCTCGGTAGCTACCCAATAAACAGTACAAATAAAATGGGGTTGACTTTTTCAATAAAAGCCCGTATAACCCTTTCACGGATTGAGTTATTAATGATTCATAGACCATTTTTGGGGTCCCGCGCCACATCACACGTCGGGTCGTGACTGAGCGGCGTCGGGTGAAATGGGGTTGTGGACCTCAAAGGTTGCTTTTGAATCGGTAATTTTCAAAATGGCATAGACTAGCACTTGTGACTTTTAAGGGTTGAAAAATGGCGGTGTATGAGTTGAATAAGGGTGAATGTCAGATTTACTGTGGTTTAGAAAAAAAACCGGTCAAGAGCGTGCCAGCTTAGCGCACTAAGCGTCCCGTACATTTCTGTAAAATTAATATGGGTTTGCGCTTAACTGCGATTCGTCTGATGGTAAGAGATATCGCAGCTTTACGTATTGTTTCCTTTTAGAAGGGAAGTATCCCTTTTTATACTTTATTATATCTTTTTACTTTTACTGTTGCTCCTTCAATCTCACCGTAAAGCAGAGGTACTTCTATAGATAATGCATGCATAGAGATGCATTCTTAAGAAAAAGACACATTGACAGATAGAGGTTTCTCTTGTATTATAAATTCAGGTGATGACTGACTGGGGGTATCGCCCAGAACACGTAGACTCGAGCCAATAAAATAATGTTTGTTTCCTAAATCTATTTTCGCTCGAATTGAGCCGCCCGTCCGGGGAAGGACCTCCACCCTATAGAATACCGGAGTCAAATGACCTCTGGGTCGTGTTTCTGCCGGTGCGTAGGGTTTCCGGAGCTCGTGGGGGGTTAGGGTTGGGCCGACATGGCGGTGGCAACTTACAGGTAACTGACCAGTTACTTGCCCGTTGTCACAGCGACTTAGGTTTCTCTTTCGCTTTCCATCAGGCGTAGGGGAGCCATTATGTCGAGCCACTATAAAAAAAAAAAGTCTAACCGGGACTCAAACCAAGAGATCCCTAGGAACCTTAGTACCATCCTTGCGTCAAAATGCCTTACAAATATAACATACCACGGGATCCCAAACAAAATCATAATATTTTCAGTGCAGACACTTGATTTGGGTTCAGTAGAGGTTGCGCCGGGTCGGGCTTTGAACTTACGTACCAAATTGTAACGGCCGTGTTTGCACAAGTTAATCAAAATGGTTTTTATTGCCGAGTGTAGGCGCAATTACATTGGCCGGGGAGGGGTCGATGGCTCGGCTTCCCGGGACAAGCAAGGGCCTTATTTGTGTAGGGTTTGGTAGTATAATGTTAAGGCTGTTGACTTCCATAGTGGTTTAAACTCCACCATGTAATTTTTTTTAACTCATGATATGCCACTCTGGGCCACTCATCGCCATCTAGGCCTAAACTAAGCCGAAGCTTGTACCATGGGTACTAGACAACTGATAACTTACTTAGATACTTTTTTTTTGTAAACATATATGTATAAGATTTTAGAAAATCCTATTCAGTTGATAGCTTTTTTTTTTAAGAGGGGAATGCATTAGGCACCTTCATGCTGTCTCCGGGGGGAGGCGCATGGTGTGTGGGACTCACACCTCCCAAAAGGGAGGGCATACCCACTGAACCCTCCTGTGTCGCCAGTGGGCAGCAAGTTGCAGGGACACGGGTAGCGCCGAAGCATACGGCCATATCCCTATTCAGTTGATAGCTCACCTAACCTCTTCTCCTCCTTCTCTGTAACTATCCTCTACCCTAAGGTTGTCTGGAAGAGATCGCTTATAGCGATAAGGCCGCCTATATTGTACAGCATAATGTCTACTATACATAGTTTTAAGTCAATTGTTTGGTGTGCAATAAAGAATATCTAATCTAATCTAATGTATATTTCTAGCAGTGCCCGCGACTTCGTCCGCGTGGAATAGAGTTTCATCCCCTATTTTATCCCCTCCCCCAAAGAAATCAGATCGTTGTTTGAAGTTGTTCGTTCACAAGACACCTTTGAACCTAAGACGGTGGTGTGATATTTCCTTAGTCGATGGTCTCAATCCTCACTCCGCGTATACCTCACTAAACCTTCACAGAGGGCCATTACAACTAACAAGTTTGTCAGTCCCTCCTAACACCTCATCATCAAATATTAACGCATAATAACTAGTACATAACGTAATAACTAAATACATCCCCACCCACCCACGCCAAACGACCCCCCTCCCCCCATTCATGCTATATTAAGTTTCCATTTAAGTATAATCCGTATGCTGCCACATACTAAGCCCATTACGGCACTAATCTCTTAATTTCCCGGGACTCGAGCACGGAATTTTTCCGGATCCCGGTAAAATCCCGCGCGTGCCGCCCGCTCTAGGGATTGATTAGGTATTCGCCGTGTGGAATGAGCCGGAAAAATGCTTGTTAGTTAAATTGATTTTGCACGTTGTGTGAAACCGGTTTTTGTTAAAAGGCCGGTAATTGAGTTACCTAGGCTTTGATGGTAAGCGGTGAAATCCTAATTTGTATAATAGATCGTTCTAAATGAGTGCGTTTTTTAATTATTTATCAAAAGGTGAATGCAAATTATTTATCAAAAGGTGAATGCAAATTATTTATCAAAAGGTGAATGCAATGTGTTTTTTAATTATTTATCAAAAGGTGAATGCAAAGAGGATTTGCGTATGATATATCATTGAATAGGTATTTTTGAGCTAAATAAAAGCTCCAGTCCAATGTCCAGCAGTGGACTGCAACAGGCTGATGCTTATTATAGGGTGATGATGATGGTACTTTTGTTAATAGCCAAGTTTGCTATAGTACTTTATGATAATGATGATTGTTATTTAATCCAAAATTCTTTAATTTTTATAAGTCAACGATTGTCGGAGGCAGACGAGCAGGCGGCCTGTCCGATGTAATAGTTACCGCCGCCCATGGACATCAGCAATGCCAGCAATGTTTTTCATAATTAATAAGTCATCATCATCATCAGCCCACTGCTGGACAATCCCAATGCTCGCCACTTCGATCGGTCCCGGGCCTCTCGCATCCAGCACTTGCCAGCCGTCCTACGCAAATCGTCACTCCACCTGGTCTGAGGGCGTCCTACACTACGTTTGCCGAGACGCGGTCTTCACTCAAACTCGTTTACCACAACGGTTATCGGTTCTGCGGAATTAATAAGTAACTTTTGTTAATTAGAACACCATTGAAAAATCAACAACTTGTCAGTTGCCTCCGCCGCGCTAGTCTGTAGGATTGTTCTGATTATTTGGTTACTTGCCTGTTGCAGCGCCTACGCAAATAAAAAAATAATTAATTGGCGAGTTTCTTACAGGTTTACACCGAAAAAAAGCGCCTATCCGAGTACATCCGTTTACATTTCGCCGACAATGCACAATGCGCCTTTAAAATCTACATAAACTCCATCCTATATCTACCTATTCATACACACTATTCACTTACGCTTGAAGTAAAACGCTTTGAAACAAATGGGAAGGTTTAATACATAATGAACAGAGATATAGTGGGTTGGGCGCTCGTATATCCGACGTTTAAACCGACAGCGAGCGGACTGGGGCCATTAGCAAAGACTCGTCGGAATGCAATATGCACGCTGCCACGTGCGCGGCTAGTGATGGGACACGGCCGCGGGATTAGGATGTCGATAATACCGATTTGTGTTTCGAAACCGATTGCGTGTCGTTAGGGGTTGGGTATGTAAACCGTCTATTCTCGCTTCCTGAACGCCGGGGTGATGGGTATGTGCTCTCCCCTGCCCAGAAGTGGCCAACTACCTGACTGGCAAAATGTGGCCATTTATTTATATTTAAATAAATAATAAATAACCCATGACATGCCACGCTGGGCCACACAGCGCCATCTAGCCCCAAACTAAGCCGAAGCTTGTACTATGGGTACTAGACAACTGATAACCTTACCTAGATACATTTTTTTTTGTAAATAAATACATATTATACATAGAAAAAAACACCCAGACCAATACAAACAGACATGTTCATGCACACAAATGTTTGTAATGTGTGGGGATCGAACCCACGACCCTTGGCTCAGAAGGCAGAGGGCACTACCAATTGATCCAACGAGCCAGTCAATATTTGGTACAATGTTGACATTTATACATACATCGATACAATACAAAGGTTATCGTGTGCCCATCCTTAGCCCAACGCGCGTGTACGAGGTGTATACTACGTTTGTAAGCATGTACATCGACTTATTGCGCCGCGAATGAGCTGAAGCCGAATGAAAGTAATACCTAAACGTTTGCCTAAGGAGAGGTATGAAGCATGCCTTTGTTTGCACTACGATTCAATTAACTGATTTTAATTGACAATCAAATGAGTAACTACTTATTTACGTAACTTTTCCATCAAGAACTGTCGTTTTCAACGTTCGTTCTTTCCGCGTACCTGTAAGCTCTGGAATGAGCTCCCAGCCGTTTTTTTTTCCTGATCGCTACGACTTGTCCCTCTTCAAACGTGGTCTAAAGAGAACTCTATCCTCGCGGTAGGCAGCGGCTAGCTGTGCCCCTGGCATTGCAGAGTCTAGGAGCGGCGGTAACCGTTTAACATCAGATGGGCCGCTTGCTCGTCTGCCACCCATAGCAATAAAAAAAAAGTTGCATTGCGCATAATGTCACAAAAGTCTGACTTAATGCTAGATGCATTATCTACCAGTCAACCTTTAGGTGAGTGTACAAAGAGCCTTCCCGCCCGGTTTCGGCTACATCCGTGGCTTTCGTCGATGATGCCACATAAGCAAATACCTAATTCATATAAAATACACTTTTTCTTCATCATCATTCAATCATCATCATCAGCCTATTGCAGTCCACTGCTGGACATAGGCATCCCCAGTCGTTTGCCACTTAGGTAAAAACATCTGAAATATATACTCATAATAGCCACACACACACACACACACACACACAGACACACACACACACACACACACACACAGACACACACACACACACACCCTCACACACACACACACACACACACCCTCACACACACACACACACACACATACATAAATTGTCATTTTAAACCAATTGTAGCTTATAAGTTTTGTTTTTGTTATTTGTAAACATATGTAATGCCCATCTGTTCGGAGGTGGGCGCTAATATCTGCGACACAGTCGTTGACTAATGCAGCTATTAACGCTTTAATTGTAATGTGTGAAAATGTTATGTTTCAAATAAAGATTTACTATTATTATTACTGGGCAGGCGGGTCGAAGTGGTATTTAGCTACGCCTTCAATTGTTGTGGTTATACCGCCACCAGTCGGTTGCCAGCGCCTCGTTTGTTATTCGGCAGGATGCACCACGGGCAGGTGAGGGTGACTTGGAGCGAAAAGATGCTTGGGTCGCTCCAATAAAATTCTTTTATTTATTGCATTCTAATTCTGTACTTACTGTTTAAGACTTCCAGACCGTAAAAAAACCTTCTGCCTTATTAAACTGTAAAAGTTACCTGAAAAGATAGAAAACATATACATTAGTATAAAGTACTCAATTTGATGTATTATACTAAATTGTTAACCCCCGACGATACAAAAAGACAGGTGTAATAAGTTAGACGGGTTATATTATAACTGTAATAAAAACCGTAATTACTGTAAACTATTATAATGGAGGCAGGACGTTGCCAATGTCGGCAGGGGCCTTATATGATAGGAAAATCACAACGCCCCCGCGATGTAATCGACAAGCAACGCCATTCTACCTAAAAATACAACGAAAGTGTAACTTTGGTGCAGAAGGCAGGAGTCACTACCAATTGACTGGCTCGATGACTCATTTGTTAGTGACCTCTGCCTTCGGAGCCAAGGTTCGTGGGTTCGATTCCCGCACAGTAACATAAAATTACATTGTGTTCATAAACATGTCTGTATATATTGGTCTGGGTGTTTAATATGTATTTATTTCCAAAAAAAGTGTCTATAGTTCATTCGCGTTAAGAAAATAGTGACTCATCACCGACTGCCGGCCACTAGCCAATTAAAACGCTATAAATTATAATTTCTAGCGTTTTAATTGGCTAGTACGCGAATGAACTATAAGTAAGATTATCAGTTGTCTAGTATCCATAGTACAAGCTTCGGCTTAGTTTGGGGCTAGATGGCGCTGTGTGGCCCAGCGTGGCATGTCTTGGTTATTTATTTATTATATTATTATTAATTGAGCCGGTCATAAATAAGTAAGTATTCATATCAATACGAAAATATACACAATACTCGTACAGTTTCAAGAGAAAAAAAAACCTGTTCAGACCCAAATTGCCGAACAACGATCTCTTTTGTGTAAATAGCTATCCGTTAGATAGCAAATAACACGAAGTGTCAGCGATGAATACTTGTTTGTAACTGGGGTGATGTATGGCGCGGGTGACAACACCCTCGCGTGATTTATGGTGGGAGGGAATTAGGCACCTGTTCATAGTGCCCCGTGAGGGGTTTTGTTTTAATTTTTAATGTAAAAGGTGTATATTCGGGTATTCTTTTCAAAAACGTATATTTTTTTATAGTAGCTCGACATAATAGCTTCGCTACGCCTGATGAAAAGCGAAAGAAAACCCATATCGCAGTGACAACTGGCAAGAAACCGGTCAGTTATCTGTCAGTTGCCACTGCCATGCCGGCCCAAGCCTAACCCTCCACGAGCTCCGGAAACCCTACTCATCGGTAGAAACACGACCCGGAGGTCATTTGGCTGCGGTATTCTATAGGGTGGAGGTCCTTCCCCGGACGGGCAGCCGAATTCGAGCGAAGATTCACTATGCCCTACCTCTCTTACATGTATAAGACTCACGTAACCGATTGGTGGCGAGATGGAAGGCGTAGCTAATATGACGGGCAGCAGCATCACGAGCGAGGAGCTTTGCCCTGCGGTCGCCAACCCGCCTGCCTAGCGATTTTTTTTTATAAGAAGTGCTTTCAGGATGACCTCACTTCACCTGATGGTAAGCGGTCGTGAGGTCCAAAAGTTAGGTCGACAGGCACAATAGAGCAAACCCAGTGCGCCTGTCGCCCTCACCCTGAAGGCTACCTGAGATGCCTTTTCACTTCCCGCCTAAAGAACCCAGGATTGTAAGAGGAAGGATACACATGAGCTGGAAGGGCATTCCATGACTTAATGGCACGGGGCAAGAACGAGGAACTGAACCTCTTGGTGCGCGCCACCATTGTCTGGATGGTATGCGGATGACAACGCTGATTATGGGTAAAGCCTCCAAAGGTTGCCTAAAAAGGCGAACAACTGGAGAGGCCTATGTTTAGCAGTAAACTGTGTCCTTCAAGCTGGAATCCTCATCTCTGAAACCTGCATGAAAACGAATTTTGACTATGCCAAAAAATAGTCATGAAATAGTCATAAATAGTCGCCAAGTGAAAAAAATAGTCGCATTATAGTTTCGGAGTTATAGCTATAGGTTGGTGAGGATTCTAGCTTGACGTTCAAGCTGTAATCCTCACCTCTGATGCAAGCAAACGGCAAAGTCTATCGAATTGGTTTATGTTCCAAAAAATAGTCATGAAATAGTCGCAACGGCATACCAAATTTCAGAATAAGTCGTTAAGAGATTCCAGAGATATAAGGGTAGGTTGGTGAGGATTCTAGCTTGAACATTTGAAAACTTCAAATATCTCCGAAACGGCTACGATTTTCGATTTGAGTTTTTGCCAAAAAATAGTCGTGAAATAGTCGTCTCCAACGGAAATAAATTTGAGCTGATTTAATTAGAAAATAAAAAGTTATAATTTTCCCTACAATTTTGGAGGTACAGTTGTATACAAAATGTTTTACTTCATTTGATATTATTGTGAAATGTTCTGCTTAAAATATAATATTTCGTTCAATTAGGTATTTTCCATGGCAGCTGTTATGATTAAACAAAAAAAAACAACCATTTTTATGTAGCTATTTTTATTTATTATAATATAAAGTTTGCATATTAGTACAAAACTTGTTTAAATCTGAAATCAGTACATATAATACACAATTACCGACCTGTTCCCACCCAGCAAAAAGAATAACTATGAGCTTTAATTATTGATCTTTACATATATTTCACATAATATCACAGCAATACCTTTAATGTTAATATCACAGCAATGGGTTTTTAAAATGGTTAGAGCTAGTTCCACAACACTTACTAGATGGCGTGACTGTCAAGCAAAATACTCAAGTCAATGAAATGTCCGCGACGATGATTGTGGGAAGACACTAATGGTGCTCCCACACTGCCGCGCCGTTAGAAAATGTTTAGCAACGTTAGCAGACATTTAATCACATGTCATTGTGTTAAAAATTATTTCATGTTAGAAAATGTTTCGTAACTGAGTAAACATTTTATAACAAGTTATCTTCTATCCATACTTATAATAAATATGTAGAGAAGTCAATTCTGTACATTAAATATATTTTCAAAATAACTATAAGGGAGTCATTAGTGATCGATATTGATGCCAAAAATGCAATCAGTAAAATTGTTGTCTGTCTGTCTGTATGTTCGTTATAGAAAAAAAACTACTAGACGGATTTTAACGAAACTTGGTGCGATTATTCTTCATATTCCTGGGCAGGTTATGGTATACTTTCATCACGCTACAATTAATAGGAGCAGAGCAATGGCGGGAAGTGTTGGGGAAACGGGAGAAATTTTTATCTGTATGTTTGATCGCGCCTCACGCGAAAACTACTGCTTGGAATTAAAACTAATTGCTGTGATATAAACATTATATTTATTTTTAATTTAAACATGTTATGTACGCATTTTCAAGCTTTAAATTGTACTAAATAAAAATAGCTACAAAAATTATAAATGTTTGTTTTTATTTGTTTAATCATAATAGCACTCGGTCTAGTCACTAGTCTTGGAAAACACCTAATTTGACGAAATATTATAGTTCAAGCGAAATATTTTACAATAGTATAAAATGAAGTAAACATTTTGTACACGACTGTACCTCCATAGAAATGTAGGGAAAAATTAACACTTTTTAATTTCAAATTAAATCAGCTCAAATTTATTTCCGTTGGAGACGACTATTTCATGACTATTTTTTGGCAAAAACTCAAATCGAAAATCGTAGCCGTTTCGGAGATATTTGAAGTTTTCAAATGTTCAAGCTAGAATCCTCACCAACCTACCCTTATATCTCTGGAATCTCTTAACGACTAGTTCTGAAATTTGGTATGCCGTTGCGACTATTTCATGACTATTTTTTGGAACATAAACCAATTCGATAGACTTTGCCGTTTGCTTGCATCAGAGGTGAGGATTACAGCTTGAACGTCAAGCCAGAATCCTCACTAACCTATAGCTATAACTCCGAAACTATAATGCGACTATTTTTTTTACTTGGCGACTATTTATGACTATTTCATGACTATTTTTTGGCATAGTCAAAATTCGTTTTCATGCAGGTTTCAGAGATGAGGATTCCAGCTTGAAGGACACAGTAAACTGCAATAGACTACTGACGTCTTTCCGGGAAGGTATTACTTGGAAATTTTAAAGTCTAGAGTGTACAGGTTTCTTTTGAAGCTGCATTGTAAATCGTAATGTAGGGTGCCCTTATCTGCTGGATGGGCGATGCCCAGCATCGAGCGAAGCGGCGAGCAAGAGACTGCTGATGATGATGATGAGGCTGCATCATCACTTTGCATCAGTAAAATTACAGAAAAGCCATGTCTAGGAAAATGAATAAAATTTTGTTTTTTGTTATCTCGAAACAACGAATCAATATTAATAAATTTTCCGATATCGAACCGAATATTGCTAAGTCTTCGAAACATTGAATATCAAAAACTTTGTTTTCGTTCTAGCAGGGAGCTTATTAAATTAGTTGTTCGCGATCCACGAACATAATACAAAGTCAAACAACTTAATGTCTTATTAAAGTTGTTTTGTTTTGTTTAAGCCGTTTCGGGCAATACCGCAGAGTAAATGCTGGGGGGTCGAAGATAGGGGTAGGATCTACCTTCCCAATAAGACCTTATGGAATGAATTTGGTCTCTATTGATGTGGTGGTGTGAGTGGCTTGGAGCAAAAAGATGATAGGCCGTTCCCTTACATCCCAGTATATACCTAATTTACTAAAAAGATAAGTTTATCAGTTGTCTAGTACCCATATTACAAACTTCAGCTTAGTTTGGGACTAGATGGCGCTGTGTGGCCTGAGGCGCTGTCTTGGTAATTATTCATTTATGTGCATATGCAAAGGAAAACCAATATCAATTCTTCGGAATACATTATCTACCTATTATAGATAGATACTCTTTATTAAAAATATTGCAATTTTGTATAACAATGTCCTTTAATTTGCGATTTATGTGCGCCAAATAAACTGATTTTCTTTCTTTCTTTCTTTATTGCACTAAAATAAAACCTGTAAGTACCTAGAGCAAAGAGATGTTATACAGATATACGTATGTATAATGTAGTTTAGTACAATGTATTATATTGTAACCACGTGCAATATATTCAGACCTTAAACCACTGTCACGTTACCACCCATCGTCTGGTCTCGAACAATAATCCAACTTAGACAAATAACGACCCCAAGCCGAGATTTACAACATCGACCCGACCCAAAATTGACCAAGATATTAAATTTGGGATTGTTATAATCTAATTTATAACTATGGTGCTGAAAGTGGGGGTGTATCGCCCCTCATGGTTTGAAATGATTTTGGGTCATATTAAAAGTATCATCATCATCATCAGCCCCTTGCAGTCCACTGCTGGACATAGGCCTCTCCAGTTGTCCGAAACTTTGGACAAACACTTGGAGATTTTACCCATTACCGCCACGTTGGGCAGGCGGGTTGGCGATCGCAGGGCGAAGCTTCTCGCTCCGGTGATGCTGCTGCCCGTCATCGAACTGTGCTATTCAGCTACGCCTTGAATCCTGCTGCCCGGTTATACGTCGTGGTGGTTGCCACAGCGACTTGGGCTTCTCTATCGCTTTCAATCAGGTGAGGTCATTACACTGTGCCAATATAAAAAAAAAATATAATTAAGTACAAATGGACACACATGAATCTATAATTATTTTCAACTTAAACGTATTTCGAAGACATAAGAGCATAATGCATTGATTACATATTAATGCATAACGCTCTTTATGCATATTAGGTAAGCAACCTAATTTGTGGCCGTGTGTGTGTACCGGAGTCAAAGCCGCCGTATAATACGGGTAGCAAACATTTGCAATGCAGTGGGCGTCGGCCGCAAACTTTGGGAAACTATGGCCCGGATCTATCAGTGATTGGGCATAATCGCCGGAACTAATAGCCGCCCGGGCACCCCGAGTCGCGCCGAATACCCTGGAAACTGGGGCATATTGACTGGGGAGTAACTTCCCGTTGGGTGTAAGCTTGAATAAGTTTGATGAGCCATGAGTTATTAAACCTTTATTACACAGAATGTAAGGGAATACAGGGGATGTAAGAGGGCGGCCTATCATCATTTCGCTCCAAGCCAACCTCACCTGCCCGTGGTACATCCTGCCGAATAACAAAACGAGGCGCTGGCGACCGACTGGTGACGGTAGAACCATCACAATTGAAGGCGTTGCTAAATACCACATACCGAGGACGGGCAGCAGTGTCACCGGAGCGAGAAGCTACTTAGGGCAAACATCTGCAGGATATACGCATAATCACCACCCTGGGCAGGCGGGTTGTCGATCGCAGGGCGTAGCTTCTCATTCCGGTGACGCTGCTGCCCGTCCTCGCTCTGTGGTATTTAGCTACGCTTTCAATTGTGACGGTTATACCGCCACCAGGCGGTTGCCAGCGCCTCGTTTGTTATTCGGCAGGATGCGCTACGGACAGGTGAGGTTGGCTTGGAGCAATAAAATGGTAGGAATGTACCTATAACGTTAATTTATCCCAATCCTTCCCGTAGGACAAAGCCGAGGCGCCCTTGATCTTTGATTACTTAATTAAACAATAAAGGGAGCTAAAGCTTTTGTTTTAACAAGATACTTCGAAGGGCACATTCCGGATTGGAACTCGCCGTGTTTTATGAGTTTTTATCCCAGTAACTGGTGGGAGTTTTCAGCTCCACGGTACAATTCTAAGGTTCTACAGCCTTTGATGTGCTATAACTCTCATAATCATCATCAGCCTATCGCAGTCCACTGCTGGACACGGGCCTTGCAAGTCGCTCGCCACTTTCGTAAAACATGTGGAGGTTTATCGATAATCGCCACGCTGGGCAAGCAGGTTGGCGATCGCAGGGCGTAGCTTCTCGCTCCGGAAACGCTGCTGCACGTCATCGGTCGGTGGTATTTATTTAAGCTTCAATTGTGATGAGTTATACCGCCACCAGTTGGTCGATTTATCGTTTCTGTTCAGACGCGAGCTAAAAAGAGAACACAATAGCGAATTAGACAAAAGTCAAATGCACAATCTATACTTATAATAAATCTGTAGAGAGGTCAATTCTGTACATAAAATATTTTTTCAAAATAACTATCAGGGGGTGATAAGTGATCGATACTGATACCAAAAATGCAATCAGTAAAATTTTTGTCTGTCTGTCTGTCTGTCTGTCTGTATGTTCGTTATAGAAAAAAAAACTACTGAACAGATTTTGACGAAACTTGGTGCAATTATTCTTCATACTCCTGGGCAGGTTATAGGATACTTTCATCACGCTACAATCAATAGGAGCGGAGCAGTGACGGGAAGTGTTGGGAAAACGCGAGAAATTTAAACCTGTATGTTTGAACGGCATTACGCGAAAACTACTGCATAGAATTGAATGCGGTTTTCACCAATGTATTACTAGAGGTCTAACTTAAAACTTAGGCACAAGGTATAGATGGGTATTATATGGAAGTCCGTTATTTTTGAAACCCGATATCCACGCGAGCGACGCCGCTGGCACAGCTAGTTCCCAATAAAACATGGCCGCCGTAACATATTGGCATTGCCACCAGCAAAATATAACGCCACATTTCGCGCTATCGCGACACAGTTGAAATATAACCTTCGGAAATTAAGCGAAAACAAGTTAATGCCCCGTCGCCAGAAATATCTACGAATAATAGCCCCCCGATAGGGGATGGCCTGATTCCGTAACGTTTCCCGTTTTGCGGACAACTAAAACGGTTGAACTTTTAGCTTATTAGTTTGTGTACGTCGAATCCGGTGATTCAACAGAGAAACAAAGTTACAGGAAAGCAGTAATAAATGCGCATTGAACACACTTTAGGAAGGATCATAAGGAGAGGACTCCTTTCGCCTCCCAAACAACATGTGCTGGACAACGTTGTCATTCGCGTATCATTCAGACGATAATGGCGCGCACCAAAAGGTTGTTCCCTCGTTCCTGCCCCGTGCCATCAAGTCATGGAATGCCCTCTGTTTTTTTCCTCTTACAATCCTGGTTTCTTTAGGCGGAATGTGAAACGGCATCTCAGTGGGCCTTCAGAGTGAGGGTCCCTAAGAGCGCGAAGATTTGAAAAACGTTGCTGGTATAGGTTTAGTTCAAGACAAGAATGATTTGCGGCAGCGGTCTGACTGATTTTTTATATCTCTCCTGACCAAATTTCGGCCAAAGCAACCAATCTCCAAAGATACTAGCCAGTACGCAGGAGATATCAAAATGCACAAGTGTACAGATGCATTCTCTGTCTTTCCACTCTCATAATCCATTGGTTTTTTTTTTATAAAAAGAGCGTTCAGGATGATCCCTCCACCCGATTGTAAGCGGTCGTGAGGTCCAAATGTTAGGTCGACAGGCACAATACGGCAAACCCACCGCGCCTGTCGCCCTCCCTCTGAAGGCCCACTGAGGTTGCCGTTCTGCACGCCCCGCCTACAGAACCCAGGAGTGGTAAGAGCCCTCGATGCACGGGAGTGACACAGCCAACTCACAGACTGTCAATAAATTTCAAGGCAGCGCAAAAACTTTTTAGCTCTAAACTTCATACAGCACACATCGCAATTTAAACCTTCTCTCCGAGGCAATAAAGTCGCTTATTAATTCGTCGTGTAGATTTTTTTACAATGCAAATGCTTTTCTGGCGCGCGTCACGTCCTGCCTTTGAGCTGTAGCTGTGACGTCACTTCCCGTCACCATTACGCCCCCACGGTAAAATGGTGTTTGAACTTTTTACGCTAAAATATTGGCATAATTGACAGCGCATTTTGATATACTAAAGTTTGTAATTGATATACTAAAGTTTGTAAAATATTTGTTACATATTTCATCATCATCAGCCTATTGCAGTCCACTGCTGGACAAAGGCCTCTCCAGCTGTTCGGGCGGGCATGCGCGGGCTAAACATCCGTACAACATAAAAAAAAAGCCGGGGCTGGTCGCTAGCCTAGTATAATAGCATAGCTAGCATACTATAATAATATACTATACTATATACTAATGTGAATGGGAAAAAGTGTGTCTGTCTGTATGTTTGTTTGTCTTTCTTTCACGCAAAACGGAGCGACGAATTGACGTAATTTTATAAGTGGAGATAGTTGAAAGGATGGAGAGTAACATAGGCTACTTTTGGCCCTTTTTAACCCCCCGCTTCCCTAAAATGGGGGGTGGAAGTTTTTGTAATAGAGCATTCACCTAGAATTTAACGCGAGCGAAGCCACGGGCAAAAGCTAGTGTATTAATAAACGAATGAAAATCCCGTATCACGTGTGCTTGTATTAGTAAAGCTTTTCAATTTCACTCCCGAAGCGGAAATAGGTTCGATGCCGGGCGTACACGTGACGCGCAAGCCAATTTACCACTTTATTGCTACAAGTTAAAGTGCATTTTGAGTCCACGTCTCCACGTGTGATTAAAGACTCCTCGTATTGGGTACGCTGTTGCATGTTGGACTGTAATTTGCAGTCATTAGAGTCCATTTTAGAGTTGGACAGTTCGTTAGGTCTGCTAGAATGGTGGTACAAGCAGAGACTGTATTTTTTTTATAGTAGCTCGACATAATGGCTTCCCTACGCCTGATGGAAAGCGAAAGAGAGGCCCAAGTCGCTGTGACAACGTGCAAGTAACTGGTTAATTACCTGTCAGATGCCACCGCCATGCCGGCCAAACCCTAACCCGCCATGAGCTCCGGAAACCCTACTCACCGGCAGAAACACGACTAATTATTATATAGATATTATTAGTCTTTGTTTTTCAAACTTTTTTGGCACACTACCATATTATTTATAGATTTCTGGCTCGCCCAATGGTTGACTGGTAGAGAATGCCACACGGCATTAAGTCCGCCTTTTGTACTTTCCTTGTGCAATAAAGATTAAATAAATAAATAAATTATTACATCCTGCTTAGCCCAATGGTTGACTTGTAGAGAATGCCTATGTGGCATTAAGTCCGCCTTTTGGTACACTTATTTACTGGTGCAATAAAGATTAAATAAAATAAATACAATGACGATACATAGTGATACTAAACAATAACGTAATATAATGTCGGCCATCTTGCGAGGTCGGACGGCGTCAGCAGTCGTAGGGTTGACAGGCGCGGGTCAGGTGACATGCGACACGCAAAGGGTTAAGTTTTAATGTCATTTTAAACGAGAGGTTAAGTTGTGTCCGTGTTTGACAGAAGGGTAGGGGACTGAACCCCTGACAAAGAGGGATGGTGTTTTTGTGTGAAAACTAAACTTTTACCTATGTACGGTCAAAAACAATAATATACACTTTGGAAACTTGTCACTATGAGAAATTACATGTTACATTGTGACATGAAGCGGATTAATTTAAAGGTTCAATCTTACAAAGATTTATGTACCTATATGTCACCGTAAAATTGGAAATACCGTTAGATTATGTTATGACCTATCTCGCGAGATTGTAAACTGTCGAACAATGAACTGAAACATAATGCTTACTTAGTAATTTATTTATTTTTATACATAATATGTAACTTATCTGTAAATAGCTCTTGTAAAATATTTAATAATTAACAGACTAGTGGTTTATGTATTTCAGAACTTACAGTTAAACAGCCAGCCAATGATATTGATAATATTATACTTGGAATACTTTTCTGTAACATTGTATTCATATAATATGCAAAAAAGAGAGTCTATCCATGATTTCCATATCACATTTTCTGGTAGCCCCTGCCGTCCAGTTGAAACCGTGTCCATGTAGCAAATTGATTTGGCAATCCTCGGCCGGGGGACCGATCCCTACCCTTAATACACACATTTGGGTCCGATTCCTTCGTAAGCGCACATATGAAAGTATCGTCATTTGCTTTATTGTTTTATTCGATATTCTGGACGGATATTTGATAAGCCGGGGTAGATCTACGTTATTGTATAATTTTGCATTGGACTTTATTCGCGAACGTAATATACCTACACAATCATAAAATGGAATATAATAAAATCTTTACATTTATATTTGTGAATGTTCAAATAAGATACAAACCGACAACTTAAAGCAAATTCGGTTTATCGAGAAAAACTGACGTACAGCCAGTATAGCGCTAAAATAAATAATAAAAATAAATAATATCAGACAACATTTCATACATTGGATCCCAAAGTAAGTAGCTTAAGCACTTGTGTTATGGGTATCAGAACAACGAAGGTACCATGAAAAAATACTTAAATACAAATATAAACACCCAGACACGGAACAAACACAAGTGTTCATCACACGAATGTTTGTCCCGGGTGGGAATCGAACCCACGATCCTTGGTTCAGAAGGCAGGGGTCACTACCAATTGAGCCACCAAGCCAGTCAGAATATAATATTAAGAATAATATACAAATCAAACAATAGTCTTATCGTTATAATTATAAAATACTAAACGTTGTTAGATGTGTTAGATGAACTGAAAGTATATGAACGTTGTTTGACAAAATATAAGAGAACTCACTTGCTCGTCTGCCGCCTCTTGCATAAAAAAAAATTGTGTATATTATATAGTGCAATCTAGAATTTTTGAAGGTTTGGAACCAACAATTTTTTAGGGCCCAATGTCACCTATTGTGCTCCCTCCACCTTTATTGATAAAACACAAAGATATTCTAATTCACGCGTTCTTTTCTTACAGTAAGACATGGGAAAATACTTACGCAAAACGCCCTCGGGCCATGGGAATCGAACGGCATCTATTAGGGTCTGATAACAACGCCCCCGGAGTCCTTATGGGGTGATATGGGGAAATATGGCTTCTGGGAAGAAAGAGATCGCAGCTGGAAAACGTTTCGCCCTTTCGTTTCGGTTTTACAGCGCGATAATACAACGGGTCGGTATGGAACTGATAAATATAGAAAAAGAAAAATATTTTAAATCAAACTATGAACTACGAGTAGAACGGAAAAGATTAGGAATGAATATATCAGAGTAATTCTGAAAGTAGCGCCTGTGACAGAAAAGTTAAGGAGTAGCAGATTAGCACAGTTTGGGCACATTATGAGGGATGAAAGGCATGTAAGAGAGGTAGGGCATAGCGAATCTTCGCTCGAATTGAGCCGCCCGTCCGGGGAAGGTCCTCCACCCTATAGAATACCGCAGTCAAATGACCTCTGGGTCGTGTTTCTACCGGTGAGTAGGGTTTCCCGAGCTCGTGGGGATTAGGGCTGGGCCGGCATGGCGGTGGCAACTGATAGGTAATTGACCAGTTACTTGCCCGTTGTCACAGCGACTTCTCTTTCGCTTTCCATCAGGCGTAGGGAAGCCATTATGTCAAGCCACTATAAAAAAAAATGTAACGAGACGAGTATTGAGTATGAATGTGAAAGATATAGAGGAAGAGGAAGACCGAAAATGGAATGGATGGACTGTGTGAGAAATGATATGCGTGTCAAAGGTGTGAGTGTGGAGATGACGGCCGATAGAGGAGAGTGGAAGAAGAAAACATGTTGCTCCCCACTAAGAGAAGAATAGGCTGGTGATGAACTATTTATTTGGCACAGCATCCGTGGTTAGCGAGAAGCTTACCGTCAATTGTAAATTCTTGCTCATTCCACTTAATAATATTATTTAAAACAACTTTTTGGGGCTTCCCGTATCCCTATCAGACCCTACTCAAGCCAGCCTTATATAAAGGCCGAATCATATTTCACAGTTATACAAACTATAACATAATAAAGTTATGTTACAGTAACGTTGGTCGGAAACGAGTGCTTCTGACCAGAAAGGCTTTATTCTCAACACTCACGAAAAGCGATGTGAAAAAAAAGTCGTAGGTCTCTTTCGAAAGGAAGGGTTGTCAAACGTTTTATCTACACTTCTACACTAATATAATTAAGAGGAAAGATTTTATTGGTGTATTTCTTTAAGAATGGTAGGACATAGCAAATCTTCGCTCGAATTGAGCCGCCCGTCCGGGGAAGGGCCTCCACCTTATAGAATACCGCAGTCAAATGACCGGGTCGTGTTTCTGCTGGTGAGTAGGGCTTCCGGAGCTCGTGGGGGGGTTAGAGTTGGGCCGGGCATGGTGGTAGCCACTAACAGGTAAGTGACCAGTTACTTGTCCATTGTGTCAGCGACTTAGGCTTCTCTTTCGCTTTCCATCAAGCGTAGGGAAGCCATTATGTCAAGCTACTATAAAAAAAACTTACCAATCACATGAAAGCTAAACCGCAGGCAACATAACGCCATTTATCAGGCATTCTATTTGGAAATATCCTCATTCGGAGGCAGTTGAGACCGTTTAATCGTATTCGTCTGCCACCGATAGCAATATAAAAAACATACATTTAAATCCTAAATATATCGTCGTATTTGTGTTAACCCTAAGGGCAGGTCCGAAAAAGTCGCGGTCGGCAACCGCTCACTTGTTGAACGATTTTATTGGCGGCCATTTGCAATATTTCTAGCCAAAAGGATGGGTGCAAACCGTTCGGGAAGGGCAAAAACCGGTAACGTATTTCAAAAACCGGACCTGACATATCGAGTTACTGAAATTCCACGGTAATACTATACACACTACTTACATATAGCTTCTGTACGAGGTTTCACTTGCGTGAATATCGGTGTTACTACTCGTTCGCACTTAGTGAATTAATATTTCGAAGCGATATGAACGTAACATAACACGTCACGCTTTTCTCCCAGACGGGTGAGCAGAGACCAAGTCCTTCCATTTGCTACGATCCTGGCACACAACTTTTGCTTCGTCCACTTTCATTAATCAACGATCTATAGGAGCGAGTATTTAAAAAAAAACAGGCATCGTATTATGTACAGAAAGTGAGGGAAAACAAATAATTATTTATTATTATTTAAATTGCCCTATTAGTATTTTAAAGGGACAAATCTTGCGAGTTGGTAGCACATCACAGTGATCTGCCGTAGCCCAAGTCGCTGGGGCAACGGACAAGCAACCAAATCAATCACTTGCTTGTGGCCACCGACATGCTGAGGCGGCGATTTATATTCTTTTCACCGCACGGTAGAGTCGTTACATATCTAATAGAAAAAGTACATTTCTAGAAATAATTAAATTCGGGGTAAATGCGCCATAAAAACTTCCACCCCCCCATTTTAGGGAAGTGGGGGGTTAGAAAGGGGCAAAAAGTAGCCTATGTTACTCTCCATCCCTTCAACTATCTCCACTTAAAACATCACGTCAATTCGTCGCTCCGTTTTGCCGTGAAAGAAAGACAAACATACAGACAAACACACTTTCCCATTTATAATATTAGCATGGATACCTATCTATGTACTTTTCCGATAATTTTTTTTCAGGCATTCCTCGTCTCGCTTCTGTCAACATATTTATTCATTCAAAGTCCCGCAAACAACCCGCTACGCTCAAAGAAGTTGCTTTCAAAGTAACTGGGGAAAAATTAACTTTTTCCTAAACAAAGAGGGTTGTTTCGCGAGGGCCGAGGCCCTCTGACGAGGGTTGAGGAGGCCTCATTGTAAATCAAACAGGTCTTGGAGGATCGGTGCATTGTGAGCACAGGAATAACATTATCATCAGCCTATTGCAGTCCACTGCTGGACATAGGCCTCTCCATTTGTTCGCCACTTTGGTCAAGCATGTGGTTGGAGGATTTACCTATAATCGCCACGCTGCGCAGGCGGGTTGGCGATCGCAGGGGGCATTACATCTCGATCCGGTGACGCTGCTGCCTGTCATCGGCCTGTGGTATTTAGCTACGTCTTCAATTATAATGATTGAATCGCCACCAGTCGGTTGCCAGCGCCTCGTTTGTTATTCGGCATGGTGCACCACGGGCAGGTTAACCTCACCTTGGAGCGAAAAGATGCTCTCTTACACCCCTGGTCGATTTATCCCTGAAAATCGGGACTGAGCCTGTCCTGCGCAGGGACACTATACGATCAAGTATCGGGACGTATATCAACGCTGGAATGTAAGGGAGCGACCTATCACCTTTTTGCTCCAAGCCATCCTCCCCTGCCCGTGGTGCATCCTTACGAACAACAAACGAGGCTCTGGCAAACCGACTGGTGGCGGTAAAACCATCACGATAGAGGGCGTAGCTAAATAACACCAGCCGTTGACGGGCAGCAGCGTCACCGGAGCAAGAAGCTACGCCCTGCGATCGTCAACCCGCCTGCCCAGCGTGGCGATTATGGGTATATCCTCCAGAAGTTTGCCCTAGGTGGCGAACAACTGGAGAGGCCTATGTCCAGCAGTGGACTGCAATAGGCTGATGATGATGATGATAATATCAACGTTGATATTAATTCACAATACAAGATCTCGGATCCCAGTCTATGCGATGCGAGTATACTGGCACACCAATCTATACAACATTGGAATCAGAATTACTAATCAACCATAAATATTTTGTCAACTCAGTGCCATGGCGAGGGCTGTCAACGATAGAGGGCGCTTTACGGTAAAGTTTACACATACATACATACATAACGTCACGCCTTTCTCCCAAAGGGGTAGGCAGAGATTACGCCCTTCCATTTGCTTCGATCCTGGCACACAACTTTTGCTTCGACCAAATTCATCAATCTTTTCATACATGCTCGTCGATTTAGAGTAAATAAATAAATAAAAGAAATAACCCAAGACATGCCACGCTGGGCCACACAGCGCCACCTAGCCCCAAACTAAGCCGAAGCTTGTGCTATGAGTACTCTAAAAGTTAGTGTTTTACTTAAAAAATCTAGATAATTTGTAACGAAAGCGTGAAGGGGAAGACCTAGAAGTACATTCAAAGACCAAACAGAAAGTGTCTTAATAGAAGGTAAAATGCTACTAATATTTGCAACACATTTAACCCAAGACATGCTACGCTGGGCCACACAGCGCCATCTAGCCCCAAACTAAGCCGTAGCTTGTACTATGGGTACTAGACAACTGATATACTTACTAAAATACTTTTTTTTGTAAATAAATACATATTATACATAGAAAACAATCAGACCAATACAAACAGACATGTTCATGAACACAAATGTTTGTACCATGCGGGTATCGAACCGGCGACCACTATCAGAGGCAGCGTTCACTGGTCGTCAATGTACAAATCCATCCAATCCTAATATTATAAATGGGAAAGTTTGTCTGTATGTTTGTCTTTCTTTCACGGCAAAACGGAGCGACGAATTGACGTGATTTATTAAGTAGAGATAGTTGAAGGGATGGAGAGTAACATAGGCTACTTTTTGCCCCTTTCTAACCCCCCACTCCCTAAAATGGGGGGGGGTGGAAGTTTGTATAGAGCATTCGACCCGAATGTAGCGCGAGCGAGGCCGCGAGCAAAAGCTAGTACTAAAATAGTTTTTCCCAATTTAAAAGTTCCTATCCTGCTAGATTGTAAGATGGTTAGAAATTTCAATACTATTCAGGATACTGCCAACCCTGCATGTAATGTCGAAGGCCAGGGGTGCGGCAGGGGGGAAGGGGGGGTTGAGGTCGACAAGACTACTGCTTTAGCCGTATAAATAATTCAGTCGGACGCACGGGCCATGCAACTCGACTGGCTATGTCTGGACTGTGTACTATGTGTGTATGTTTTATGTACTCGAATTACATACAGTATTGAGGATAAAACCTGATATGTATACAGTAGGTACAGCAATAGTTAGAGAGTTAAGTTTAAAGCGAAGACAGTCGGAAGGCTCCGGGTTCGATGCCCGGTCGGGTCAATTTAGGAAATTAACATTTTACTTTTAACGGACCTGCCCCTAATCGGCCGTCATCATTTGGTATTCATATGTTTATATTTTTAAGTGCAAGGAAAACCCATAATTTGAGACTGGGTAAGACGAGGCTAGGTAGGTACTAGGCTACAATTTTTCACTTAACACAATTCAAATCGTTGATTTTTTTTTCGTTTATTGTTTGCTCCTTTTCTCAATTTCTTAAAATTTTAAGAAATATAATGAGGTACAATTTTAAAACAATAGGTATTAAATAGAAATTTAATTACAAAAATACACTTTAAATTTAAAATAAAACGAAATGTAGGAAGTGTACACAACCCAAACTTCATTGAAACAATTTTGAGTAAATTTTCTCCCATACAATCTTGCATGTTGTTGCAGACTGACTGACCAGTGCGGGCAGTCCTCTGTGCGTCATGCGGATTCGAACCTGCGACCTCGCGCGGCCGGGCGCACCTCCGTAGCCATTGCGCCACGGAGCGAGTGAGAGACGCGACGAAATACCACATCGTACAGTACATGTGACGTCATCGTCGTGTTTAAGCTAAGCAAAATGGATTCCATGACAAATAAATAGTGTTGCAGATGTGACGTTATCATAACAAATTACTAAATTTATACATTTAGTAATTAAATACTCAGTATTAAGTTATTACTCGTATAATATAGGATTACCTAATAAACTAAGTACCGATTAAGATATGTAGATGCACCAAAAACCGTTAACAGGACAAAGGTATTACACGTATTGTAGTAAAATGTTGGCGGTCTTATCGCCGAAAGCGAATTCTTCCAGACAACTTTCAGGTGTAGAGGCCATATGCGTAAGACGTAAGAGAAGGAAAAGTAGGAACTGATTAAAAATTTATTTATTTCACAGATACTCGTAGGTAAGCACTTTGAAACCGGTGATATAGTCGTTCCATACTTCTTATGTGATTATTCGCTCCTGGTACTTTTTAACCGACTTCAAAGAAAGGAGGATGTTCTCAATTCGACTCGCAGAATACCAGCGTCGCAGCGCTTATCTGCGCAGCGACATATGCTGAGCGGAGACCTTTTAGGTACACCTTTGTATTTAACCGTGCTGTAATAGTATTAAGTCTTTTGTGGTACCTAATAAACATTTTTTCTTTCTTTCTTTCTTTCTTTCTATTACTTATGTTTGTTACTGCACCACATATCTCCGAGAAATGTGTGAATCTTTTTTTGTTCGAAAGGGTTTACTCTACAAACGATTCGTGTTACAATGAAACTTTGACATTTTCCAAATTGGACATTCGTTTACGAATGGAAGTAGCTTGACGTGTTCCCGTCTGCACATGTCTTGGGACATTCTCCTAATGGCCAGCCGGACAAAGGATTTAATTCTAACAAGCTATCACAAGCGTCAATGATGGGCCGACCTACATAGGGCGTGTGAACCCAATCGATCTGGCTACGGTGGTCTTGAATAATGCATGGTGACAATGGTTGCCATGCCTTTGATAGGAAGTGAGTAATTCCAGGAGATATGTTTTTTTTTATAGTAGCTCGACATAATGGCTTCCCTACGCCTGATGGAAAGCGAAAGAGAAGCCCAAGTCGCTGTGACAACTGGCAAGTAACTGGTTAGTTACCTGTCAGTTGCCACTGCCATGCCGGCCCAACCCTAACCCCCCACGAGCTCCGGAGACCCTACTCACCAGCAGAAACACGACCCGGAGGTCATTTGGCTGCGGTATTCTATAGGGTTATGCGGTATTAGCAAATGTACGCTATAGACCACATTTGATGCCTCTCACTCATGGAGTGGCTCGATGAATCAAGGGTGGGTTTGATTCCCACCCGGGACAAACATTCGGGTTGTGTCTAGATTGTATTGAAGTATATTTTTTGACATGCCACGCTGGGCCACACAGCGCTACCTAGCCCCAAACTAAGCCGAAGCTTGTCCTATGGGTACTAAACAACTGATAAACTTACTTAGATACATTTTTTTTGTAAATAAATAACATATTATACATAGAAAACACCCAGACCAATACAAACAGACACGTTCTTGAACACAAATGTTTGTATTGTGCGGGAATCGAACCCACAACCCTTGGCTCAGAGGGCAGAGGTCACTACCAAATGAGCCATCGAGTCAGTCAAGTATATATATTTGTGGATGAGATAATAAGGGACGTAAGGAGGCGGCCTATTATTCGCTCCAAGCCAACCTCACCTGCCCGTGGTGCGTCCTGCCGATTAACAAAAGAGTGGTGGCGGTATAACCATCACAATAGTGATGCTTCCAGGGTCAAAATAATGACATCCTATTTAGTCCGTATTTCAGATTATAAAAATATATTGGACACATTTTTTTTCCTTTTTTCATTATAACAAAAAATAACAAACATACAAGGCATCAAAATTTAAGAGTGGGGGTCTTCGACGTCGCTCTGTGGCGATAAGTCCCATATTTTGACGTCACGCGTAATTTTACCGGGCTATATCTTTGTCATTTTTGGTTTAATTTACAAATGAAAAAATACGTGTCTTTTATTTTTGAACAATCTTAAAGACGGACTAATTACATTATTACAGCAACAAGCCTCCGATGACGGGCAGGGCAGCAGCGTCACCGAAGCGTGAAAGCTGCGCCCTGCGATCGCCAACGCGTTTGCCCAGAGCGTGACGAACCCTTACATCCCATCCCATACATATATACCTAAATATAAATACAGATGTAAGTTCATAATTAAAATAGCTCTTCTCTACGAACAGGAAAGAGACAGTCGCAAAAAGCTCTTTGTCAATTCAATACTCATCGCAAGTGGATCCCGTATACAATCGGCCATGTTGATTTTTATTTTAAAATCGCAATTGTGAAAAGCCGGTAATGAATATTCTCCATTGTTCGCTGTTTTTTTTTGTTCTCTTCACGTTGTATTTCAGGTAATTCGCTACGTATTTTAATGTAAGTCCAACAATATAATATGCAAGAGTCGTATTAATGTTAATGAGAATTTTCTGGAATCAAATGTACATTAGATATATTCCCTTGACTCTTACGTAAATCGATTTGGAGTTGATATACTATACCTATATACGAATAAACATTATCAGACCGAGTACTAAGCAACTGATAACACAAGTTTATCAGTTGTTTAGTACTCATAGCTTCAGCTTAGTTTGGGACTAGATGGCGCTGTGTGGCCCGGCGTGGCCTTTCTTTTTTTTTATCGTAGCTCCACATAATGACTTCCCTACGCCTGATGGAAAGCGAAAGAGAAGCCCAAGTCGCTGTGACAACTGGCAAGTAACTGGCCAGTAACCTGTCAGTTGCCACTGCCATGCCGGCCCAACCCTAACACCCCACGAGCTCCGGAAACCCTACTCACCAGCAAAATTGCTGGCGATCCTCGACTGTACGTTTTATGAGGAACTTCTTGCCTCGCGCCTCGGTTTTGTGGAACCAACTTCCTGCGGCAGTCTTTCCGAACAGCTACGACTTGGGAACCTTTAAGAAACGAGCGTATTCATATTTAAAAGGCCGGCAGCGACCCTAAACTCGGTTAGAGCTGCGGGTGTCCATGGGCGGTGTCGACTGCTTACCATCAGGCATCACACTTGCTCGTCTGCCGCCTCTCGCATAAAAAAAAAAAAAAACACGACCGGGAGGTCATTTGGCTGCGGTATTCTACTCGTATATGGTGGAGGTCAGTATTAAAATAATACTGGTGTTCTGGCGTCCATGGGGTGCAGTGACCGCTTAACACCAGGCAGGCCGGCGGCCATTTTATAAGCCATAGTGGTATTAAAAAAATTGGTAGGCATGTCCATACTCCTTGCAAAGACACCAACAAATCACAGGGTCCGATATCGAATAAAACCAGTTCCAAAGACTAAAATCGTTAAACGGCAAACTTTAAAACTTAGCAACTCGGCAACTCCGCCGGCCGGGGCGGCGCAACTTCTTGCTCTTTTTGCGGCAACTTGCACCGGAGAGAAGTTGCCAAAGATACCGGGGTAAGATGGGGAACGTTGCGACCATCGAAACGGTATATGAAATTCAAATTTTTCACGACTGAAAATGCTGTTTTAAATAGCTTGATTTTTTTTTGTTATGCCTACGTGAAGGACGTAAAGGTCATCATATTTTCGCTCTAAGCCACCTTTACCACGGTGCATCCTGCTGAATAACAAACGAAGATCTGGCAACAGACTTGTGGCGGTATAGCCATCACGATAGAAGGCGTAGTTAAATACCACAGGCCGATGACGAGCAGCAGCGTCACCGGAGCGAGGGGCTACGCCCTGCGATCGTCAACCCGCGGCCCAGCGTGGCGATTATGGGCAAAACTTCCATCATCATCATCATCACCAGCCTATTGCAGTCCACTGCTGGACATAGGCCTCTCCAGCTGTAAAACTTCCATATGTTTGCATAAAGTGGCAAACAAACGAAAACGCTGGAGGGCCTATATCCAGCAGTGGCCTGCGATAATTAATGTTTTGTGTTACAAAGATACATTTAATCATCATCATCATCAGCCCGTGTCAGTCCACTGCTGGACATAAGCCTCTTAGGAGAGGCTAAAGCAACATAAGGATGTTCGCCACCATGATCGATTTTGGGCTTTCAGCACTTGCCAGTCGTCCTGCGCAAATCGTCACTCCACCTGGCCTGAGGGCGTCCTACATTACGTTTGCCGAGACGCGGTCTCCACTCCAGAACTCGTTTACCCCAACGGTTATCGGTTCTACGGCTAATATGGCCAGCCCACTGCCATACAATTAATAAGAAGGTTTTTTATTCGAAATAGCAGATGATTTGGGCTTGACTGCGATTCTTCTTTCCATCTTAATCTTGACTTGGCTGGCTCGATGGCTCATTTGATAGTGACCTTTGCCTTCTGAGCCAACCGATTCAATGTCGCCTTCAGCATCCAGCTATGAAAAAGTACATACCTAATTTATTATTAAACTTAGAATTATCCTGCAAGAATGTATATTAAAACTAACCCCACAATAACCCGGGGCGATCCGACACATAATACCGATACTCTCAAAGGAAATCGCGGTCAAAGCGACCCGCCCGTCGTAGATTAAAACCATAATCCCCATTTAACCCTACACTGCATTAGGGCACAATGGGCAGCCGTGAGCTCTCGGGGCATTTTTACCCCCCGTAATAGCTTAGGTTAAGATCTTACGTAAAGCCCTAGTGTTATTAGGAATTCGTGGGAAAAGTAGCGTTGAAGGAATTTCATTGTCTGTGTGTTTTCGGATTTAGAATACCAACCACCCCATCCCATCCCGTGGGCGTCGTAGAAGACGACTTAGGGAATATCAGGAAACGGGCTGCAGCGTTTCATCATCAGCCTGTGTCAGTCCACTGCTGGATATAGGCCTCTCTGCTAATGTTCGCCACCTTGATCGATTTCGGGCCTCTCGCACTTGCCAGCCGTCCTGCGCAAATCGTCACTCCAGCAGCGTTTAACGCAATTAAAACCTACTGCGGTCACCAACCCACCTGCCGTGGTGACTAAGAGACCACATTTATCGACTCTGACGCCTAACTGGGAATGGGTATAGCTTACCCTAAGTGCTGCGGAGGTCTGATGGCAGTCGCTCTGTGTAAAAGCTTAGCCCTCGCCAAATCTCTCAGTTTGGGAAGCCGACCCTGAGACAATCGGGAAAAAGGCTAGGATGATGATGAATAGCTTAGTGCTTAATCTACAACGAACGATTAATGCTCTCAGATTTATTTATTTACTATTTCCATCATCAATTTGGTTAATATCCCCGTGTTCATTTGACGAAATTTTGTCGTTATTTTGGTGTTTTATTTCATTAACGAGTGTATTGCGTGTCGCGATAAAGTCGGCATCAGGTATTTATAAGCACAAAAATTACTCAAATAGATCTATAAAATACTACAAAAGATATAAATTACCAAAACTTTTCTTATCGTGGGTATAGTAAGGGTTGTCTATAAAAGTTTTTGAATTTTTATTTAATACTAGCTGCGCCCCGCGGTGTTACCCGCGGTTATTCGTTCCAATTATTAGAATTTTTCTCGCCGTAAGAACCATCCTTGGACTTCAACAAACATTTTCAAAAAAGAATTGGCCAAATTGTTCCAGGCGTTGTTGAGTTATGCGCTTACCAACACATTTTGCGATTAATTTTGATATTATACTTAGATTAAGCAAAAATCTGTATAGAAGTAAAATAACGCAAGAGTCCCACAAAACTTTTAAATAGTTTATATGTGATCCCACATACAAATTATACACTATATTAATAAGTACGCCGGATGAGCAAGTTATTATAATAATAAAAACGTTTAATTTAAACGACGTAAACTAATTATTTTTCTCTCAAAGTCTCAAAATATCAATCTATTCAATTTCAAAGGAGCAAAGTACGCGACAGGCTTTGCGAATATTTATGAAAGCATCTGACGTTTTCAAACAAAATATCCCGTCTCGAGACTTAAATATTACTCGTTTTACATTATTCCCGAGTAAATAGTCTTACCTTTGACATAACATTGCATTAAATCGGATCTCATTATGAGAGGAGATAACAGGAGAACACCCTTTGTGATATTTCGCTTTTGAAGAATGAAAAACGTGTGTTGGACTTACGAGGGGATGTGTTCCGTATATGAGACATAAATTCGTAGTTCTTATATCTATTTGTAAGATGACTAACTGTACCCGCGACTTCGTCCGCGTGGAATAGAGTTTCATAGGGGTATATTATCCCCTTGGCGGTAGAATTGATCAAAATCCTTTCTTAGCGAATGCCTACGTCATAACATCTATATGCATGCCAAATTTCAGCCCGATCCGTCCAGTGGTTTGGGCTGTGCGTTCATAGATCACTATGTCAGTCAGTCAGTCACCTTTCAATTATAATACCTAGAATACCGAGAGAGGATACCGCGTTTCGGCAAACGTAGTGTAGAATGTCCTCAGGCCAGGTGGAGCAACGATTTGCGCAGGACGACTGGCAAGTGCAAGAAGCCCAAGAGTGACCAATCGGATGTGCCTATTTCGAACAGTAGACAGCAAAAGGCTGATGATAATCACGATATCTATTAATACTAATAAATAAAAAGATACCTTATCTCCAGTTGTGATATCTCCAGTTGTGATATCTACCAGACAATCTTACAACAGTTCAGCTATGCACTATTCCTTAACTGATAATATACTTCTACCCAGTTGCTTTCTCTCCTTCCTCCATTGAAGATCCACTGATATACAAAAGTATTTTTACCTGTGAACAAAGAAATAAAAATATATATTTTTCTGCGTATTCTATACTATATCTGCAAGGGATATTGGCTATCGTGAAATTTCATCATCATCATCAGCCTATTGCAGTCCACTGCTGGACATAGGCCTCTCCAGTTATTCGCCACTGAGGGCAATCATCTGGAGGATATACAAATAATCGCCACGCTCGGCAGGCTGGTTGGCGATCGCAGGGCGTAGGTTCTCGCTCCGGTGACGTTTCTGCCCGTCATCTGTCTGTAGTACTTCGATATGCCTTTAATTGTGATGGTTATACCGTCACCAGTCGGTTGCCAGCGCCTCGTTTGTTATTCGGCAGGATGCACCACGGGCAGGTGAGGTTGGCTTGGAGCGAAAAGATGATAGGTCACTCCCTTACATTTCTCAATGTATAATGTAGAATATAGACTAAATTATACCGAATCATTCTGCGGGCAAGGCCCAGTGTTTCACAAAACAAGCTCACAAGAGCAGGGTAACAAATCTAAGTTCATATTTCAAGACAATGGAGCGAGGTCTAAGGAATACTGGGAGGGCGGGAACTATCGGTAGAAATACAGGCGGTTAGCAAAACGCCTTATACATTATAAAGATACGTCTTTGACGTTACCGGTCGGGCCACGGGAGTAGCGGTGAAACAAGTAAACAGTTTCTTTATGAAAGACCTATTTAAGAGAGGTAGGGCATAGCGAATCTTCGCTCGAATTGAGCCGCCCGTCCGGGGAAGGACCTCCACCCTATAGAATACCACAGTCAAATGACCTCTGGGTCGTGTTTCTGCCAGTGAGTAGGGTTTCCGGAGCTCGTGGGGGGTTAGGGTTGGGCCGGCATGGCGGTGGCAACTGACAGGCTTGACCGTTGTCACAGCAACTTGGGCTTCTCTTTCGCTTTCCATCAGGCGTAGGGAAGCCATTATGTCGAGCAAATATAAAAAAGAACACAGCCGTTCCGCTAATTTAGAAGCCGGACCGAATCAAATAGTGTTCAGTTTATTCCGCTCGCCAAGCCGCCAAGATTGCCCGCTATCTGCCGAACCATAATTGTGCCCACCATTTGTCAGACACTTATCAGCCGACGACTTGAAGGGCCTACGTCTTGTGCACTCGACTAGCTATCAAAATACGAAAGTCATAGTATATTACCATTATATCTTTATTTTTGTTACTTAAATACCACAGGCCGATGACAATTACACTATAAAAAAGAATATACTCTTTGTTCTACACCATGTATTTTCAACCAAACCCTATTATGGCTAAAAATTGTAATTAGTCCGTCTTTTAGCTTATTCAAAAATAAAAGAAACGAATTTTTTTTTGTAAATTAGACTAAAAATTACAAAGTTATAGCCCGTTGAAATTACGCGTGACGTTACTCGGTGAGGCATTTTTACGGGAGCGAGTGACGTCAAAGACTCCCACTCCTAACTTTGATGCCTTGTACCTTTGCTATTATTTATTTGAATGAAAAAAGGAAAAATACGTGTCTTTTATTTTTGAATAAGCTAAAAGACGGGCTAATTAAATTTTTTAGTCATAATAGCCTATTATTTGCACAATCTATCAGTCTTACCGCTATAATATGACAAACATTCAAGTTGAGTGTGGTTTAATGGCATTATCAGTTAAAACTTTCAAACGATTCGCGTGACGTTTCAATATTCGGCCGCGTTCGCGCGCCCGTTGCCTGTGATGAAAACCGGCGTGGATACTCCGAAAATTCAGATCGCGAAAAAAATGCATTCCTTTCTGAACCTGCCAATCCTATTTGCTTTTCGGTTCCCCGAATGGCCGGCAAATCTCTCTCGGCTCTCGGCTGAACCGGGCCGGGATAACGGTAACCGCAAACAAGCAATTTCAAAAGAAATAGTAAAAAGACCATAACATTGAAACGCCTGATGGAAAAAGTGCAGCAACGCGCCGCTATGCGTTTTGATTGCTGTATGGCGGACGTAGGAGCCTTTTCGTAACGGATTACAATACATACATACATCTATATCTATCTATACTTATAATAAATCTGTAGGTAGGTCAATTCTGTACATGAAATATATTTACAAAATAACTATCAGGGGGTGATTAGTGATCGATACTGATGTCAAAAATCATTAAAATTTATGTCTGCTCGTCTACATTCGTTATAGAAACAAAAACTACTTGGCGGATTTCAATGCTAGAAGTCCAACCTAAAATTTAGACACCATTTTATAGAAGTCCGTTATTTTTGAAATCCACGCATGCGACGCCGCAGGCACAGCTAGTTGAAAATGAAACTAAACGAAAAATATGCCATCACGAATGTCGGTCACGTAAAGAAACGACCTGTCAGTGGGGGGCGAAGCAAATTAATCCGAAACAATTAAGGGGGGAGCGGGACGGAAGAAGACAAATAGTATTTCACGCCGTAGCCGTAGGTTTGATTTCCACTACAAAGACAGATGGGATCTAGTTGTCTTGTCCCGCTCTCGAGACAACAATGGATGTCATTATGAAACGGTATTGTTAGAGGGGATGGAATTGTTAGCTGGAAAATCATTTTTCTGCTAATAGGTACATGTAGGCTCCTCTCCACCGTCGGGATAAAAGATATATAAAAAAATAACCCAAGACAAGCCACGCTGGGCCACACATCAGCCGAAGTTTGCACTATGGATACGAGACAACTGATTAGACTTTTGATTCTGATTTGACTTACTTAGGTACTTCTTTATGTGAATGAATAAATACACAGACAAAATACAAACAATGTTCATTCACACACTGTTTGTACTGTGCGGGGATCGAACCTACGACCCTGTGTTCAGAAGGCAGAGGTCACTACCAAATGAGCCATCGAGCCAGTTGACCTATATCTACCTAGTAACATAGTTTTAAACCCTATATCTACCTATATGGATGTTAACTGGTGCGGAATATAAACTTCTCGTTTCGTTTCATTCATTGGCCGGTGTAGCTAAAATTCGGTCAAGATAATCGTTAAAATTAATTAATAAACACATTTTGCAATATTCTACTAAACTCGTTTTAAAACAAAACTCTTTCAAACCCAGCTCTGATATAACAAAAACAACAAAATTAGCCGGTCCGTTCGGGGGATGCTAAAGCCATGTTTCCAATTAAAAATCTCTTTGACTTGTTTTTCAGTAACTCTTTTTCGTTCGATTGCGTAAAGGGATTGCCTGAAGCGTGATTTTTTTTTATACCACTGGGTGGCAAACAAGCCTACGGCCCGTCTGATGTTAAGCGGTTACCGCAGCCTATGGACACCTGCGACACCAGGGGTATCACACGCGCGTTGCCGATCCTTTGAATCAGTGTTTCCCAAACTTGTCAGGACCGCGACCCATCTACAAGAAAGTTTTAAATTGGCATTGGCAAAATACATAATTAAATGCTGGTTTCACAACCTTTTTGAAGGATCCCATGATCTAACAAATCCTACTTTATTACTATAGAAATATTACATTTTTCTTATCTCGGCGAGTTTCTTGCTCACTTTATATTGAGCAGAAAGCAAAAATAAAGCACTTAGGATCTAGAAAAACAGCTACTGCAGGTACTTGAAGTTCAAACGTCTATCTGTACATAGCGAGTGAAACCGTATGCAAGGACTAATAAATGTTATCTTTGTAAAAATATTTCCACTATTCCACCGTGGCTTATTACACGGCCTCACCCTATTTGAAAGAGATCGATATTCCTACCTCAAGGCTGTCTGAGAAATATTGCTAATGCGATATGCAATAAACCTTTTTTTTTTTCTAAACGACTACGATGATGGCCATGCCGGCCTTATCATCATCACCGGACTGTTGGGGGAGCGGAAGGTTCTTACCCCTAGAGCGATAAAGCAACTACGTTGATCCATATTTAAAGAAATAAGTTTATCAAATTACTGTTTTTATAGTAGCTCGACATAATGGCTTCCCTACGCCTGATGGAAAGCCAAAGAGAAGCCCAAGTCGCTGTGACAACTGGCAAATAGCTGGTTAGTTACCTGTCAGTTGCCACTGCCATGCTGGCCCATCCCTAACCCCCCACGAGCTCCGGAGACCCTACTCACCAGCAGAAACACGACCCGGAGGTCATTTGGCTGCGGTATTCTATAGGGTGGTGGTCCTTCCCCGGACGGGCAGCTCAATACGAGCGAAGATTCGCTATGCCCTACCTCTCTCTTTGCTATGCCTTACCTCTCTTAAAACTTGGGGTTAGCTGGTTCCTATTATTATATTACTGTCCAAAAAGAACGCAAACTTTCCCAGAGTATCAAACAGCGTAATTTAGTGTAAGGGATGTAAGGCAGCGGACCTATCATATTTTCGCTTCAAGCACCCTCACCTGCCTTGGTGAATATCCCCACAATGTCGGCCTGCTGTTTGTCAAATAATATACCTAAAACAGTGTAGACTAACCTATAATTTAGCCCAATTCGGTACCAATCGAGGCAATATTGTTCCTACGCGACCTTTGCAAACGAGCACATTACATTGCCCTCAAATTATTCTTGCCACAATAAACAGCTACTTTCTACAAAGATGTCACGCCACTGTAGGCATTATGGTAATTCCTTAAACAATAAATTGTTTTTAAGGCAACCTCCACGCTTGATCTCGTGACGTTCGGTCATTAAACAGGTCTGTATAACAGCGATCGCTCTGTAAAACACTTACTGCTGGGGCGGGTCACGGCATATATATTTTATATTTGTGTTATTAATGATAATTAGTAACAAATCGGTTCAGTAAATTAGCTTGGGTGTAGTATTGTTTCGGGGTCTTAGTTACTTCGTGATCGTGAACGTTACTTGTCGCAAAATAAAACAAATGTTTAAGGTTGTCTCCCATGCAACAAATGCATTACTTTTCTAAACTTTACGGGTCCAGTGTATTGAAGGTTCATCTTCAGCCTATTACAGTCCACTGCTGGACATAGGCTTCTCTAGTTGTTCGCCACTATTGCAAAAATCTGGAGGATATACCCATAATCGCCACGCTGCAGGCGGGTTGGCGATAGCAGGGCGTAGCTTCTCGTTCCGATGACGCTGCTGCCCGTCATCGGTCTGTGGTATTTAGCTACGCCTTCAATTGTGATGGTTATACCGCCACCAGTCGGTTGCCAGCGCCTCGTTCGTTATTCGGCAGGATGCACCCCACGGGCAGGTGAGGTTGGCTTGAAGCGAAAAGATGATAGGTCGCTCCCTTACATCTCATGAAAGGTGTCCCACAATTATCACACCTATTAATTCTCTGCAAATGTTGAGTAGGCCCTTATCAAGTGACGATTTGCGCAGGACGGCTGGCAAGTTCTAGATGCGAGCAGCCCAAGATCGATCAAAGTGGTGAACAATGGGAGAAGCCTATGTCCAGCAGTGGACTGTAAGAGGCTGATGATAATTATGGCTTTGTATAGAATACAATGAAATTGTATAGCATCAAGTGATTTTAATGTACAACAGAAGAGTTGCATTTTTATTAATTGCATTTGGTATAGATTACCCAGCTTTGAAATTACTAAGTCTGGTATAAAAACAAACCGTTAATGAGTTTTTGTTGTGAGCGATCTTGTAATACGAGATGGGACTTGTCAAAGTGCAAAATATCGACTACCGTAATGGCGTCTAACGAGCCGCCATCTTGTTTAACTCGAACTACCCTTAATGGCGGCTTGTAACTAAAGCAAAAACATTAGCGCAAAGTTTTGCTTAAAATAAACTTTGCACTACATAATTTAGTAACTGAGTTTTCGATGCAGCCATTATTAACCGATGCTTACGACGCTAGGTACAAGCATTTAGATTAAATCACCACTGTACGAGGAACTGTACATTGTACTTGATGAGGAACTTCTTGCCTCGCGCATCGGTTTTGTGGAACCAGCTCTCTGCGTCAGTCTTTCCGAACAGCTACGACATGGGAGCCTTCAAGAAACGAGCTTACTCCTATTTAAAAGACCGGCAGCGCCCCCTAAACTCGATTTGAGTTGCGGGGGTGTCCATGGGCGGTGTCGACTGCTTACCATCAGGCATCACATTTGCTCGTCTGCCGCCTCTTGCATAAAAAAAGGACAAGTGTGTTGTAGGTAACTGCTCACCGTCACCGTCAAACAGCGTCACCGGAGCGAGAAGCTACGCCCTGCGATAGCCAACCCGCCTGCACAACGTGGCGATTATGGGTATAACCCAGGTGTTTGCTCAAAGTGGCAAACACACCTGGAAAGGCCTATGTCCAGCAGTGGACTGCGATAGGCTGTTAATTATAAAATTAATTAGATGAAGTCGGCACATAGATTGGTAGGTCGGTAATACATTTATTACTACTATGTACGTGGGACCACTGAGTAATTTACAACAAACACTTTAAAACTCAACGAATATTTTCACAAAAGCATTTTTTTCAACGTCGAACGGCCGGAGTAAAATGTGCAATGAATATTCTCCGTGGAGCATTCACGTAATAAGGGCCTGGCTCATAAGTTCTCAAAGTTTTTATATCGTCCCTTAGTGGGCTTTGAATTTTCGAAACGCGGTAGTAGTCAAGGTGATTACGATAGTGATAGGTTTTGGGTATAGGGGAAGGAAACAATTTCGTATTTCGTCGTATTTGCGATCGATATCGCAATCGTACTTTGTTATGTAGGAATGTAATACCTACTTCCCTATCATAAAGACATGTAAAGTCCAAAAGGAAAGATCATGTAAGTCCAATTCAGACATCGCATTACGCATTGAGTGAGACGTTTTGATGTATTTGGATAACTGAGTGTTCGTAAGTACAGGTGAGTGGGGTAGGTATTTTAGACTTCTAAACACTACTCGTACACTTGTACGAGCTACGTCGTACATGATGCAGCCGTCAGCAGCGACCTAGATGCAGCGACCTGACCGATGGACCCAGCGAGTGCAGCGTCGGCGTTCTACGCCGACGGCACACAACCCAAGACCCTCGACAGTGTGCATACAATAAAACTTACTATAAATAGCATTGAATTATCATAATAAAACAGATTTCAACCGTCTGTGTTGGGTCTCATTTCCCCCCGCTGCGGCCAAGACACTATGATCAGTCGCGTGAGTCTGCGCGGCTGGCAGCGGGTCCACACCACCTACCTACCGTCCCGTCTCTTCCCGCTCGCTACCCCGGGCATCCCGGGAGCGAGCGTCCTACATCTATTATTTATATAAGTATTTATTTTCACGGTTAGGCGGGGCTAGGGCTCTAGGGACTTAGCGTCTTAGGGGTAAAGGGACTCTAGGATCACTAGGGAGTTAGGTTACCTTCCTAACCTCATATATTTCTGACTGGCGGGACGCGGTGCCTTACAACCACCGCTCCTGCCCAGACATAAATAAATAAATGACCTTAGCGGGTCGGGAGGTATCGCTCCTGCCCGTACAAGAAGATTCCTTTAAATTTCTCCAAATAATTTGACAGTTATGAGCATGTAGATGTGTAGCCATATTAAAATGCTCATCACCAGACCAAATAACATACATCTAACATTAAGTTTTATTTTAATTTTAAAGTTTGGTTTAGGGGTCGGTTAGATCACAACGCTCACATGGGTCAGAAAAGAGGGCCTAGTAGGCGGCAGTTTGGGAACCACTGGGCTAGTTCATTTAGAGAGGTTTTATGCAGAGTACCTCTCGCCATAATTAACACTCCAGCGCCACGCAGGCCTTATCGAACCCTCGGGACTATCATGTTGCAGAAAATACAAGATGGCTTAGGAATTTTTCCTTAGTTATCTTAACTAATATTATAAAGCTGAAGAGTTTGTTTGTTTGTTTGAACGCGCTAATCTCAGGAAGTACTGGTCCGAATTGAAAAATTCTTTTTGTGTTGAATAGACCATTTAGCGAGGAAGGCTTTAGGCTAAGTCGCGAGCACAGCTAGTTTAAAAATATAAATAAATAGCTCAAGACATGCCACCCTGGGCCACACAGCGCCATCTAGTCCCAAACTAAGCCGAAGCTATGGGTACTAGACAATTGATAAAAATTTATTAAACACTAGCTGCGCCGGCGGCGTCGCACGCGTGGATATCGTGTTTCAAAAACAACAGACTTCCATAAAATGGTATCTACATTTGAAATTAGACCTCTAGCAATACACAAATGTTCGTCTCAGGCGAGGATAAACCCACGACCGTTAGCTCAGAAGGCAGAGGTCACCACCAAATGGGCTATCAGACCAGTCAATAACATTAAATCAAATAATATCATTCGATTTCTTGTGGTATTTGGCAATAGAGTCCTATAAAACAGCGATACAATACTAGTATTCCCATATAGGTGTACAGTATCGTAAAATCAACACCATAAAGTTAGAATAACTAGCTATTGTCTTTGGAATACTATGGTCTATGACACGATAACGGTGTCGATTACATTACAGTGAGTTCGAGCTGTCTACGCGACCACACCCAGAGATATTCAAGGTATTTTTTTTTTATAATAGCTCGACATAATGGCTTCCCTACGCCTGATGGAAAGCGAAAGAGAAGCCCAAATCGCTGTGACAACTGGCAAGTAACTGGTTAGTAACCTGTCAGTTGCCACTGTCATGCCGGCCCAACCCTACCCCCCACGAACTCCGGGAGACCCTACTCACCAGCAGAAACACGACCCGGAGGTCATTTGGCTGCGGTATTCTATAGGGTGGAGGTCCTTCCCCGTATTTGTAGACACAACAGGACCTAGACAGGTTTAATAGGTTTTGTTGCCGTTGCTAAGTCTATGGTGATCCTTTACATTGTTCTTGAACGGGTAGCATGGTCGATCTATTTTATTTAGTGCAATAAAATATGAATGCGCTTCGCTTGGCTCGTCTTGGCGAGGGCACGACCGTGCCCTCAGATGGGATGTAAGGGAGCGACCTATAATCTTTTCGCTTCAAGCCACCCTCGCCTACCCGTGGTGCATCCTGCCGAATAACAAACCAGGCTCTGGCAACCGACTTGCGGCGGTATATACTTATATGGTGGCGGTATAACCATCACGATTGAAGGCGTAGTTGAATACCACATGCCGATGACAGGCAGCAGTTTCACATATATAAAAGAACATGTCCTGACTGAACGAGCAACGCAGAGCCGAAACCGCTGAAGCGAATACAACGAAATTTTGCATGTAGGTTACATTTATGACGTAGGCGCCAGCTAAGAAGGGATTTTTCGAAATTCAACCGTGAAAGGGGTAGAATAGGGGTTAAACGCGTACGAAGCCGCAGGGGCACAGCTAGTTTAATAAAAACAAAAGAAACAGTGGTCGGTTAGCACAATAACTCTCACACAAGCCGGTCCAGATGACACCTAAGTACCAACTCCTTCACCGAACGGTCCGCGGGCTGTAGGGCGAGTAGCGAAAGTCGTTCAAAGTCAACCCGAGGCCTATCCATTCATATTCGCCAAGTTCACAGGAATCACAATATCTCTTACGGGACGATCGGGGTGGCTAGGGTTGCTATGATTCGAGACGGGACTGAGACTTTATTTGTAAAAATAAAAAAAGCACATTTTAATTAACTGTCATAGTATTAGTATTACTGCTGGTTGTATGTCTCCAAAAATATCCCTTATGGTCAGTAGAAGGCAGCGTTAATCCGCGACTCTGCCAAGATCTAAATATACATATATAAAAGGAGAAACTGACTGACTGACATATCAACGCACAGCCTAAACGGCTAAACGTAGGCACTTGAAATTTGGAAGGGACGTAGCTGAGGTACCGTAGAGGTGTACTAAGAAAGGAATTCCCGAAATTCCCACGGTAACGGGAGTTAGCGGGAAAAAATAGTATTGAACCCGTGCGAAGCCGGGGCGGGTCGCTAGTCTATCTATAGACGAGTTGCGAGAAACACGACACGAAAGTTATTTAGCTGAGGTATTCTTAAATGCGGAGATACTTCCCCGGGCAGGCGATTCAATGAAAGCGAAAATTCGCTATGAACCTCTCTTAAACTTAACTTGAGCCGTACAAAAATAACTAGATCTAGGCTTCTCTTGATTAGATATCCTCTACCCAAACTTTTCTGGAAGAGATCGCATAAAGCGATAAGACCGCCTAACTTGTACGTCAATATATCTTTCTTTCTTTTCTTATCTTTGTATTTAGTTACAAGTCAAATGTGCTATTTGTATATATTAGTTTACTTTAAACTATCTATCTAGGAATCGTCCCGGAATCGTTGAAACGTTTGGTAACTCCACTCGCTAGCAAAACTTTACAACATCTAAGCGCAGAGTTTTCTTTATTATCCTGTTTAAGCTGAATGGGTGGTGTTATGAGTGATTGTGGCAATATCTCCGCAACTTAGACGAACTTAAACGGTTGCCACGATGGGGGGGACATGGAATATCGTTTTAATATTGGATCATCTTAAAACTTAAGTTGGAGAACGGTACCGATGTAATCATTTTATAGCAAACCCTTTACACCTTAATAAATTAATAGATAGATAGTTACTCTTTCATCATCATCGGCCAGTCACAGTCCACTGCTGGACATAGGTCTTTCATCTAGATGCTTTAACGATAATCGCCACGCTGGGCAAGCGAGTTGTCGATCGCAGGGCGTAGCTCCTCGCTCCGGTGATGCTGCTGCCCGTGGTATTTAGCTACGTCTTCAATAGTGGTTATACCGCCATCGGTTGGTTGCCAGAACCACGATTGTTATTCAGCAGGATGCACCACGGGCAGGTGAGTGTGGCTTGAAGGGATAAGATGAAAAGTCGCTCCTTTACATCCGTTATATTGGTATGTATTTGTATACCTAAGAGGTAGGGCATAGCGAATCTTCGCTCGAATTGAGCCGCCCGTCCGGGGAAGGACCTCCACCCTATAGAATACCGCAGTCAAATGACCTCTGGGTCGTGTTTCTGCCGGTGAGTAGGGTTTCCGGAGCTCGTGGGGGGTTAGGGCTGGGCCGGCATGGCGGTGGCAACTGAGTAACTGACCAGTTACTTGCCCGTTGTCACAGCGACTTGGGCTTCTCTTTCGCTTTCCATCAGGCGTAGGGAAGCCATTACATCGAGCCACTATAAAAAGAAAAAATACCATGATAAATGTCTTTCTATCTTTCCTTCTTCATCTAATCAAAAAGTTTACATCGATTCTGTGACATTGAAACTCCGTTGCTATAGCAACATCGGGCCGGATTTTTCGCTTGACATAACCATTACTCGGAAGCTCCTTAATTACGCAGATCTCAAGATACCATCAAGAGACCCCCTCTTGGAGCGATATTAAAAAAAGGAATCACGTTACGAAATGACACAAAATATCGCTCACAAACCATTATGCGGAACGCGAAAGCTTAATTAACGTTCGAGAAATATTTCGGTATCGTACGTCGAGAATACGAAATCCCCGGACAGTCTTGGAGCTAAAGCGTTCGATAAAAATTTGGTTAAGTTCGAGCGAGATTTATACACGAAGGGATCCGTACAACCATATTGTCAAAATGAGTGTTTGACTCGCTGAGCAACGTACAAGCATTTGTCAGTCGAAGTAGGCAACCAAAGTTACTTCACGGGTGTTTTGTGTGTGGTTGCCATCCAGGCGGGTAAACCGGTTAAGTAACGAGGCGTGGGAACTTAACAATCAGTGCCGCATCAGAAAGTCACTCATTAGAAGTAGAAATAGTAATATTTTTATTAATTAAATTAAATACAATATAAAATAGATTAACTCCGCTAATAGATTCACTAGCAATACTTTTGCACGTCAAATTTCTTTTCCTACCAGCCGTGTAGCCTGGTGAGAAGGAGTGCCGCAGGAAACTCAACAGTTATCCTTCTTTAAAATAAATCATACAATAATAAACATACCTAATTTTTATATAATCACAAGCGAGTGAGACTATCATGTCTTCACAAAATATTCAGTCGAATTGAGAACCTTCCTTTTTTTGAAGTCGGTTAAAAATAGGAACGTATGAATCGTCAAGCAGGCATAAAAATAATTCTACCGGAAGCTGGTTTCTTTTGAGAATAACCTTATCAGAAGAGATTTGGATGCGGTACCCTAAAAAAAGGAACCGTCACAATTAAAAAGCAGGCAAAGCCAGTATCGGCAACGAGCCCATAATTACATGCAGCCCCCTCGAGTCCTCCAGAGATCCTCGAGATTCGAGATAAAACTCCAGCCGAAAGGAACCGGCTCCTTTGATGTAATACCCAATTAGGTTTGTTTCACTAAAAACCCGAACCTTTGTGATTCAGAAATTTGGATAAGATGATTCCTTCAAAGATAATTTGGGTGACGACGTCTTAGCTGAAATTTGGAGCCAATAATGCAGGTTATTTGATTCGATCCCACATGATCCAATGATGTTTTGAATCCAATGGCACAAAGGATAGGGTGACCTGTCGTCCCCTAGATAAAGTTCTAAGACGAAGTTTTGTTTGTTTGCCGGTTCTTTTCGGCAGAATCCACTTTCCAAACACGGCGGTAGCACAATATTTTTTACATTTTACTTGAAGATTTATAAGAACTTATTTTAAGTATATGTGAATCGACTATTTAATATTTTTTTATGCAAGAGGCGGCAGACGAGAAATGTAGTAAGCCTGATGGTAAGCAGTCGACACCGCTCATGGACACCAGCAACTCAAATCTAGTTCTGGGGTCGCTGCCGGCCTTTTAAATAGGCCTTTCATTTCATTTCATTTTTTGATTTGCCCCAGAGCCCTTGGTTACCTAGTTATGCAACTGGGCTTAACGTGTTTTATAAAGCACAGGTGTGTCTCACTGCCAAGCTCCTGAATGATTCTTCACTGAAACCCCTACAAACAAATTTCGACCTCGACTTCGTAATTTTAACGGATACTCAAATACATATTTGAATAAATCGCCCATTGTCCCACCACAAAGTATGAACGCTTAAAAAACAAACAAAAGTCACGCCATGTTGTTTATGGTAGTATGACGTCACAAAATGGCTTCCCAAGAATAATGATAACCAAATGTTTTCCTAGCCAACACCCATGTGTGTATTTAAAAACTAGCCAAG